>JAJHZJ010000618.1:4433938-4778961 GCA_023548195.1 Bettongia penicillata ogilbyi
ATAAACAGCATTATTTCATTTATTACCTTATTTTTCCTGAGATAAAATATAATTTTATTGGGAGGATTGGAAGAGGGAGATGAGAATTAGTTTTCCTGTAAATTTTCTGTGCAGAAATCAAAATCAGAAGGACACTGAGAGATTTATTGTTTTGAGAAAACGCTGGCATTCGAATATTCAGGGTCCTGATGACAAATATACTTTGGGAACTTGACACTAGCTACATCATTGGTGCTGGAAGTTACTTCATATTCAAATATATCTGCACTAAATTTACATGGTCCATCACAGGAAAATGAGGGAACATAAAGAAAGGCTGTATTGCAGAGAACTAAGGTTGTGTTCAAATGACTGTAACAGCTGTTTGAGAAGTGAAAAATTCTGTCTGGCTACTCATTGTTTGGTCTCCACAAGCAAACAATCAGTTTGATTTTTTTTCTTCAACTTAAAGTATGGCAGATGTTAAGACACAGAGGCCAGTGGTTTAGGGGGAAATGGTCAAGGGAGACTATAGGAAAAAAAAAACTTTTATTTTTTTCCAGTGGATAAATGTGGGAGAAATCATATGCATTTTTCTCATTAGCTTACAGAGTTTAAATGATTTACAGATGGTTGGCTGAGTGCTTGATACTATACTTACTTATGTACCTGGATTTTTCTCTAACATATCTCAGTAACTGAAGTCTCTCTTTCTCTGTCTGTCTCTCTCTGTCTGGCTCTGTCTCTCTCTGTCTCTCACCGTCTCTGTCCCTCTCTCTCTCTCTCTCTCTCTCTCTCTCTCTCTCTCTCTCTCTCTCTCTCTTTCTCTCTCTTTCTCTCTCTGTCTCCCTTCTTCTCTCCACCCCCACCTTTTCCCCAACCCCCATCTGTCTCCCTTTCTCTTTCTCTGTCTCTCAATAAATTTGCTTTTTGTTGGGAGGGAAAGAAACAAATAGTGCTGTTATATTAAACCTAACCATAATTGACATGTGACTTCCTATTATTGCTATGACTTTATCCTGATAAGGATGAAGTGTTTCTGGGTGGTAGTTGATGAAAGGCACTCATTATAGCAACAGTTGTATACCAAAGTTAAACTATGAGCTTTAAAAAAAAAAAAAGACTGCTTTCAAAGCCTCTTTACCCATACACAAATATAAATCAAAATCCTAAGAAATCAGCGGCTCATACTGGATCCAGTGACAGAGGGTTTCCTTGACTGGATCATCCTTGCTAGATTTAGCTTTTTGTTATTCTGGTTGGCATTTTGCATGTTTCGTCCTTGTACCTTAATTGGGAATCCGCACTGTCTTTCGTAGCTGTTGTCCTTGTGCTTTGACCCTTATAGTCTGGAGTCATCCTCACCAGAAGGTTCTAACGATGAGAAAGCCTGACTGCAGAACATAGGTCTCCGGGAAGGTTTTACTGGCTATTCTATAAAGTTAATTTATATGCATTTGGGCAGATGTTCTTCATTTAGTGTGCAATGTTGGCAGTATATAAGACTTTTCAGGAGTAGTACTGCAAGAGTGCATGCCTTAAAAAATAGTTTGCCTTTTCCACTTGAATTGTCCCCATTTTTTCCTTTCCTGATAAAAATAGAAGTTGTAGAAAATGCTCTATCACTATACATAAATACTGTCATCTTACATATAGTTCAAACCTTCTTTATAATTTAATTCTGTAAATTCATAGTTCATGGATAGTCTGAATTTTAATGTTTCTAGATTTTTGACATTCAGAAGAAATAACCCAATTTTGTATACTTTTGCTTTCTCAAATGGCTGGCTTGATTTTTTTATGGTAGTCTTTCAAAATAACCTGCTATAAATTCTCAGATAGTAGCTTAATACTAAATAGTTCATTAATTAGGCATGGAATTAGGCATGGATGGAAGCATTGGAGGTTTAGGGGAAGGCTTGGTTCTGCCAAGAAGAGATTCTGAAAAGAAGATGCATCAGTAGTAACTAGCTAAGGACCTTAAGTGGGTATGACCATTAACAAAATCATTAATTAGGATTGTTTATACCACTCTTATAAAAGATAATCTTATATAGGTTTAACTTCTAGTCACTTTAGTTTAAAAATGTGGCAGCCCAAGGACTGATGAACTTGAATTTCATAAATATACTTGAATTTTGACTTTTTTATAATGCCTAACAATGGTTGGTCTTACTTCATTGTTTTTAAGGTACTGCTTCTTTCTCATCAAGGCATATGCTCTTAACCTAATAAAATCTTATACTCACATAGCATTTTATACTTTTACAGTTAACTTTCATAGGTGTTCATTTCATTTATCTCATCTTTCAAAAAGCCTATGAGTTATGCAGGCTAGTTATTTATTATTCCAGATTTACAGGTGACAAAAATTGAAGCACACAATTTGCATTAATTTGCTTGAGATCCTATAGCTAGTTATTAGTAGAGCTAGTTGTAAAATGCAGGTCTCCTGAAACATATATTGATAATTGAGTCTTTAAATCACATTGTCCTATGATTTTTTTTTTGATACTTTCATGGATCTATAATTTCATTGATACGGGCTGTTCTTTCAGAGATGCAGCTTTGCATCCTAGCCACACTTCTCACCTTGATTTCGGAAGATTTCTTTTATATCTGTTTGTATTTGGGGGATACCAAAGAAACATTGATGTGTTCATTGATTTTCCCTCTGTGTAACAGTATGACTGACTCACCTTCCTTACTGTTCATAAGTTTTGACCATGATATTCTTCATGCCACAGCTCTTGTGTACTTCTCCAGCAGTCTGATTTTTCAGCCTACACCATGCAGCTTTCTGTTACCCTGTGCATGACCCTCAACTTTAATTCCCTGGAGACTGGTATTTTATGAGTCATTGCCATGCAGGATTATCCGAAGAATCCTAATGCATTGAAACATATACTGCAGTTTCCTAAAGAAAATTCAAGCAATTCTTTTATGCCTGCTCTATCAGAGTCTAGCTCAGGGATAGGGAATCTGTGGCTTCTAGGCCACATGTGGCCCTCTATGTCCCCATGTGTGACCCTTTGATGGAATCTAAACTTCACAGAACAAATCCCCCTAATAAAAGGATTTGTTTTGTAAAGTTTGGATTCTGTCAAAGGGCTGCACTTGGGGACATAAAAGGCCACATGTGGCCTTGAGGCCACAGGTAGCTGGCTCACCATCCTCAGTACCTATTCCAAGATAGGACTGGATAGCTGACTGACCAGCTCTAGGTCCAACTTCGTATTGCTTTCTGTATTGAAAGTTTATAATCTCTCTGGAAAGATATGAGTGGCATTTTTTATTTTAATTATTTTTAATTCATGGATTATTATCATATTGATTAGAATTCTAAAGTTTTTTCATAGGGTTTTTTTTTCTCTATAGTTACTTTTATTGCACAAATTTTTCTCCTGGTACCTCTCATTTTAAAGATATCAGTCCATGATGGTTTTCCCAGTTTCCTCTGATATTGTCCATTTGCCCATCATTTATAACACAATAATATCCTATTATATTTATATGCCACAACTTGTTCAGCAATTTCCCTATGAGATACTCTCTTAGTTTCTAATTTTTGGCTATTACAGAAAGAACTGCTATAATTTATCTTACATGTAGATTCTTTTCCTTTTTCTTTGATATCTTGTGTCTTGTAGTGGTATATCTGGGTCCAAAAATATGCACAGGTTGGTAGCTTTTTGAGAATAGTTCTAAATTGCTTTCTAGAATAGTGAGACCAGCTTACAATTCCACCAATAGCGCACCATTAGCGTACTTGTTTTCCCACAGTCCACTCTCCCAAAAGGTTGTTTTTTTGGTTTTTCCATCTTTGCCATTTGGTGAAGTGAAACCCAGCAGTTACTTTAATTCACATTTCTCTAATTTTTAGAGATTGAGTATTTTTGTATGGTTGTTGATAGCTTACATTTCTTCCTTTTAAAACTACCTGTTTACATCCTTTGATCATTCTTCTGTTGGGAAATAGTTCTTATTCTGAATTAGTTCTTTATATATCATGGAAATGAGACCTTTATCAGAGGAACTTGTTGTAAAAAGTTTTTCCTTCATTTACCTCTTCCTTTTCTAATTTTCACTAAATTATATTTGTTTATGCAAATATACTTTTACAATTTTTTTAATATAATCATCCTCACTATCCCATGATTCATTATGAATTCTTTCAACATCCACAGATGTGAAAGGTAATTTCTTTCTTGGTTCTCTAATGTATGATTTGGTATTTGTGTGGTGTGTGTATGTGTATACATAGGTATATATGTATGTATATATGTATATACATATATACACATATATTATAAATACATATGTCTGTATATATATATATGCATGTAATCATTTTGAGTTTATCTCAATAATTATATGGTTTATGTCAGACTTCTGTCCAGTTTTTTTTTTTCAATTAAATAGTTGAGTCCCTCCCCTAATAACTGGGGTCTTTGGTTTTATCAGGTGCTATACTACCGTTTGCTGGTCTCGATATATTGTATATTTACTCTGTTCCACTTATTAACCTCTCTCTTTTCTTTGACCAGGACCAAATTGTTATCAATGATTACTGCTGTGTAGTACAGTTTGAGATCTAGTACTGATAGACTTCCTTCATTACCACTTTTCTTTTTATTAACCTTTATGCTCTTGTCTTTTTGATCTTTGATATGAGTTTTAAAATAATTTTTAGAACTATAAAATATTATGTTGAGAATTTCATTGGTACAGCACTGAATAAGCAAATTAATTTCTGTAGTATTGTCATTTTTATTATATTGGTTCAACCTATCCAATGAGCAATTAATGTTTCTTTAATGATTTTGGATCATCTTTATTTCTGCAATTAATGTCTTATTTTTTATAATTAGATTTATATAGCCCCTGAGTAAATCTTGTAACATACACTCCCAAGTATTTTGAAGTTTCTGTAGTTATTTTGAATGATTTTCCATCTAACTTTTCTTGCAGGGATTTGTATATGTAGATAGATATAAATATATATGTAGAGAGATTTTATATATATACATATATGATATATGTTTATGTACATATGTGTATGTATGTGTGTTTGTGTGTGTGTACATCAACCAATGTTTACATTTTTCTTTCTTCTGTCATATGCCATTGCCAAGAATTCATCAAATTCTGGCTAGGTTACCGATGAAGAACTTTTCTGTGTTAAAACTAGGCATAATCTATTATCAAGACTATAATCCAAGTATTTCAAACATCATAGAATCTGCCAGAGCTTCCAATCTCTTAACATAACCTTCTGGAACCCCTGACACTTCTATGCCAAAATGAGGCCTCCATATAGGACTTTGTGAAGAGCAAATGATTATTTTTTGTGAAACATAGTTACAGTCCTCTCAATCAATGGTGGCAAACTTAAATAGAAAAATAAGTCACTAAACCATACATGCTAGAGAAGGAAATGACAGGATCTTTGCCAAGCAAACCCTGAAAGGGGTGATGAAGAGTCACACATGACTGAAAAACAATGAAGCAATAATGAAACATACATAAGGATCCCTGTGGATTGTATATTGACTTAGAAAAAGAAAAAATAATGATACCTATGCTCTATCGAATTTTTATTTATTTTTAAAATTTTCCCCAAGTATATTTAATATGATTTGGTTCCCCAGCACTCCAAATATGGGGTTGTGAAGGCAATTTGCATGTTTGACTACTCTAAATAATTTTCCCATTAATATATTTATATCCATCTATTTGAGGATGCCTATTTTCTTCCATAGAATTATGTCATTAGTTCACTCACAACTCTTTATTAAGCACCAGCTGTGTACACAAGATTGTGCTAAGCATTCGAGGAGACACAAAGATAAATGAGACACATTCAGTGTCTTGACTTACTCTTCTGATTATTTCAGAGGGATCCTGCATACAACAGAAATATGCTATAATTAATAATCTTTCCCACCCATTAGTAGGGCACAGGTAGAGTCCATTAAAGGAAGCTTGATTAGGGGAGGCTTGTTTTAGAGGAAGGCCCACACCTTTCGTTAATCTCTAATGAGATATTGGGTCACAAGGGTCATGATGCCCTCTGGCTCATAAAAGTGTATATATACACTCCGAGGTGAGGTTTTGCTTTGGGACTTATTCTTTGGAAGAAGGTTCATGTACCAGATGAGTCTCTAGAAAGCCATTAAGGAGCTCCCCTGGCTTTGAAAATGCAGATGGTGCTTCTTTCTCTGGTCACAACATGTGTATGTAATGGTCAGACAGTTGAATCTGTCTGATTTGTGATGTATGTATTACTTATGGTCAGATAGTTAATAGTCCTGTCTGTTGGTCATTATTTCTCTGCTTGCATTTTCTCTGTTGGTATAAGTGATTAAAGGATTGCTAGCCCCTCAAAAGTTGCTTTCCTTTTAGACAAGCAGGTCTAAGAACCTATGCTAGCAGATCATCCTGGATGTGTTAGGGTGCTTGCTGATAAAGCAAAAAATAAAAATAGACATATCACTGTCAGAGACTGGGAAAGAAGAAGGGAGAGGGGTATAATGTCAAGGATTTTTCAGAAAAAAAGAAAATGGAAAAAGAGTCAACTTTTCTATAATGGTCTCAGTTTTCTCTGTAAAGAAAAGGGGAAGGTCTTTATCTGATTCATCTGATACAGAATAATGAGAGAAAGTTGTGGCAAGATTAAGATTATATGACTATCTTCTATGGATAGTGACATAAGAAATCAGTTAGGGAGTAACATCAGGATTGCATGCTCTCCTGAAGGATCAGATGAAATTGGATGATTTGAAATTATAATAAAGCAATTAGCATGGTTGTGTGACTTCCTCCAGCTCATGCAGGATGAGTGGAGGAGGTGGAATCCAGGCCTGTGGTTTGGCTAGAAATGAATAGTGATAAGACAAGGGGACAAGGAGTTCAGGAAGGACAGTATGGAATTGAAAAGTCTGAACTATAAGGCTGAGATTGGAAAAGGAGGAAAGTGAAGTCAGAGAAGAATGAATGATTTTAGAAAGTAATGAAGAGTAGGGGAATTGGAAGTCTTGAAGAGAGGAAATTTTGCAGGCAAAGAGAGAGATAGAATGTGTTGATGAGATGAAATGACGAAGGAAGTCATTCAATTTAAGGACACTGAGGAATTTACTTATTAGGGAATTTGAGGAAGCATTGGTGTGAATGATAGTCTTCCAGTACAAGGCCAAGTATTGGCCTGGGGGGATGGGGGTGGGTGGGGATTGTTAAGCAATAACTGAACTTCTTGAGAAACTGGGGAGAATGATTTGAAAGCTGTTGCACAATAGCCACCATGATTTGAAAAAAGGTGAAACATATTAATTAAGACAACTTTAAAGAAAGAGCGATTGCTGAGTATGAGGTAAAAGGGAGAAAGATGGAAGTGGCAATTAAATCATCCAGGCAATATTCACAGCACCAAGGGTGACTATGAATATGCCAGCATAATTCTGATTTGCAAAGTATAACAAACTCTCCATACAGAAGGCAGAAGAAAAACATTTCTTCAGACACCAGAAAGCCAAATCCCAATACCAAAAAGTCAAATCCATCATAGTAACCAAGAAGTCAATACACATTAGCATTGCAGGGGACAAGGGCATTTCCAAGTCTTCCTTCCCTGCCCCGCTCCTCTTCCCATAAACAAACACTCAGGAGCCTAGCTGTGTCCGCTTGCCTGTGTCCTTCCCAACTCTGACTAACCTGACCAATTTCCTCTAAGCTCTGCTCCACCCTTCTTGTTCCATACCTTCAGCAAGATCCTCCCACCACATGTGGCAGACTTCCATATGATTTAAGCAGGTTACATGGGCCTATTAATAAATGGGAAAGATCTTCCCATGTAAATTGCCATTACAGCAATGAGGAGCAAGGAGTATTCTTACTTCTGTACCAGTGTGTCAGGGGCTTAAAAAAAGAGTAGCTAGTGCAGGAAAGGATAGTTCTTGGTGTAGTTTCCTCAGCATGAAGTTAGGTCTCAAGAGCTCTAGTAGGTAAGCAGAGCATTAAGAGAAAAAGACCCAGGATGCAAAGAAGTTTGTTTACTATAGAATGGGAATTCCAAATGGTACACTGACCAGGGTGGGAAAGATTAAAAAGGGAAATGGTTAGTATAGGACTGAGGAGAATGAGAATGAGAGAATAGGCAGTGGGCACTGGCCTTGGTTTGCAAGTCAATTAGCATTTAAGTACCTGTTATGGGTCATGGCACTGTGATCAGTACTGGGTACAAAGAACGTAAAAAAAATGGGCCTCTGTTATTAAGGAGTTCACAGTCTAATGGGCAAGGGTGGAGACAACATGCAAGCAAAGTATATACAGAATGCGTTGGTGATAATCTCAAAGGGAGAACATCAACATTAAGGAGGACTGGGAGAAATTTCTTGAAAAAGGTAGGATTATAGTGGAGACTTGAAGGAAGTCAGAGTAGCCAGGAGATGATGAGGAGGGAAAAAAACATGTAGGATGCCCAGTGAAAATGCCCAGAATTGGGAAATGGAATGCTGTGTGCTAGAAACAGCAGACACTGAAGTCATCAGTGACTAAAGTTCATGGAGGGGAAGTCAGGTGTAAATACAAAGACAGTAGAGAAATAAAAAGTGAAAAATGGTTAACTGTAGAGGTGGAAGACATGAATAGTAAAGCTCAGTCTCCCAAGTATGTTGCAGAGGATTCTGGTACAAGCTTGGATCCATAATTTTATTGCTAAAAAGCAAAAGGCATGCTTCATCAATGTGGTGTGACATAATGATGATGATGATTGTGGCTGGTAGATGGCACAGTAGAGAGAGCTCTGGGACCTGGAGTCAGGATGTATTGAGGTGTCAAATGTAACCTCCAACGTTTCTTGACTGTGTGACCATTTACCCTTTGTCTAGTTTCCTCTTCTATAAAATAGGGATAACAGCATTTGTTATTGTGGGGACTGAATGAGATAATAATTGTAAAGATCTTCAGCACAGTGCCTCACATGTAGTGAGGGCTATATTAATGTTAACTGTTAACTATTATTAAGATTTATGAGGTCATGAGGGGTAATTCTGAAGATTCTTAGTGTTCTTTCCCTTTGTGTCACAGTTAACATGTAAATTTCTCGATTTTGCTTCTTTTCCTCTGCATTAGTTCATACAAACCTCAAGTTTCTCTAAATTCATCAAATTTCTCATTTCTTATGGAGACCTTTCAAAACTCTTCAGATATTTCATGTTTTGATTGCACCAAATCCATCTAACCTAAGACATTTTAGACTTCAAATTCCTTTCCTGCATTTAAAATTCCAACTACCTTAAACTATGAACAAGGAGAGTCTGTATTTTTTTAAATGTCTCTATGTGTTTTATGTTTTATTATTCAGACAGTAACAGTGTGTCTCCCTTTCAGAGTACAGAAGGAGCTCTTTTTCTGAGTTAGAAGTGGTGTGGGATGGGATATAGTAATTTACCAGATGCCTGTTCTCTTCAACTGAAAGGAAAATCAAGGTCAGTGTATAGTAGGAGTCTAAGTGTAGAATTAATTGATTCTCTTTTATAAAAAATGCAGAGGAGGAGAGGGAACTGGAAGAAAGGTTTTTTAAATCTGACCAAAATATCAAATGCCTAGAATCAAATTGAAGTCTCAATCATGCATCAATAAATAAATGTATTTGACAAATATTTAAACATATGTGTGTGTTTGTGTGTATGTGTGTGAGAGAGAGAGAGAGAGAGAGAGAGAGAGCGCTTTACCATTCTGACTTGAGGGCTTTATGAACTTGGGAAAGTTGATAGTACATTAGAAGAATGGGTTATTGGATATCTAAAAGATTGGTTTGCAGCCATGTACATTGAAAACAGAGTTTTCAGAGACTTCCATGGACAAATACTTCCAAAGACAAAGAGCTTTGTTGAATGAATAGTTCACTAGGAGCAGTAGTAAAATATATTTTTCTCTTTTTCAGAAATTGTTAGGCTTAGAAAAAAGCCTTTGAAACCTACAAATTTGCAATGCTAATATTCTAATTTTAATAATAATCCTAAATTTACTCACTGTCTTCACTCTATGAGAGGCAACAGTAGAGGAATAATAAGACTGATGGATAAAAACATTTTGAAATTTAAGAAAAATGAAAGTTAATGGAATCTAAGTATTTCTTTTAATTAAAAAAAACCAAGGCTCATATATTTAGTTCTTTGTAGTTTACAAAGTCTTTTTTTGTTAAAAAAGTACATACTTTATTAATGCCTTTGTCCTTAACACATCATCATGCCTATGAACCTTCCTATCCTAGATTTAAAACACATTTAGAATGAAAAACATTAAAATAAAATATTAGCGCAAAAGTAAAGATATATGGCAGTCCACAGAGTAACCCATCCTAGTGGTCCTTTTTGCTCCAAGAAAGACAGATGTTGCATCATTGTCTCTTTTCATTTTTGGTTATTCGAGACACTCAGTTGAGTGTACTTTCAGTGATTTTTGTCCTTTATATTGTTGTGGAACTACATATAGTTGTTTTTGCTTTGCTTATTTTCTTCTGCTTCAGTTCGTAAAAAATATTTTTATATTCCTCTGAATTATTTGTTTTCATAATTTATTCCTCTACAATAATATCCTACTACAGATTTACTTTTCTTCCAATCATTTTCGCATTGATGGGTACCTAATATGCATCTTATTCTTTGCCACCACAAAGAGTACTGCTGTGAATATTTTGGTATGTACTGGACCTTCGTTTGACTTTCTTGGGGAAATAGACCCAGTAGAGGGGAAGGAAGCATATTAGACTTCCTCTAAAAGGTTAAAAAAAAAAACTGTTTTGGATGCCTATATAACAAATACCACTCCCATCTCCCCTTGCAGTTCTCTTAAGATCTAATCCATCTGAAGAATTCCCAGAAATATCATGGAGAGTTTTTAAAGTTCAGATCTCCTGGGTTTTCACATTGTGACCTTAGACCTTCAGCTCAATTCTCTTCTCTAAAAAGCACACTTGGGCAAATCTCCTTTCCCTGGGAAGCCTGTGCTCAGTTATAACTCAGAAACTTTTTTTAAGAGTTTCAGAACTTGGGAACTCTTAAACTCATATTTACTGATAAGATAAACTCAAAGGCTGGAAAAATTCATTCTTAAGGTCATTAGTATCTGCCCTGATTTGTAAAAGGAAACACAAAGACAAAAGAAGGTAGTTATGAATTGGATTTCCAGGAACTCCAATGTCAGGCAATTTTAGGCAAGCAAAGTTGCTGTTGTATGTCTGAGTGGGAAGGAATGGAGAGGTCTTCCCCTCCTTTCCCCCTCTCTCCCTCCCTCCTTTCTACATTCTAATATGTAGTCCAATGGATAGACAGCTTAGGAAAAGAAAAGGAACTAAGTCATACCAAGCCCATACTTACAGCATGCAGTGAAAAAGGTTTTTCCTCTGATGAGAGTATGTGCCCTGTGACTGTCTCCAATCATCTTGAAAGCAATTGAAGTCTTTGGGAACCAATTAGAGGAATTCCCCAAGGCTTTTCAGTGAAAGGTTAGGGCCCAGCAGAGGCATCTTTATGATAATCCCTCTTAGTCATATACAGCACTTGCCTTCTCCTCCCTTCTTGACTTTCAGGCTCTTCTTGTCCCATACTCCTCTATAGGTAATTCATTTTCTTCCTCTGAGCAATGGGGCTCTTCTCATTCATAGGGCTCAATTTGTTTTGAAAGGTAAGGATTCTCTTGGGACAATGCCAATAGGATAACAGAAAAAAACAAGTCCCCACATTTAAACCTTCAGGAGAGATATGGCTTTAGACTAACCAGTGGCCCCATTCAGTCTGTAGGGATGGGAGCGGGGCAGATGCAATGGCAGAAGTCATGGGTTCCTGAGGTCCTTTAGGGTTATTTTTTTATCTAAGAAATATGCTGTGTTAAGTTATTTCAGTTTTCCCTTTATTGACTGCATTTTGGATACTTTTCTCTCACTGTGTGTGTGTGTGTGTGTGTGTGTGTGTGTGTGTATGTGTATGTGTGTGTGTATTCAGTTGTTTCAGTCATATGCAAGTCTTCATGACTTGGAGTATTCTTAGTACAGATACTGGAATGGTTTGTCTTTTCCATCTCCAGCTTATTTTACAGATGAGGAACTAAGGCAAACAAAGTTAAGTGACTTTCCCAGAGTCACATGGCTAGTAAGTATCTGAAGCCAGATTTGAACTCATAAAGGTGAGTCTTCCTGATTCCAGTCTCTGTGCTCTATCCACATTTCCATCTGGTCTATATATGACTCTAGGGAGAAAGGGATTTACCTTAGGTTGCCTCTCATTCTACCATCTTCTCAATGCAAAGCTGTCTACTTTTTTAAAAAAAAACCTGTGAGATAGGTTATGAAAGTATCATTAATATTCTTATTGAATAGAAGAGAAAACCATGATTCAGAGATGTCAAATGATTTATTTGAAGTCAGATAGCTAGTAAATAACTAAGGTCTAACTAAAATCTCATCTTCTGATTTCAATTCCATTTCCCTTTGCATGTCCCATACTTTCCATACTACCTATGCTTTTATGAAGTTTTCAAACTTGCCTATATCTGATAAATAAATCTAAATAAGGTTCATTTAATATGGCCATATTAAGAACTTTTATCATGGTCACAATACTCTTGATAAAATTGGCTTTCTAAATGACTCAGTGTTAATGTTAAGATGATTGAAAATAGCAGACCGATCTCTTTTTAAAATTAAAGTTTAAACATATGTGAATATATGTCTGTATATTAGGATTAGTGGTAGATAAAGTTAGAAGTTGAATTTTAATTCAACTTAAATTTATGTGTGTGTATGTGTGTTTATTTATTTTAAAGAAAAAGATGTTGTAAGTTTACATTTGCCATCCAATTTTCTTTAGATTTGTATTAATTCCTTTGATATTCTGGGTATCTAGATAGTCAACTTTTATAGTTTCTTAAAAGGATTTGTTTTCTTTTCCTAGGGAGTTAATTGTACCCTAGGAATCAAAATAACTCCTTGAAGGTCACTTCCAGTTCTGTAGCTTTCATTATATGATGTTCTCATTTAAGAATGTATAGTATTAAGCTATTGCTTTTTCAATCAAATCCATATTTTTCTATCTCACATTCAAGCTCTCTATTATCCAGTCACATCCTAATTATTCTCTCTTCTTAGTTTAGGAAGCAATCACTTCCCTCTTAATCATTAATACATTTTCTTACCATTAACTGGGAAATTTATTAATGATAAGTTCTAAGCCCTTGTGTATCTGGTACATAAGGGAACCCTTTAAAGGGCCTAGCATCACTGAATTTGAGAGACAGAAGGGATCTCTTAAACCATGTAGCCCAACTGGTACACAAATGTAATTTTCTACTATAGCATTTGGCAAATGGTCATCCAGACTCTGAACTTGTTTAAGGAAGGGAAACTCACCCCTGACTGAGGCATCCTATTCTGTTTTTGAACATCTTGAACTCTTAAAAAGTTTTCACTGACATCCATGGAGCCTAAGTTTACTTCTTCATAACTTTCATCTATTGCCTCATGCTCTGTTTTCCATGTAGTAGTGATGTGGGTGGCATTAAATACACTCTGTGTGTTTGTATAATATACATATATATGGTTATATAAATAGTTATATTTCTAAAACATATATGTATAACATTTCTTTCTCCAGTTAGGATAATCAACATGTGTTTAGTCCATAAGTTCAATGGCTCTATCCGCTCTTTACTCTTTTTGTGTTTTGCTGATAGAGAAAATTTTAAATCTCAGTTGTCAAACAATCCATAAGAAATTCTTAAGTAAGTGCTGTTACTCAATATTTTCATCATGATGTCAAGATATAAAACACTGGAACATGGTTGTTACCCTCAAGGAATTCATAGTTCAATCAGTTAACCCAGACTAATAAATGTCAAAAAATTAGAGAATAATTAATGCTAAATACTGTGGTTCTAACCATAAATTCATTTGGATTCAGAGAAAAGAAGAGGGAGTAATTGGATAAATCTTAATGAAAAAGATTGTACTTCAGCCAGGCATTGAAGGATAAGTATAATTTAGGTAGGTGAAGAGGAACATAAAGAAAATTTCAGAGAAAGAGAATCCTTTCTATGGATAGTATTAAAAAAAGAATCTGAAGAGCCTGTACTTGAGGCATGAGGCATTACTGAATCATTGAGACTTCTTCATCTGGAGAGTAATATGATTGTAGATTATAGGAAGTGTGGCTTTATTAATATTCATCTGACAGTGATGAGGATTCAGAGAGGCAGATTCAGTGAGAGACAAATAAAAGACAAACAGCAACAAGCGTAGGTTGTATGGGTCCAGATCTACATGGTTTAATTTCATTCTCCAATGTGATACTGTGGACTAGAAGAAAGAGTAAAGATTTCAAACTGTGGGATGGATTTAGAGTTAGAGAATGGTGTGGTATATGCATGTTGCTCAAAGGGATAGAGTGCTGGGTCTGGAACCAGGAAGACCTGAATTCAAATCCAGCCTCAGATACTTACTAACTGTATAACCTAGGGCAAATCACTTAACCTCTATCACTCATTCAATCAATAAGCATTTAATAAGCACCTACTATGTACTCGGGATACAAAAAGAGGCAAACAGTATGTGCCCTCAAGAAATTTATAATCAGTTTTCTCAAATGTAAAATGGGGATAATTATAGCACCTATTTCCAAAGGTGGTTGTAAAGATAAAACAAGATAATACTTTAAGGCACTTAGCACAGTGATTGGCACATAGTAAATGCTATACAGATGCTAACTATTGTTAGATATTAGTAATGTACATTGAATCGAAATAGGATTAAGTAATTGCTTATGTTTAGACCATCCCAGTGTAATTTTGAAAATGGCTATAGTACAAAATTAATGTATGGATTTAGTATTATGCCAATCACACTGCCAAACAATTACATTGTAGAACCAAAGTAAGAACAATATTCATTTGAAAGAATATAATGTGGATTATTTTGAGAGAAATGTTTTTTAAAACATCAATGAAGTCATAGTGTTATTTTACTATTTCAAATCCTGTTATAAAGTAGTAATCTTCAAAATCATTTGGTACTAGTTAAAAATATAAAAAGAGACCAATGGAACAGATTAAGTCAAATGGATCTATGATTTTTTATGTCTGTAGCAGGAAGGAGAATTCTTAATCAATGTAAAAGACCAAAATATGATGATAAAAGGCAAAGTAGCGAATTCTGATTATATCCTGGCACTGGGCATACATCCCAGGAAGTCAGTGGCAGAAAGACAGATCCTAAGCAAGAGCAGCCTTTGTGGCAGCAAAACAAAAACCTAGAAAAAAAAATTGTAGCTCATCTGTCAGTAAAGGCAATGGTTGAACAAAATAAAATGATGCACAATGAAGAAAATAGAACCAAGAAATAATAATAATATGTATAGTGGCTACAATAATGTAAATGATAACACTTTTAAAAGCAATGAAATTCTTATGAATTATGAGCAATACAGATCTTAGAGAACTGACTAGGAATGATTTCTTTCTCCTCTCAGTAGAAGGGTGGAGATTTATCAAGCAATAATCAATTAGTATTTATTAAGTGCCTATTGTATACTAGGTATTGTGCATAAAAAAGTGAAGTAGTTCATGGTTTAAAGGAACTTGCATTTTATTGAGGGAGGTAGTATCTATCTATTTGTCCATCTATCTATCTTGACATACATTTTATATATATATATATATATATATATATATATATATATATATATATATATATAGTATGTATTCAAAAAATTAAAAAGAAACGCAAAGTAGCTTAGGGAGGCAGTACACCAGCTATTGTGGAGATTAGGAAAGACTACATATTGAAGATGGTACTTGACCATGGATGTGGTATGTGCTATGATGGAGTTGCTCTGTCTAGTGGCTTTGCCCAAATGATTTTCTTCTTTACTATAGGAATCAGTAGAAGGAAATGATAAAGGAAAAGGGAAATCATTGTGGTATGAAAATAAAGGGAAGCTGTAAAACTTTTTAAAAGGTGCATATTTTTGGAACTTGATTATCAAGTTTTCTAGAGATATACTATGGGATGGGGGGTGATTGATTGTTTTTTTTTACTCAAGCAGTGGTGGACAAGCACCTTATGATTTGAAAGACTAGCCTCCTATTAAAAATGATAACTTTGGAGTTTTACAATAATTGGTTTTAAATACCCTACTTTAATTATTAGCTCATTTTAAAACATAAAAGGTCTTCAGTTTTTTGGAGTTTATTTTGGACAAACAGGGATGAGTTTAGTCACAACTGTTCCAAGTTCACACACAGTTAGGAAAACTCCTAACATCTAGGTGAAGGTTGGACACCATGCCTAACTTTACATTTTTATCTATGTCTAATTAACCCATGGCCTCTTTGTGGCTGAGGAAAATTCACTTTACTGGAAATGTTTGGGTAGTGAAATAACAAAGTATATTATAGTGTCTGTGGATAGACAGTCACTGGAAGGGGAAGCTGGGAAAAGATACAACTTTTTATCTTGCGACCTCTCTTAGCCTGGCTCCTCTGCTCTAAGATGGAGTAAAATGAGGCATTTGTAATTCATTCAACGATTATCAGAAAGGGTTTTCATTAGCCATAGAAGGGAAAGGATATTCAGCAAGCAAAGGCAGAAGTTGATTCAGCTGAACACGCCTGCTGCCTGATTAGTCACAATGGGTCCACTTAGCCAAACCTTCAAGAGTACCCCGCTTCTCTTTCTCAATGTTTTGTACTCAAGTAATACAGAAGTGATGTCTGTCAACAGTCTGAGACCTTGGTCTGAGCCAATCAGATTTTGAGGTATATCTGGATTACCCTTAAGGAAAAACTAGCCTAACTTGTGAAGGGTAGTAGGGGTTAAGATATTGTTCCTACCACATCTGTATTGCTGAGGATTCTAATCTAGATGTCTCTTTCCTGCCACAGCCCATTCCTCCCTTTGTTCCTGAAAAGTGTGCTGGAATGCTATGCTTGCCTCAGTCACATGAATCTAGACATTCAGAATCTTTCCTTCTGGTTATGATGCAGCTTCCTCTTTTTAAAGAAATTTCTGGCCAAAATGGTGGAGTAAAGGCAGGAATTCACCTGAGCTCTTCCAAATTCTCCTCCAAACAACCTTAAAATAATTCCTCAAAATGAGTTCTAGAAAAGCAGAACCAACAAAAGGACAGGGCGAAGCAATTTTCCAGCACGAAATAACTTAGAAAGTTGACAAGAAAGTCTCTCTCACTGAGGTGAGAGTGGAACCCAGTCCCACACAGGTAGCTTTTAAGCAACCAAGCAGCAGGCAGAGTCCTGGAAAGCCAGCACAGGCCTTGGGGGTAACTAAATCAGCAGCAGCAACTTCTGGAGCTCTCAACTCACATTCCAAAAGGGGGCCAAATGGTCAGAAGAAGATTACAAGGGACATTTGCTCACATGGGATGCAGGATTCTGTTGCATTGCCTATATGAATATCCAGGTCACAGGCTCCAGTCTTAGCCCCAGGGCAAGAAGGAACACTAGCACAGTAGAGCTTGTGGTCTCAGTGGAACGGGGACAATGGTCTTGGGGTGACTCACAGATTAGAGCACAGGCTAGGACAGCAATGATCACACTTTTCCTTGTAAGAACTGAAAACTTATAGGTGCCCAGAATTAACTCTGAAAACAGCAGCATGTAACTCCAAGAGCAGGGCCCAACTTTAACATCAAGTTAAGAGCGAAGAAATAGGCTAGAAAAAAATAAGCCGACAAAAGAACCTGACCATAGAAAGTTACTATGGTGACAGGGAAGATCAAAATACAAATTCAGAAGAGGACAACAATGTCAAAATAGCTACATGGAAAGCCTCAAGGAATAATATGAATTGGTGTCAGACCCAAAAAAAGAATCCCTAAAAGAGCTCAAAAAGAATTTTAAAAAGAAAATGAGAGGTAGAAGAAAAATTAAGAAAAGAAGTAATATTAATACTAAACATATGTATCAAATTGTGTACTTCCAAAGTTTTAAAGAAATTAAACAAGTTACAGGAGCAAGTAGTAAAACTATACTAGTGGAGGACCTCAACTTTCCCCTCTCACAACAAAATGAACAGAGAGAAGTTGAGATAATAGAATTTTAGAAAAGTTAGATGTAATAAACCTCTGGAGAACATTAATAAAGACAACAATTCTACCCAAATTAATTGCCTTCATATTAATTGCTAGTAGGTAGACTGAGACTATGAAACAATGATGACAATTCTACTTAAGTTAATTTACCTATTCAGTACCATAGTAATCAAAGTACCAAAAATTTATTTTAGAGAATTAGAAAAAATCATAACAAAATTCATCTGGAAGAAGAAAAGGTCTAGAATACCAAGAGAATTAATGAAAAGAAAATGGAAAGGAAGGTGGCCTAACTGTAACAGATCTCAAACTGTATTACAAAGCAGTAATCATCAAAATAATCTACTAGTGGTTAAGAAATAGTATTAGACCAGTGGAATAAATTGGTATCCAATGAATTGTAGGTGAATTAGTATAGTAATCTAGTGCCTGATAAATGCAAAGATCCCAGCTTTTGGGACAAGAACTCACCATTTGACAAAAATTATTGGGAAAACCACAAAGCAGTTTTATGGAAACCAGGTGTAGATCAACATCTCACACAGCATGCCAAGATAAGGTCAAAATGGGCAATTTAGACATAAAGAGTGATAGCAAATCGGGGGACTTGTCAAACCTATGAAAAAGGGAGGAATTTATGACCAAACAATAGATAAAGAGCATTACAGGACAATAAATAGATAATTTTGATAACATTAAATTTTAAAAATTAAAAAGCAAAACTAATATAGTTAAGATTAAAAGAAAAGCAGAAAGCTAGAGAAAATATTTTATAGCAAGTTAAAGCTTCATTGCTCAAAATATAGAGAACTGTATCAAATTTATAAGAATATGAATCATTTTCCAATTGATAAGTGGTCAAAAGATATGAACAGGTAGCGTTCAGATAAATAACTCAAAGCTATCTATAGACATATGAAAAAATGCTCTAAATTCCTGTTGATTAGATAAATGCACATTAAAACAGTTCTGAGGTACCACCTCGTATCTGTCAGATTGATTAATAGTTCAGAAAAGGAAAATGACAAATGTTGGAGGGGATATGGGCAAATTGGGACATGCACTGTTGATGGAGCTATGAATTGATCCAGCTATTTTGGAAAGCAATTTGGAACTATGCCCAAAGAGCTATAAAACTATGCAGACCATTTGATCCAGCAACATCACAACTAGATCTGTATTCCAAAGAGATTATAAAGAAAAGAAAAAAAGTAAAAGAACATATATGCACAAAAATATTTGTAGAAGCTATTTTTATGGTAACAAAGAATCAGAAATGGAGGGGATACCCTCAACTGGGGAATGGCTGAACAAGTTCTGATATATGATGGTGATGGAATACTAATGTGTTCTAAGAAATGATGATCAGAATGCTTTCAGAAAAACCTAGAAAGACTTATATGAACCGATACAAAGTGAAGTGAACAGAATCATCTTGCACAATAATAGCAATATTATATGTTGATCAACTGTGAACAACTTAGTTATTCTGAACAATACAAAACTCCAAAAGAATTCCAAAGGACTTATGACAAAAAAAAAAAAATGCTATCCACCTCCAGAGAAAGAAATGATGGAATCTGTGATTGCAAGTCAAAACATACTATTTTTTACTTTACTATTTGTGAGTTGCTTTTTTTTCGGTGGGGTCTGTGTTTTCTTTCACAATGTGACTAATATGGAATTATATTTTTGCAAGCCTACATATATAAAACATATCAGATTTCTAGCCTTCTTGATGTGGGAGGAAGGATGAGAGGCATTGCAAGAATTAAGAACTGGAGGGGTGGAGCGAAGATGGCGGAGTAGAAGGACACACGTTTACGAGCTCCGAAACCACAGCCCATAGAATTAATGTAAAAAGAGACCCCCATAACTTCCGGACCACTGAAAAGTGTACAGAAATGGAGTGGAAGAGATTTCCATGCCAGAGAGCCCTGGAGAACCGTCCCCAGGGTCCGTCGCGCCCCGGAAAGCGGACACCACCCCAGCGCTGCCCTGGCCGCGGCCCCAGAGAAGCTGACCCGAGCAGGCTTCAGGGACGGAAGCTCCGGCAGCCAGGAAAGTCCCCCGCCCACAGAAGCTACAGGTCAGTGAGAGAGGCTGGGCTGGAGGAGGGGAGCGGAGTGTCTCCGTGACTTGGGCCCCCTCGGGAGGAAGCGGCGGAGGCAGAGGCGTAGGCGGTGGCTGAGGCAGCAGTGGCAGCAGGCAGGATCTTCATTACTGAAAGTCTCTGCATAAGCAACCTGAGGGAGCTGAGCATGGGAGATGGCCCTGCCCCCACCCCAGCACCAGAACTAAAGTTCACATTGATTAGCGGCCGGCGGTGGGGAAAGTCCATTTGAACCTCAGACCCTAAGCACTAGCTGGGCGGATCTAGGCAGAGGTGGACAGGAATCTTAGAAGTCAAGTAACTGGCTGGTAAAATGCCTAGAAAAGGGAAGAAAAATAAGACTATAGAGAGTTTTTTCGAACAAATGCAAATGATCCCGACTTCTGGATATGACGAGGAAATATTCTCGCCATCAGGGAAAGATGTGGAGGGCGGGGCCTCAGTACCCCAGACACCCCAGGGGGATGTCAGGTGGGCTCAGGCCTTGTAAGAGCTCAAAAAGGATTTTGAAAAGCAAGTTAGACAGGTGGAGGAAAAACTGGGAAGAGAAATGAGAGAGATACAAGAAAAGTATGAAAAACGGGTCAATACCTTGGTAAACGAGACCCAAAAAAAATGCTGAGGAAAATAACACCTTGAAAAATAGGCTCACTCAATTGGCAAAAGAGGTTCAAAAAGCCAATGAGGAGAAGAATGCTTTCAAAAGCAGAATGAGCCAAATGGAAAAAGAGGCTCAAAAGCTCACTGAAGAGAATAGTTCTCTCAAAATTAGAATGGAACAGATGGAGTCTAATGACTTTACGAGAAACCAAGAAATCACCAAACAAAACCAAAAGAATGAAAAAATGGAAGAGAATGTGAAATATCTCATGGGAAAAACAACTGACCTGGAAAATAGATCCAGGAGAGACAATTTAAAAATTATGGGACTACCTGAAAGTCATGATCAAAAAAAGAGCCTTGACATCATCGTCCATGAAATTATCAAGGAAAACTGCCCTGACATTCTAGAACCAGAGGGCAAAATAAGTATTGAAAGAATCCATCGATCACCACCTGAAAGAGATCCAAAAAGAGAAACTCCTAGGAACATTGTGGCCAAATTCCAGAACTCCCAGCTCAAGGACAAAATCTTGCAAGCAGCTAGAAAGAAACAATTCCAGTACAATCAGGATAACTCAAGATCTAGCAGCCTCTACATTAAGGGATCGAAGGGTGTGGAATAGGATATTCCAGAAGTCAAAGGAACTAGGACTCAAACCAAGAATCACCTACCCAGCTAAACTGAGTATAATACTTCAGGGGAAAATATGGTCTTTCAACGAAACAGAGGACTTTCAATCATTCTTGATGAAAAGACCAGAGCTGAAAAGAAAATTTGACTTTCAAACACAAGAATGAGAAGAAGCATGAAAAAGTAAACAGCAAAGAGAAGTCTTAAGGGACTTACCAGAAGTGAACTGTTTACATTCCTACATGGAAAGACAATATTTGTAACTCTTAAAACTTTTCAGTATCTGGGTAGGTGGTGGGACCACACACACACATGTACACGCATGCATGCTCACACACATACACACATGCACACACATACAGAGACAGAGAGCACAGATTGAACTGCATAGGATGGGACCATATTTTAAAACAAATTAAGGTAAATGGTGAGAGAGAAATGTAGTGGGAGGAAAGAGGGTGAAATGGAAGGGGGTAACTATATGTCATTTAAGAGGCAAGTAGGAGACTTTTTTAGTGGAGGGAAAAAGGGGAGAGCTGAGAAAAAAACAAAAACAAAAACAAAAAACAAGAAGTTTACCCTCATCACATTTGACTAAAGGAAGGAATAAAATGCACACTCATTTTGGTATGAAAACCTATCTTACAGTATAAGAAAGTGGGGGAGAAGGAGATAATGCAAGGGGGGGATGATGGAAGGGAGGGCAAAGGGAGGAGGGAGCAATTTGAAGTCAACACTTGGGGAGGGACAGGATCATAAGACAGAAAAGAAACAATGAGGGGCAGGTTAGGAGGGATGGTAATTCAGTTAGTCTTACACAACACGACTATCAGGGAAGTCATTTGCAAAACTACACAGATATGGCCTATATTGAATTGCCTGCCTTCCCAAAGGGAATGGGTGGGGAGGGAGGGATGGGGAGAATTTGAAACTCAAAGTTTTAGGAACAACTGTTTAGTATTGTTGTTGCTACTAGGAAAGAAGACATACAGTTAATGAGGAATGGAAAGTCATCTGGCCCTACAGGAGAAAAGAAGATGGAGATAAGAGGAGGGATGACAGAAGAGAGGACAGATTGGAGATAGGGAAAATTAGATTGCTTGGGGTATTGGGGTGGGGGGAGGGGATAAAAGGGGAGAAAATTTGGAACCCAAAATTTTGTGAAAATGAATGTAAAAAGTTAAATAAATAAATTTAAAAAAAGAATTAAGAACTGAAAATTTTGAAAAATGGATATTAAAAATTGATTTTACATATAATTGAAAAAAGTAAAATAGAAAAACAAAATTTAGAGTGATCAAATTTTTCTCACAATTGATTCACAGAAGTAAGTTCATAGACCTTGTTCACACTTTAGGTTATTTGATCCAATCAAAAAGGGTTGTTTGTTGTGTAACAAATGTAATTAATTTCAAGGGGTTGGCTCTCTTTTAAAATGTGCAGTTTATAGAATGAAACTAAAGACAGTTTCAAAAATGATTTACAAAAAAGTTCATATCCACAGCATTGGAATTAGTGTCAATTAACATATATGGGTATTTATCCTGGTGGTGCAGATCTTAATTCATCCATGGATGATTCTTGTCCATATCTTTCTGTAAATTTCAAGAAGATTTGCCCAATGCACTAGAGGCTTTACTCTTATATTTTTAATATATGAGAATATTTATAACATATAATTACAATGAAGTACATGATGTAACTATCTCTCATTTCCTCACTTACTCAAAAATACAAAAAAAAATTAGGACAATTGTATGAGACTTTGCATTAAGACAGAAGCTAGATAAAGAAAAAGAAAAACACCTCCTCTAAACAATCATAATGGGAATTGCTTGTAGTTAAGGTCATAAATGACATGTTATCAGTTGGGATCTGGAGAAGGCTAAGTATCAGCCAGAAGCCTTCGAAGTATAGAGATTCTGTGTGCCTGAAAATGGTCTCTGACAATAGTAGTTACTTAGGTATATTGTTATTTCAATATTAGGCCCAGGTTTTATTTTGTTGGGTGGCTTTTGTGTTTTCTCCCTCCCCTCCCCACCCTTCCTCTTGCCTTCAATATATACAAACACATACCCACACAGATTCTTTTTTCCTCAAAAGACACAAGTTTGGCAGGAATTTTTTAAAAATTCTGACATTATAAATATTTTCAAGTTCTCTTGAGGTTTGCTTGGAAGACTCATTTAGATCATGAAAATTTTTTGGAAATATTTTGTCTGAAATTTAAAATCAAATACAAATGAGTTGCTTTTGTATATGTCCCCTGTGTTAAGATGGTAATGATAATTAATTTTCAGTAAAATCAAATTCCATGAGTTCATTTTCTTTCAACAGAGGAAAATTTAGCAACCTAAAAAGTAATTTTTTCCCCCAGTCATTTCAGTTGTGTCTGACTCTGTTTGGCCTAATTTGGGTTTTCTTTGTAAAGATATTGGAGAGATTTGCCATTTCCTTCTCCTGCTCATTTTGCAGATGAAAGAGCTGAGGTAAACAGGGTTAAGTGACTTGCCCAGAATCACACAGCTAGTATCCAAAGTCCCATTTGAATTACCATCTTTCTGACTTCAGGCCCAGCACTTTATCCACTGTTCCCGCTAGCTGCCCATAAAAACTCATAATCACAGTAAAAAATGTTGAATCAGAATACTTTAGGACATAAGAGGTTATCTATTCCAACCTTCTCATTTAATAAGAAGCTTAAGTACCCACACGAATATCAGAATTGAACCATTGTCTCCTAAAAGTTTGTAGATCTTTCCAGAACCTCCACACTGCCATTAAAACACATGTATTCAAGACGGCATTTTGAAGTTTTATTTCAGTAATATTCTTTAAAATAAATATAACATGCTTTCTGGTGATCCAAAAGATCTTCCTCCCTTGATGAAAGGCTAGTTTCCCATGGAAAATGCACGGGCTAGTTTCTGAGGAAATTAAATTCTACATAAGAAACATTTGTTAAACCCTACTAGGGAAAAAAGACAGAAACCAGAGATATGCTATCTTCAAGGGACTTGCACTTAATTGAGGAGAGGTACATCTTTTTTAACAAGATCAAAAGACGAACTTGGTGCCAGTTCAGTTACTCGGGTTCAGAATTGATGGAATGACCAGACCCAAAAATTGGTGATAAAGTCACCGTTGCCCACCTAGATGAAGATTTCTAGAGTGCCACGCTAACCTTGATCCTCTTCTGTTTAGTAGTCTCTATCAATGTTGGGGCAAAGTTGTATAAGTCCATAGAGCATGTGAAACTGAGAGTAGATAGCTAACAGGTCTAATGAAGAGAAAATGGAAGAGATTGGAAAGTAATAAGTATTTATACAGCATCTGCTCCATGCCAGGCACTGGGTTAAGCAGCTTAGGAATGGTGTCTCTTCAGTTCATCACAGAAAACTTGTAAAGTTTAGGTACTGTTCTCATCCCCATTCTACATTTAAGGAGACTGAGGTATACAGCAGTTACATGATTTGTTCAGTGTTGCAGAGTTAAAAAGTGTCTGAAGCAAGATTCTAATTCAGACCTATATTAGAATAACATAAGAAGATAAGGTAGTCTATTATTTTAGGTCTTGTAATGAGGAATGAAAATACTGTCCCTGATTCTCTGATCTTAGTGTAAGTATGGAGTCTACTCAGAGAAAAGGAATACCACCCATCATTTTTTGACTTTCACTTTGTAGCAGCTGAAATAATTCAGGGTTTGACTTAAACGGTAGCATTCAAGTAGATTTAAAATTTTAAATCTGGGCTTTTGGCCATATAAAACAGGGTGTGTGTTACTTTTTTTTTGTCCATGTAAGAGAAGTGAACATCTACTTTTTGCATGTGTGGGAATGAAGGCAGAAAATGTCCAATCAAAAATACAGTCGCCTCCATGCCCCAATATTTGTCCTCTAGTTAGCACTATATGCTATTTTTTCATACACTAAACAGTTTGATTAGAGTAAGCACAATGAATTTAAGTTGTGCTCAATTACTTTGAGGTGATTAACATACTCTTTGCTGTTCCAGAAAATGTGCTTGACCCATGAGGGCTTGTGTTGCTATGGATTTTTTGTTTCTTTTTCTTTGTTAGGTAATAGCATTTGAATAGTTTATCCTCCAAAGCAGAAACTTGCAGTGGATGACAAACTTTGGTGGAAAGAGAATGGGAACAATGAATTACTTCTGCTTCATTATCCACCTGGTAGTAGCATGAAGAATGTGTCTTTTTGTATGTATTTATACACACACTCATGGAGAGAGGTAGAAAGGTGACTGCCACTTCCCAAGAACTGGTGCTGTTTCCATGTGAGAACTGTCATTTGACAGATAAGGAAATGAATGCCCAGAAAAATGAGGAATTAACTAAGTTTAGTCACATGGAGAGTTAATAGCACATAAGAAACTTGAACCCAATTCCCCTGACTTGTTAAATGGTCAGAGTCTCTTGCCTCCCATTGAACTAACAAAATACTCCATGGTTAATTTTTTTCTTCTTTTTTCTTTACATGCTGGAGATATTGAGAAGTTTCATTGAGAAAGAACTTGCATATTTTTCTCTCATTTAATTTAATGCCTACTCATCCATCTTCTTGATTTGGAAATTCATCTTAGAGTCAGTTATTTATATATACTTCTGAATTCATCTTCCAGTTTTGTCACATCTTTGGCCCAATGTTTGAACATTATACTCAAACTTAATGCTGAACTTGTTTCTCTTGTTTACATTTCCACCATTTTTTTTCAGTCCAATGAGGCTTAGTCCTTCATTATCCCTTTAATTCTCTTTCCTTCTTCTAGACTTTCCCTTAGACCTGGAAAAATAATAACCATAAAATTAATCCACACCTACTTGCCATCTGATTAGTATTCTGCTCATTGATGAAGACTAAAGACTTGCCTAAAGTTTATGGCTGTACAAAAACCTTAGCAGCAGAAAATAAAAATTCTGTGTGACTTATACCATTCTGAAGAACACAACAATGATTCTTTTTTCAGTTCCTCAATTAACTATGACTTAAAATGAGTCCATTATGCAGATAAATCTGACTACTCTCATGTTCCTTATATTGGCCAAAATGCTGACTTTCATGTAAACATTGATGAAAAAGGGACTAAAAGGGAGAAGCAGAGGATTTTCCACTCTTCCAAAGCTTAACTCATGCTTAGCAATCTTTCCATAAGCTTACTATTAAAATGAAAGAAATAGATGAAAAATACAGGTTTTTTGAAGAAAAAATTAGCATTTATGCTGCTGAGCCATACTTTTGTTTCTAAGAGAAAAAGAACACTGTTTTAAGCAAGTTGAGAGAACAAAGCAAGACTCTTTGTACAGTGTGCCATGCTGGGGAGAAGAGAACAGCAAAATATCGCGAATGAGAACTCATGGTGTGATACCTTTTTCAACCAGATTTTGAAAGGAAGGTTTAATTCTTCCAATTGGATTGGATTGAGGATAATAGAATAAAGGGGACAGTGGATGTTTTATTTAGTATCTTGAATAAAATTTACAAATTTTCTCTTTATTACAAACCATTTTAAGTTTAATTCAGTCAAGTTTCTAATGTTTTCTTGCCCTCAGCACATAGATGTTACCCATTCAGAACAAATCCTAATTAGACAGTGACATTAAATCGTACTGAGAATACTCATACATTTCCCTCCTGTGTCAAAGCATAAAAAAGGAGAGACAAGGAAATGTAAACTTTTCTGGGAAATTTCTTCAATTTTGAATTATAGATCAAAGAATTATCCTGAGCAGATATAGAGTCTATAAAAGAATTTCTAGGTCAAGACTAACATTAAAAAAAGATGCATTATTAAATAAGCAGCCCAAGGTAAATAGGGTGCCTTATTACTGGTGTCTTTCAATCAGCAGAAAGGACATTTTATTTCTGACTGATATCAGGTAAAATACATTTAACCCAGAGAAGGTCAAATTTGAGCATAAACCACAGAGACTTCATTCTCTTGAAAGTCTGGCAAGAAGGGAAAATTACTAGTACTAGTACTGTTCCTACTTTACAAAAAGGATGCTGGAGGAATATAGTGCATGTTAAAGGACACTCAGAGCTTCTTCTACTGTTTGTCTTTTGTAAATATGATGGTGGACCCGATAAAGGTTCCACCTCTAAAATAAGATCTCTTTAAAAGCCATACACATATTTATGTATGTGTTATGTATAAAATGCAACATATATGTGTTCTTATCCACATATTTTTATAACATACAATATAATTGCATTATATTGTGTATATAAGTACACATGTATGTTGCAGTTAAAATAAAATGTCTTTTCTGATGGTTTAAAGACATCAGTAATAAGGCATCTTACCTACTGTACACAAATTTCAGGGGAAAGTATAGTCTGTATTTGGACCAATTTCAGATTGAATATAACTGAGGGTACTGATAAGAGATTTTCAAAAAAGACTTTAAAATAGCAAGAGCATAGAAATAAAAAAGAAAATATTGTAGTAAATCTCAGTGATGGCACCAGTGCAAAGAAACAAGTTCTTGGCTATACTCTTTTGGAACAGAGAGGGCATTTCTCTGTTTCTTTTGCATACAAATTAAGCGGAGTGAATTTGGGGATCCTCACTGATACATAAAAATAAGCATTGCTGTCACCCTTTTCTTCCATCTCTTCAAAAAATCATAATATAGTTCCTGGCTCTTGCACTATTATCATTCATTGTAGCATCAGTCTAAAGAGTTCTTGCCAAGAGATGGGTTTAGGTGATAGACCCTGTTTGATTCACAACCACATAAATGGTTACTAAGTAGAGTTCCACTGCTTTGATCTAAACACTTTGCTATGAAAACAAATTTCTTCACCTCTAAATTTCAAAAATGAGCTCAAGATTCTGAAATGATTTTCAGCATCTCTATAATGCTCTCTATGAGTCCCTTACCATATAGGCCATATAAATGAAATTGCCATATAAACTAAGTCCTTTTGGTTATTGAACAAATAAATTGACTTGATTGGAATGCAAAATAGACCAACTGAGTATGAATTTCCACTTTAGGGTATTATAGCAGGGTCTTAGTTAGATGATGGATTTTGGTTAGCATGATACAGTGGTAAGATTGCGTTGAATATTATAAAGGTTTAATAAATGCTTATTGATTAACGGACTGAATTTGGGTTCAAAATCCAACCCTACCACTTGATACTTGTGACCCTGGGCAAATCATTTAACATTCCAATCTTTAGTTTCCTTATCTATAAATATGAGGTGGTTGGCCTTGATGATTTCTAAAGCCTCTGATAAATCTAATTAATGATTTTTTCTTTTCTATAAACCAATCTACTTAGATATGTGTAATATGTAAGTCCTAGCTCCAGTCATTGGCTGGCAGCATGCAGGAGGAGAAACATAGTTTTGGTGGGTGGGTATATACTAAGTATCCTTTAGTTTGGGGGAAACTATGGACCTTTCTCAGAATGCTTTTTAATGTATAAAATAAAACACATAAGATAAAATATAAAGGAAACCAGTTATATTGAAATACAGTTATCAAAACATTATTATTTTTAAAGCAAATTAATGAACCCTAGGTTAAAAACCTCTGTGAATCAGTGAAGGGCTTATTTTCTTCATTCTATCAGTAATCTGCCAGTAAGACATATACAAATTATCAATCAGAAATACCTTTTTAACTTTAATTATCTGTATGTCTAGAAATCTCCCCTCATCTCAGGCTTGAAATTGATATTTGATGAAAAATTTTATTAGATGTTATTAAAAAGTCGGTGAGGATACCTATGAGGACTAGATTATTCCTTTGAGGTATCTGCTTTCCTTTCCATTGTTTAAAGGGAATGATTAAATTTTAATAGTGAAGTGTGAAGTATGAAGTGAATAGTGATTTAAAAGCAAAGTTTCCCATTTAAGAATGGGCAGATTGTGGGTTGGAGAATTATTACACAAACTTTCTTTCCCTACCAGCTACAGAGGGAAACATCTTAAAAATGATCAATGTAGAAGGATACAATTATCATTTAACACTATTTATGAAACAAGAGTATACACATTCTTATAAAATAATTACCACTAAAAAAATCTAAATTAAAAAATGAAACATATACTTCTTCCCTGTCTTGGTTATATTGTTATCTCTGGATTTTTGTTTTGTTTTTGATACAGTACAAAACCTAGCTGGATTGTACATTTCTTTTTGAATCAGTTTTTTGAGTCTTTTAATCTCTAGTTACTTCTTAATCTCTTTGAGACTTGACAGTGACCCTGTATTACTTTATTTCTTTGGATCTGGGAATAAATTATTTTGTGTAACCTAGTGGGAAAAGTATTGGACAAAAAAGCACCATTATCTGGGTTCTAATACTAGCTATGACTTGGGCCAAGGTGTTTTTCATATGAAAAAAGAAGGGAGTGAAATAGATGATCTAGGTCCTTTCTCCCAGCTCAACAAAATGCTATTCTATAGTATTTCTAAAATTGCCTGCCCTTTATTGAATGGTATGACCAGTTTGGGAGATAATATCTCTTTAAAAAAAATCTTTCCCAAGTAATTTAATCATTAGATTGTTTATTGAAAAGAGCACTGATCTTCCTGGGCAGCAAAGTGAGGGGGCTGGGTTGGGTGGCTCCTATGATCCCTCCAGATTTATGGTCTTCTGATAATCTAGTTAGAAAATTCTAGCCCAGGCTCTGGTTTTTACTAGCTGGCTGATATTAGGCAAATCAACACACTTTTCAGTTATTTTTAAATCAGTGAAGTGGAATAATTGCACGTGTATTAATTATCTCAAATGACTTTTATTTTAAAAAAAGTGCTTTGTAAACCTTAAGGCAGCATAAAATATGAGTAATTATTATTCAATATTTTAAGTATGGTTGTATCATTTAAACTAATTTTGGATATTTATCCATTTGCAATGTTCTCTAGAAAATTATAGATCCTCTGTTTTCATTCCTCAGCTATTCACAATATGTAATTTTATCTTGTTTTGTATTCTTGAAAATATGAAATGGAATCCATTCTCTTTTCCTCCATATGTCCTTAAGAACTTGTCAAAATATTAATGTCAAAACTGAAGAAATTATCAATCAATAAGTCAGCTTGTGTTGAGCATTGCTTTGTGCTAGGTGTTTTGTAAGCTTCTAGGAATAAAAAGAAATGAAACAGTTCTCAAAGAGGTCACAACCTATTGGAAAGACTATATCTATATATGCAGATATAGATATGTATGGATGTACATATGTACACTGTACATATAAAATAAATATAAAATAAGTTTTTGAAGAGTTACACTGGTAACTGAAAGGATCAAGCAAGACCTTATTTAAAGGGTTTTTGAAGTGAGCTTTGAAGAAATGTGGAGATTCTAGGGCAAAGGTGAAGGAGTAAATTGCAGGTATGGGAGATAGTCTGCTCAAAGAAAGAAGATGAAATTTTGCAAGAAACCACAAGAAGTTCAGTTTAAATAGACTATGGAATGCAAGAAGAGGGGAAGGAAGTGGTATATAATAACTTAAATATTATGACCTGGAAAGGTAGGAATAGGCAAGATTATAAGAGAGCTTTTAAATATCAAACAGGAGTTTGCATTTATTTCAGAGTTAATTGGGAGTTTACTGAGCAGAGGCATGACACAGTTGGGACTATGCCTTAGGAATATTGTCTCTGCTGCAATATGGAGGGGAGGCAGGAGATAAGAGAAATCAGAGGGAGGCCACTACAATAGTCCAAGTGTGACGTGATACAGGTCAGAAAGAGGGTGAAGACTATATGAAAAAAGAGAGAAGGTTGGATGAAAGCCAGAGAAAACTATGACTATTATACACTTGGTCCAAAGAGGAACGTATGCTACTCAGTTGAACTGACCTGGGTGGAGACTGGGCATTACTCCTCTTCTCAGGCACACTTAGTTATTTCCTGGGTCTTGGCCAATCATTTTTCATTATCAATTAGGGGAAAAAAATTTAAACCCTGATTTCAGTGGTCTGAACTACCTCAACTCCCTTAGTTGTCTCCCCTTAGAGCCATATCAGCTTTTTGTCTAATTTAAGTCTTGAGTAACTTGAAGCTTGGATTTAAGCATGCAATTTGTTGCATATTTGAGTTTCTAGAAGTTCTCTACAGTGGGGGATGATGGGAAGAAGGCATACCCCATGCTACACTGGCATATCCTCTGTCTACTATTCCTATGGGGCACTGGTGTGCATTACCACCAGTTTCCTCTCCTTTGGCCCCAAAACGTATGTAAGATATCGTGGACCTAGAAACCACAAGATCTAATAACTGATTGCACTTGGAATGTGAGAGACATTAAGTAGCAGATGATAAGTTTTAAGTTCTTGGGGACTAGAGGAATGGTGGTAACCCTGATAGAAATGGGGAAATTTGGAAGAGTAGTGGATTTGGATGAATGAATAATGAGGTATGTTTTATACATCCATATAAAAAATAAATTTTAGTTATAGATCCTCTGGAAGTGAAAGAGCTGAACAAGAAAACCGGCTAAAGAGTTAATTGAACGCTTAATTTTCCATTAATTCTATTTGTTAATTGAAAAATAATTTATTAATATCAATCAACAGCCAGGAATTTTTCTGAGTTCTAGGGATATAAAGATGATAATGAAATAATTCTGAACTCAAGGATTCCAATGAGAGAGAGGGGAGCAGTCTGTATATAGAAAATTATACATATTATACATGTGTGTATTTGATATTTAATCTATATATTAAATTTAGGGCTAATATGGATGGCTATAGGAAGTGGGAAGTGGTGGGCAGAGGAGGGTACATCAACCCAAGCAGGCTATAGCTCAGAATTCCAGTCATGTGCTTTACAGTAGCAATGATAACGTTGATTTGATAATCAATTTCTAAGGAACACATGAAATGGGGTGGAGGGTGGGACTGGGGAGATGATGCTTATGGCATGCAGATAATGAGTCAATGATCCTGAATGATTGTCAGGGGAAGGGCCTATGGAATACCTGAGTGATTAATAGAAAGGTGAGGCATGTCGATAGTAAGAATATCAGTCCTGGACTTGTGGTGTATGTGGATGGGGATGGTTTGGCACTTTAGTAAAACAGTTAGGCATTAGGAGTTGACAAAATAATATAATAGGTTCTTCTGTTTGCCTGTCATTCTTTTGGGGAGGAGTTGAGGTCAGAGTTTAGATTTAGAAGTCCAGTTCCAAACAAACATTAACAAGAGAAAAATCTTAGACCTACCTTTTGACCTAGCAAAATACTATACTTTATATTCCAGTCATGGGCATTTGGCACTTGCATATGAAGCTGTTACAAGCTTTAGATTTTTCTTTTATACTAACCTACACTTAAGGAATTTCTTCAGTTATGTTGACTTCATGTTGCCTGTGACAATTGGAGCTGCTAATGCCTGTTCTGTCTAGTGGTAAGGAACATTGTAAATAGGCTCAAGCTGTTTATTGCAAGTATTTTCTCCTCTCCTGTTTGAAACAATTCTCAGAGAAGCAAAGTTCTCTTTATAAAGCTTAACCCCACCTTTCCTCTGTGGTTGTGGCTTTTAAAGCTTGACTGTAAATAGAGAGTGCTCTTTTCAGCCTTTCTCACAAGGCCTTTATGGGTTCAACAGGCTCCAGCTGCTTTGCCTCCTATAAGAATACCTCTGTTGGACCACACCTCCCTGCTGTTTTGGCAAGCAAAGTCACACTCAAAAACTGATCCCTTCCTTGGTGATGAGAATAAATCCAAAGTACCTGGCAAATTGTTAAAAAGTAAGAGGATTTGGTTTCCATGGACCTTTAAGTTGTCTCCATACCTAGCATGCCTAGACTAAGTGTGGAATTGAAATATTAGGCAATGGCACAAAAACATTTTTTCTTAACTAATCTACCTACAAAAAATTAGAAATAGTTTGGAGATAGTGTTTCCTGAATTACCTTCTTCAACAGCTCTGCATTCATTTGTCATTAAAGTCTTTCATATCAGGAGCTATTAAGTTTTCTTATATGTGTATATGTGTATATGTCTTATATATGTGTGCATGTGTATGAGTCCTGAACTTCTTTAGCAGTCTAGGGATGGCTTAGAAACCCCTTCTCAGAATCATTTTTAAAAGCATAAAACAAAATGCATAATATTACAAAGTAAGTCATTATATTGAAATAGTTATTGGGTTTTTTTAAAGTTCTTGGACTCTAGGTTAAGAACTCTTACTTTAGATAATAACATCAGCACAGTCCCTGCATAATGGTAAATAAATAAGCTATTATGTTTAATACTATTTCTTTTCTTTTTCTTGTGTACTTGTTCAATCACTTAGATAAATCAATTTTCCTTTTTGAAGCTGTTAAAAAAATGACAAATACTCTAAAAAAAAAAGGTGTTTCCTATTTATAAATTGGTGGCCTTTGGAACACCATGGTAGTTATTGCAAAGGACATACAAATCCATCACTACAACTAGTACTGTCCTTTTGATCTTTATTTAACAAAAAAAAAATGTATGTGATGGCATGATAAATAGGTAAACATAAAGGGAGATTGTGTGTTTGATCCCTATACAACTATTTTTTTTAAAATGTGGAAGGTGTTATTAATCTGATTAACTGGTTTATTCTTTAAAATTAATTAAATCAACCTAAATGAGTTATTGAATCTGAATTTACAGTAGCATGAATTTTTTTGATGGTTATTAATAGTACCTCTATTGTCATATCTGATAGTTTTATGATTATGTAGAATAATAAAGTCAAAACCAAGAATTACAGATCTTACTTCATCAGACAACTGACAATAGTGAGTCAATAAACATTTATTAATTACCTATTATTATATACCAAGCACTATGTTAAGTACTGGGGATTTGAAGACAGGTAAAAGACAATACCTGCCCTTGTGGAGGTCTAATGGGAAAGATGACATGTAAATAGCTATGTACAACATGGAATTTATCAAATTTTGTTAAAAACGATGGCCATAAACATGTCTGCTTTGGAATCTCTGACAGAGCCAAGACCTAAGAGGGAAATCAAAAGGCCCTCATTAACAGTTTTCACACAATCCTAACTAATTGTGCTGACAAAGAAATTTCAGACAAATGGTAGAATCATGCTGATTGGTTAATAGTGATGGATTGGGATTATATTAGTAGTGATAATTATGATTTCAATCAATCAATATCAGTCCATAGCCACTATAAATGGGTCATCTATAAAGATCCCAGACTTACTGATCACTGCACATTACGCAAGGGAATGTTAGAAACCACACAATGCAGTACTTAAGGTGGCAAAAGTTTAGCACCTGTTTAATACCTGGTAAGACATAATCAGGTGACTAGAATTATATATATTAAAACCTCTCTCTTCCTCATAAACAAACCGATGACAAATCTCCACACTATAAATAGGCATCCCAAATGAAGCAATGTTTACAAATGTCCCTAATTTAGCCACTACTCTGTTTACATTTATTAGAAATTTCTTTTTTTCACTAACAAATGTCACTCTATTTTTTTATGTTGTAAGACCATGAACCACATTATCCTGAATATGGAACTTTTTTGCCTATTTTATGTCGTATTTTTTTCCAATATGAATCGAAATGGTAAGAGTAAACTCTAATTCAATCTCTCTTTCTCCTCCCCCTCTATATGTGTGTGTTTATGAGTATTTATGTATGTGCATGTGTATATATGTATATAAATACTCACCATATACATATATCTATGTATATATGTGTAACACTTACTATATTCAGTATCCTATAATAGGTAGGCAAAGCATCTAAAAAAATGGCCTTACCCTCAAGAGTTTACAATATAATAGGAGAAGTTATAACCTCTCTAAAAGAGACATTATGGTTTGCTTTTCTTTATCTTGTTCAGACCACTTCTGGAATTCTGTGATCAGTTTTGGCTACCACATAGAATTCAAAAGCTAGAGTACATTCAGGGAGAGGGTACAAGAGTCATGATAGGCTTTGTGAAAGAGGCAATCTCTGAGCTGTTACTTGCAGGAAGGGGTTTGATAGGCATACACTCCAGGTTTCAGAGATTACCTGTAGAGATTCAGGATAGCCTAAGAAAACAACACATCTCTTATCCTTCAGGTTGATGAAAATGAAGAAGGGACCAAGGGCAGTGTATAACAAGGCTGGTTATATGAGTTCAAGTGAGGTGGCAATGGGCCATAAACACCAGGCTAAGGAGTTTTCATTTTGACTTCTAGGTGGTGAGGAACCGTTGAAGTTTTCATTACTTTTGTTATTTATATTTGGAAATCATGTAATATATCTTATATGTATATATTATATAGACATTCTCTGTCAAATAAACTCATAGTACTTGAAAAGTGAAAAGACTAACCATTTTGTAAGTTCCAGTTTGTTTCATTTGAAATAACACTGGTGGAAAAAGCAGTAGCTTTTTTACATTTAAAAAAATGAAATTTTTGCTATTGAAAGGAATCTGACTATATTTTCATGTCTTTCTGATATAAATTTTCTGTGCTATAAAATGTGATTAATCTGTGCTTTAAAAAAATTGTCATCTGTGAACAAAATATCCATTGAAAACTAGACTGTTTCTAATATGACAGCATGTTTTTACAGTAAAAATATGGAACTTTAGAAATATGCCTCTCAAATGGAAAGGAACCTGCATCTTCTCTCAGCCAAACTACCTAATGGATAGGTTGGGAGTAATTGTAAAAGGGAGACTAGGGGTGGAGGTGAGGAGAAGAAAAATGTAGTCTTTGTTAAAGACCTGTTTGCCATGTAAAAGTGAAAGGAATTTTTTAAAAAAGTCAGAAACGAGGGTAAAAACAGGAGGCAAGACAGGAAAACATTATAATAGAGATTAGAACCTCTATACCAAGGATTTGTTTGTGGGACTGAAAAGGAAAGTGATCTTGGAGATTGTATGGAGAAAAATGCTCCATGACTTAGAAAGAGGCTACAGTAAAAGAATTGTGAGGAGCCAAATACCACTTTGACCTAGGAGACTCAGGAGACTTTGTCATGGAGAAATTGGACAGAAACAAGACTTCAAATGAATAGACTTTCCCAGAGGACCTCTGGTCTAGCTCCTTCTTTCTTTGAACGCTACCAATTCAATTGTAACTTGAATTGGCAAAAGGCCATCAATTAGTACTTTCTGTTTACTACATTAAAGTACACTGGATGAGTATTGTCTTTTGAAGGGATTATTGGGGAACACAGAACAATGTGTAGAACATAACTGACAATAAGTATTTTGTGCAAAAGTTATCCCAAATTTCTGTTCTGGCCACCTGTTTATCAGTAAGGAAACTGGTCCCTATGGTCATGACTAGCAAATTTCTTAGATTTTTTTTAAGAAATTGATTTTATTACAAGGCAAATAAATACTGTGCATATATTTAAACCACACTATTATCTCTCCATGTTAAATAACTGAATTTAAAATGTATTTGTTCTATCATGGGGCAAGACATTTTTTATCTGTCAGATAAAATGTTTGACCTTTGAATTTGCTGATCTTTCACTTTAGAAAGCATTGCTCATGACTCCCTTCTCAAAACCTCACATCATTCTAATGTACTTAGTCAACTGAAAGCATTCTCCTAACAAACATCAGCATGTTGACTATAGATTTTTGTGGCTAAAACATTTTTTCCCATTACAAGTTGAACAAGAGCCTGAACTTTATCTGAGTAACATATGTTTAGGAAAACAGAAATTTCAAACTCAGACTTTTGCAAGTCACAAATAGTCACAGCTGATTACTTGAAAATGTTGCTATACCTGCTAAAAATATTATATATAATGTGCTAGTAAATAGTCTGGTGAGCTTGCATTTTAAAGAGTTGCTTTAATTCATCAAAATATTTAATTCAGAGCATTGATTTTTTTTTTTAACTAAAGGGAAGTTTCCCTGTTTGTGTTACATAGTTTGGGACAAGTTCCTTCTCCTCTTAAGTTCTCTGTTGCTTTATCTGTAAAGTGAGTTAGTTGAACCGTATAGTCTGACATCCTTACCAGATCAAACGTTCTTTGATTCTATTGTCTAATACCAATGGAAAGACCCATTAATACATTTCTATCCTGCTGTGTCTTTGACAATATGAAAGATAGAAATATCTGTGCCAAACACTACAGTAGAGTATAAAATAACATTTAAAAAATAATCACTTCAGTCTCCTTTTGTAGTTGTAATTTGACTATTTGTAATTCAATATTCAGTGTCTTTACCTTGTGATCCTCAACAATTTTAAAAGGCATTGATTCCTGTATTCCTTTTAATCAGTATTTGTCTTTCTCATGATCATTGGAGCAATATGTTTCTCCTACATACTCACCACACAGATACCAGTCAAATTTATGGCCAAGGATTGCTGCCACACAACCTTGCTAGTGGTCATGTCAACTGGGTACCTCATTGTTCCCTCTGCTGCAGAGCCCAGGAGGCTTGCAGGATTCATTTTGAGTTTGTCCTGGTGTCAGATTTCAGTGCCTACAGATTATGGAGCTCTCAGAACCTTCTAGCATGAACCTGGGAGATTAATTGTCACTTGTCTGAGTACAACTGTGTGGGCTGAATCCTCTTGGGGTCTTGGTTTATGGCTTTGCTTTAATTTTTTATGAAATGAAATTTATAATGTCATTGTTTTAGCTGTTAAACATCTGTTTTGTGCGAGGGGTTTCAAATTCTGAAAGGGAATTGAGACAATAAAACCTTAACCAAAGTTTGACTTTGTCCCTTAAATCAAGTAACCTCCCTAAAATTCTTTCATTTCAAAATAATCCTTTTAACTAGCATAACAGAAACCCTGATAAATGTAATGGCTTAGTCATCATATCTTATTGATCATATTGGCTACATTTTAGTGGCTTTTTTGTTGCTTCTGTCATTATTTCTAATTTTCCTGTACATTGGAGTTATAATATCAGAGTTATTTTACAAATACCAGTTAAGAATGGTGGTCACTTTGCTGCCAACACTGATTTGGGGCACTGGGGAAAGGAGGGGAATTATCCACCTAGCTATTCCTTCTAAAGGAAACTGTCAGGCTTATAACACTTATTCAAGAAAATAGTTGAGTTCATGAGAAGCAAGCATTTAGCACTTATTTTGTTCCAGGCACTGTGCTAAGTACTAAAGACACTAATATGCCACTACTACTACTTCTAATACTAATCACTATATTGTATCATATGTTGTTATAACTAGCATTTATATTGTACTTTAAGAAATATGAACCACACTGTACACACACTATTTCACTTGATCCTCACAACTCCATGAAGTAGATATCATCATGATCATCATCATCTTCTCCTTCATCATCATTATTCCCACTTGACAGATGAGAAAACTGAGGCTGAAAGATGTTAAGTGACTTGTCCAGGGTCTTGAAGCTAGTAAGTGTTTGAATCAGGAATGGATTCAAGTCTTCATGATTCCCAATCTAACACTACTAGTCTGTTTCACTATCTAGCTATCTATCTGTCAAGGAGTTTACATTCCAACATAAAAGTGAGGTTAGGGAAATGCAGAGGAGAGAGAGTTGATTGGTTGGTCGTTGTCCTTTGTACTCAAAGAGGACTGAAATGATATCACTAGGTAGAGGCAAGTTTTATTGTGCCTGGCTGTAGCTGATCAGACCAATACTCACTCAGAATGCTGTAGCACAGGTCAGACACAAATAGTCCATATGAATATTAGGGGGTCGAGACTCTACATTTGCACATCCTGTGTTTCCTTTGAGCTGTTTCAATTCTGCTTTTGCTGTAAATATCCTAAAGAATTGGAACCAGAGGAAGACAAGTCCAAAATGAGCATATCAATGCTTAAGAAAGTTTCACGGGTATAATTCAAGTTTCTGATGGGAAGGGTATGAAAGTGGTGGTTCATATAGAGACTGAAACACAGGAATTGTCTGGGGAATGGCATTATTCTTTTCTTTTGAGGACTCTCCATACATGTGGGCATTGATGTATAATATGAAGAGGCCAGGATTGTGTCCAGAAGTCGGGAATTCAAATAAGAGTCCTATTTATTACTGGCATAACTATTCAAGTTGCTCTTTCTCTCTAGGTCCCAGGGTCATAGAGTCAAAGGACTTTATATTTAGAACCATAAAGGATCTTAGAAGTCTTCTAGACCAACTCCCTCCATTTCTAGATGAGGAAAATGAAGCTTTTACCCAGTAAAATGAAGGTGTTGAATTAAGTGATCTCTAAAGACACTTCCAGTTGGAAATCCTTTGATCCTATGAATAGGTAGCATTACAGATGGCAACTTTAAACCTAGCTGGGTATTTCACAAATCCATGTCATTTTTGAGAAAGATGGCTCAGTGCAAACACATTCTCACAACTAGGTTATCAAGTCTGTGAGCACTTATATGTACAGAACTTATATCCCCTTTATATACAGACAGCATATTTTACTTTTGGATATTGCAATATGAAAGAAGTTAGAATTACCAACTTCCCTGTCTTCCTTTAAGTTCCAGTGAAAACCCTACCTTCTACAGAAAGCCTTCCCCAACATTAATTCCAATGTCTTATATCTGTAAATTTTCCATTATTCATCTCATTGCTTGCTTTGTATATCTTTGTTTGCATTTTGTCTCTCCCATTAGATTGTAAACTCCTTGAGGACAGACTGTCTTTTGTCTTTTTGGGGGTTATCTTCAGCACTTAACACAGTACCTACCACATAGTAGGCTCTTAATAAATGACTATTAATTGATGGATAGATAAAATTATAGACAGAAAAATATCCAGAGTATCACAAATTGTAGAAATCATCTCTAAGTCCATCTTGGTACATGCAGTATCTTGGAAAATGAGCCAATACTGAAGTAATAGTTCGCAACATTTCCCAGCAAGAAAATTGGGCATGGTGGTGGTTGATTGGCCCTTCAATGCAGGTTCCTTGGATTATATGTAGGCCTTTTGTGACTTCTTTTTCCCTTTCAAAATTTCCTTTGATGTTCACCATGACCAAATTTCATCTGCTTGAAAACTTCATTAAGGAAATGAGTGTACAGTCTGTTTCTTCTCCTTGGCATCCCTGCTCTCTAGGATCCAAGTCACAAACACTCAACTCAAATAATATATGTATGTATATATGTATGTATATATATATATGTACATATGTGTACATATATATCTGTATGCTGATGAATGCATAACTGTGCTGTTTCTCAAAAAATTATATAATTTCTTTAAGAGTAGGGATGATTTCATTTTTGCTTTTGCAGTCCTAGGTCCCACCCTGGTGCCAGAGGCAAAGTTGGCACCTAATAGCTTCTTGTTGATCACTGAGGTTGGCCCTGATTCTTCAATAGTCCAATTCATAGGAATCATTGGACAGATCACCATTTATTTAAAGATACTATAACCTTCTTGTGATTTAAATGTAGAGATGGGAGTGGAAAAAGGAGAGCATTAGTGGATGTTGGTCTCATATCCTCACTTTACTGATGCTTAAACAATAGAGTAAGATGAAATAATGAAATATTTATTGTGAAATATTCTTAGAGAAAATAATTTCCCTTTTTGGGTATATTATCTTTTAAAATGTTAGTTGACGATTTTACATTGTTTAAGAGGATAGTGCAAGGATCATGGTGAAGGAAACGAATTGTTAGGGGAACTTCAATGAAGGCAAATTGAATTGAGTTTGTAATGATGTTTTAGTGAAATCCTCAACCTAACAAAAACTGACATTAAATTAGTGTTTTCAAATTCTCTTACTCTCATCTCAAGATATTCTTTGGCATGCGCTGACCTCTACCAGTACAAATCAGACAAGTTTTGTTCATATGCAGGAATATGTATATAATAATTCTGTCTGCCTGGTCATGCTATACAGCAGGGGGCAGCATGAGTGATGGCAAAGTTTCCATGATTTCTAACTCCATGAACATGAGACAATTGGTGCAAGTTGAATGTTTTCCTGCTTGATCAAGCACATTACACTTATTTTGGATTATAATATGATGAATGTAAGTGTAGAAGACATTTCTTCCCTTTCCCACCAAATACTGTATAACTGGAAATACTTGAAGAGCACAGACGTATCATAAAATTGATATATGGAACTGAATATTGTACTCACCTTTCTGGGACAGGATGAAACTCATAATTTCTTTACTTCCAGGAAACTTTTTAAGACTCCTGAATGCAATTTATTTTCCCTCAAATCCTTTAGTAGCTTTATTGTCTATACCTGTCCTTACTCATTAATTCAAAAACACTACCAGAATTTGGTAACTCATGCAAGAACAAATAACATATATCTCCCTAAATTTTGTAACTGCATAAAACTCGTAACTTTTTGAATAGAATAACTTTTGCTTAAAAAAATAAAAGCTTTACTTTTGTACAAATATCTCTATGGTGATAATGTGTATGGTTATGGGGATTATAGTTTAGCAACAATTGTCTTATTGAGAGCTCATAAAATGTTAGGTACAGTTTAGTTATTATAGGCCATCATCTAAGAGAGGAATTTTTTAAAAAGAAGGCACAAATTCAAATCCTGAAAGGCTTCAGATGCCTTTGTGCATTGCTAGGTCATAAAATATATGTATATGTCTTATTTAGGATTATTGAAACCAGATGAACAGTAAAAATAAAATATGAAGCTGCTTGGTGGGCAAGCAGTCTTATAACTCATGTGGCATGTGGGCCAGGTCCATATGATACAAGTTCATCTAAAGATATTGTTTCATTTGTCCCAAAATGTCATTTTATTTAGTCTACTGTGGTGTTCTGTACAGGTTGTAATCCAGCCAAGTCAGAGAAAGACCCTGTTTATGTGGCCATATAGAGAGTAAACACCACCTAGATTTTTCAGCAGGAATTCTTTCACAGGAGCCAAGTTTAGGTCAATTTCAATAAAACCAAACACCAGAACTTTCTGAAATGAGAGATAGTGAGAAGTAGCAGAAGACAAAAATTAGATAGTAATAAAAGCTCATATTTGTGAGCTTTTTACTGTTTTATAGTTTATGATGCACTTTTCCCAACAAGGTTGTAAGTCATGAAAGTAAAATTATTACCATTTCATGGTTGAAGAACTGAGACCCCAAGAGGTTAGGTGACTTGGCCAGTCATACTGACAATTGGAATTCAAAGGCAGGGCTTTTTGTTTGTTTTTACTCCAAGACCAGCGATTTTACCAATAAACCATACAACTTATTTTACTATGGAGAGATGTTAGAACACATTACGTATATAGTGAGGGGAAGGGACAGAGAGGGGAACTGATCAAGGTACCCATGATCAAATGATTTACCCTCTTCCCAGTTGATTAAATCTCAGAAGAAGCAGGTAGGTAATAAAGACAAGGTACAGAGGTTTTAAAGTGGAAATATGTGTACACTGTGCTACTTCTTTATGAAATACACAGAGGTTCATGATCAAAATAGAAAAAGGCTCAGTCACCTCTCTCATGGCCCTTTAAAAAGTAGGACACATATTTTCTAGGGACACAGTTGAGGCCAAAGACATTTCTGAGGACTATGATCTCTGGTAATAGAGGTGAGAACAATCCCTTGTTGGGAGTTGTACTGTGGAGAGAATGACTCCAAAAGCCCAGCTACAAGACTTGCCCAGCTCCTCCCAGGGTGGGAGAAGCACTGTGGCCCTAGGAGAAGGAAAGGCAATGCTGAATGCCTGAGTTGCTTTAGCCACATGTGTTCCTGAGTATATGTCTCTCTATTATTTTTATTATGTGTCTACCCACTCTTGTGTAGGTATGGTGCTCAAAGGATTTATGAGGGAAATACTTTGTTCTTGTTGTTTTTAAGACCACATTTCAGTCTATACCTTTGATTTTAGCTTTTTTAAGGGTTGAATGTTAAAGGTGCATTTACCAATGAGGGCTCATGAATCAGAGTTTTAGGAATGTGAAATCAGAGAACTTTGAACCCCAGTGTTATTAGATAGAGACCCAACATATGGCTTATTAAGGGTGGGGATTAGCCCAAAGAAAATAGTACACAAAAATATAAACTACGCCTTAAAAACAAACTATACCACTATACCTTAAAGACAAGTTTCCCATAAAATGACGACTGGAATCCATGATTTACCTTTCATGAAATGGAGAGCTGTCTTAATTCTAGATATACATTCCTTTGCATATTTTTTTCCTCTTTCACCTACCAGTTTTTTTTTTTAATTCCTGAATGGTTTCTTGAGATAGTACCCAATAGACATAAAACTTTATTAGTTTAAAGATGGTATTTACATATTTCACTTTTTCTATAGAGCATGAAATAAATTTAAAATTTGATCCCCATGAGAGACTCAAAAATCACATGTAATGGAGATACTTTGCTGGTATTCTCTCAGTTCTTTTCAGCTACAGCAGTTTTCTACCATTAGTGATGGGTAATTGCTTATTCTTGAGAATTTTTCTGTACTGGATATGGGAATGGTTGGTTTTATTACTGAAGATTGCTATAGTTAGACACATTTCTGTTATGGTAGCTGCATATCTGGAGCCTGTGTTTCTGGAGAAGTGAACATTATTGCCACACTATAAACATGAGAATGTTCTTCAATATGCTAAGTACTTGCTGGAATATTTCATTTCCTTCCAAGTTTGACTGGAAAGTGGGTCTTTCCAGTTCCCTTTTTTCAAACCTTTTAGTACTTTTAAAATCTGTAGTCAATGGAAGTGAGGAGTTTAAAAGTTGGATAAAATAAATGAATTGTTAATATCTCTTTTTAAAATCTTATAGGAAAAAGGTATAAATCTCACAGATCATGATCTTAAATGTACTGCAGTCATTTGTTCCAGGTTATTTTCAGCTCAATTTGACTGATCTCTTGGCACACTAAATCATACAGCAAAAAAGATTCAGCTCCACTATAAAACAAAATAATTCCTTAAATAGGTAGTTAAATTATTGGCAACAAAACAATAAATTTAATTGTTCAGGTTATACTTAATGGTAAATGTGCTTTGTGATTCATTGAAGCCCAGGTCAAAGCCAATTGTTAACTGCCAGAGAATTTCTTTGTTTCTTTTAAATATCAGTCAACATTTGTGGAAGTCTCTTCTCACAGTGATAGAAACAATGACTCCTTCTGACTTCTTAAGTTGTTAAAATCTTCGCTTGAGGAATCATCAAATTTATATAGCTAGACTCCATAAAAGCACTTGAAGCTATATGTCTGAGGAATTAAACCAGCTTAACACTCAGGCAATGTGAAAAGACACCAGGTGAAGGAACGGTGGATGCAATGGTTTTGCCTGCTTTAACAGCCTTTTGGATCACTGCCATGTAGGATGTCTTTAAAACAAAGAGGGAAAGAAAAAAACAACTCTGGAATATGGGTGATTTGTTTCTTCAGTAATTCTTCAGATGAGATAGTTGACTACCTGAGATTTGGGTCATTAACTATGAATAATCATAGCTAAGTGTGATCAATTGCTCCCAATGCCATCTCTTTCTCCCTGATCCTTTTCAGAAGATTTATGAAAAGTTTCCTATATATGAAACTTGGAAGAAAGGGCCTCTGAAGAGTGCTTTTTCAATTTAAATCTCCTCAAAGGTGGTGGTGGAGATTTCCTTTAAACTGAATTACCCTTGCTTCATTCTGTTACAATATAAAACTCATCTCAGGTAGGCAAGGATAGGATAGTATGTAGAGTGTGGAATGGTGGGCTGAATAGAACAGGATGGGATAGGATAGGGGAGGAGAGGATAGAAAAGGAGGGGGGTAAGGGTAGGGTAGGGTAGGATAGGATAGGATAGGAAAAAAAGGAAAGGAACTGAAAAGAAGGGAAAGGATGGGATGGGATGGGATGGGATGGGATAGGATAGGATAAGACAGGATAGGATAGGCTGAGCAAGATAAGGTTTGAGAACTGGAAGCAGTTTTACAAATACGATCCAGCTCCCTTATTTCATAGATAAACAAACTGAGATAAAGAGTAATGAAATGACTTGCCTGACAACACAAAGTTAGTAACTATGTTGCATAGTCAGGGGTTGAGCCCAAAATTTCTTACTCCAGATCTAGGGCTCTTTCTGTGAAATTGTCTCAGACCTCTATGGTGCCCATTCATCTCTCTTTATTTTGATATACTTATTGACTGTGTGTTCATCCTTCATTGCCGAAGAAGACCATGCCATCAGAGAAATAATGACATGATTGCACTTGACTTTGTTTTGAGTGAGGGAGGGCTGTGCAGGTCACCAGTCTCACTTCTCCTCCAGAGTCATCTGAATCCAGTGACCAGATATTCATCAGGATGACTGGAGATGACCCAGGATGAGGCAATTGGGGTTAAGTGACTTGCCCAAAGTCACACAGCTAGTGAGTGTCAAGTGTCTGAGGTGAGATTTGAACTCAGGTCCTTCTAACTCCTGCGCTGGTGCTCTATCCACTGCATTACCTAGCTGCCCCACTTATTGAGTGTAATGCATATCTGGAGACTGAACATACATTATGTTGTATATATAGTCTTTGTTTCATGTAGCTATATTTTTCTTTCCATACATTATAAGCACATTGAAGACAGGAACTATTCCTAATATGACTTTGGGAACCCCATACTCCTAGAGTAAAATTTGATACATGGTGTTAACACAGTCCCTAAATTCTAATATACTTGAATTAATTGCCATATTAAAATGCTATTATGTGGAATCTAACCATTCTCAAAATTTCAAACCATTTATGCATTGGTGGACACGTTAATTTCACATTTAATCATCATCAGTGATGTTAATATACTACTTTATGATTCACAAAATGATATTATGCCACTGTCATTTCATTTGGGAAGTAGATAATACAGACATTACTACCTGTTTTTCAGATTAGGAATCTGAGGCTCAGGTGAGTTTTAAACCTCTTGATTCCAAATTTGTGAGAGTTTCTATTCACATTAATCACTGGGCCAGTCCTGCTTTTTGTTCCCTCTCATGGAGTGATACAACCTTGCTGTCTATGTTTTCCAACTTTTTAAATTATGAGGGTCTGTCTTTTCACATCAAAAACTGACTCCTACATGATTGTAGCTCAACTTTGTTAATGCAGTAACTGAGAAAATATAATATGAAGAAAATTATTGTAAATTCAGTAAAATTTTTGATATATTTGTATTTAATAATGTCCATTTAAGAAATCTGTGTTGTATGTGTGTATGAAAAGTTTCCTACATATATATGCATATATATGTGTGTGTATAAATAAAACATTTATGTATGTGTGCATAGTTTAGTCTATAAAGTAAAGATTAAAATGGCAGTGTTTGATGCACATTGATTCTGATTCAACAAATACTGATTAAAAGCTTATCACATGCAAGTATGTCTTTGAGAATGCTAAGATTATAAAGACAAGAGCAAAAAATAACTTATATTCTATCAATAATCAATCATCACTAATTAAGTGTCTATTATGGAGTAGGCATATTCCACTGGGATATAATTCCATGTATGCATATATACATATATATTTATTATACACACATGCATACACATACACGTATATACATATATGTGTTTACACATATGTTGTGCATATATTTATATGTGTGTATGTATATATGTGTATTCCTGGTTCCTACCCTGTGAACCATAGATCACTGGACAACTGTGGCATTATTGTCAAAGATTTATTATATTTCTTGTATATGGTTAATATATTACTATACTATACTATATTAATATATTACTATATAGACACACACACATATATATATACAATAATAATTCAGGATCCTATAGGGCTCTGTTTTGTTCTTGTCTGTGTGTGTATGTATGTGTGTGAAGGAGTGAGGCTAGTGACCTTGCACAGCCCTCCCTCACTCATAACAAAGTCAAGTGCAAGTCATGCCATCATTTCATGGCATGGTCTTCTTTGGTAACAAAGAATGAACACAGCAGCATGTATGTATGTGTGCATGTGTGTGTCTGTATATGTGTGTGTATGTATATGCATGTGTATATGGTAGAACTTCTTCTACCAACGGAGAATGGCATCTTCTCTCAACTTTTTTATGCTTAGAGTGCTGCCTTAAAACATAGAGAGGTTAAGTGATTTACCCAAGGTCTCTCAGCCAACATGTATTCCTAAAATAATCTTCTTAGCTTCAAAGTCAGTTCTCCATCTGTTACATGAAGCTGTCCTCACTTTATACCTAACAGGTATTTAATAAGTATTTATTGAATTAAAATGACTACAAATTGTATAAACAATTTTTTCTAACACCTTTCCCTCCTTCATACACACACATATGCATGTACCCATACATAACCAAAATCATTTTTTATAGATCTTTAGTAATGATGCTACAATCCCCCAATGATCTGTTTACTAAATGTTGGGAAACATTATTATACATTAATTTGATAAAGATATAAGAATATTTCCCATTACCTATATGATCTGAAGTATTTACAGATTTAGAGCAAAAACATAGTCATATCAATTTGCAGCTCACAGTGGTTAATATTTTGAAGCCATTTTTGAGTTTACATATTTTATAAACAGACATCATATTTGTCAATCAAGATCCAAGGGATTTTTCTCCTTGGTGTTTGTAATTTTGTGCTTAGCTCAAAGTACATAAGTTACAAAAATACAGTCATAATTATGGGTTATAGGAGATTCTTTCCAAGTTTCCTTAGTGTAATTATAATGGCGTAATTCAGTTTATTTGCAGAAAGGTCATTGTGTATGATATAGTTTACCATTGACCTGTTTCTCTCTAGCACCTGTGGCTTTTATTCTTTGGACTCAGATTCCATGTTTATTGGATGTGCAGTCATGGATATGATGGAAGAAAACAGAGTGATGCAGGTGCTTCCCCAGATTAATAGGAATTCCAGTGGTTTGTCAGGAAAAATGCAAGTGCTAACTGTCCATCACATCATGAAAAAAAAAGCTTCAACTTTCTGATCCTGTGAATTTGCCTAAAGAAGTCCTTGTAAGCAAAAAAAGGAATGTTTTTAATATGCCCCCCCAAAAAACCTAGAAGCCCCCTAACAAACGGGAGGCTAACATGTAAATCATGTTTTAAAATATTTTTCATAAATATTCAGTACTTCTCTTTACTATAATTATATTTAAACTGCCACTGAGCTGAGACCTTGCAGGATTTCTTAAAGAAAATCTAATGTAGTACATGCTATAGTTCTGTGGATACTCACAGATCACTGCCACTTAGAGATGACATTTGCTGGAGGAAATTTTGTCATCCCTAAGGGATCCCATGGAACTGCAATTAATTTAAGAAGTAAACTGTAAGCGAAGTTACCCTCACTTAGCCAGGCATTAGAGAAGAAGATTGGACTTATTGGGTTAAAAATTCTAGGAGCACAAGGACTGTATAGTATTGAAATTTTGCAACTTACCCCACTTAGCATTATGCTTTGTATGTAGCTATAAGATATAAGCAATAAAATCACCAGTGATTTTATTGGGGAACTCTGGAGTGAGAGAAAGAACTTCTTCTACCAACGGAGAATGGCATCTTCTCTCAACTTTTTTATGCTTAGAGTGCTGCCTTAAAACATAGAGAGGTTAAGTGACTTACCCAAGGTCTCTCAGCCAACATGTATTCCTAAAATAATCTTCTTGGCTTCAAAGCCGGTTCTCCATCTGTTACATGAAGCTGTCCTCACTTTATACCTAACAGGTATTTAATAAGTATTTATTGAATTAAAATGACTACAAATTGTATAAATAATTTTTTCTAACACCTTTCCCTCCTTCATATACATACCTTTGATCTGGGTAATAACTCATTTTTTTAACCAAATAACATTTATTTTGTCATGGATTTAATCATATCAACACTTTCAGGGCTGTAACTCTTGGTCTGTTTACTCAGGTGGGGAACCTGCAGCCTGGAGGCCACATGTGGCCCTCTAGATCCTCAAGTGTGTCCCTTTGACTAAATCCAAATCTCACAGACCAGATCCCCTTAATAAAAGGATTTGCTCTGTGAAGTTTGGATTCAGTCAAAGGCCTGCACTTGAAGATCAAGAGGACCACATGTGACCTTGAGGCTGCAGGTTCTCCTCCCCTGCCTTAGACATTTAACCCCCTCTAAATGGCTATTACAGAAGATCAAAACTATGCCAATCAGGTATCACAGGTCTACTAGGGCTTATCATCACAGCCTCCAAAGGTTTGCTCTATGGGAACCATCAATAGGTCACAAGGTCACACAACCTCTCTAATTACAAAGCTAAAAATGCTTGCTAGATCTTAATTTTTCTATATAGACACAACTTAAGAGTCTCTCTGAATACAGAATCCACTCTAGAAGTCTGCACCTGGTGCCATGAAATAGACTTTCAAATTTTCTGGGTATGCATGCATATTGATACAAGCAACACTTATTACTCTTTTTAGCTTATGGCAGTTAACATTCGGTCTTAGATTCATGGTCTCCTAATAGTCTCCTTTCATCTGGTTATCAAATACCTACCACTTTCTTTGCTCAAACCAAACCTACCTCTATCATCTCCATGCTCAAACCCATTCTGTATTTCATCACAGGTGTCTAAGGACCATACTTCATATGCCTAATCTACTAACTACCAACTTTAGGGAAATGTTGTGACACTATCTTATAGCCTGAGAGGTCATTCGCAAGTAGAGGTGCCATAATATAATGGAAATATAGGATTCAGAAGTGAAAAGGACTCTAGAGATTATCTAGTCAGTTTGGCTCATTTAATTAAGCACTTAGTACATGCTTATCTTGTGCCAAGCACTGTGCTTGGAGCTAGGGATATAAGGACAACAGAGGAGCTATGCTTGTGTCTAGACAATAAAATGCTTGTGTCTACAACAATAAAAAAACTAGATCAGGGTTCTCAACCTGGGGTCTGTATGGCTTTAAAAATATTTTGATAAGTATATTTCACTGTGATTGGTTTCCTTGGTAACCTTATTTTATTTTATGGATTAAAAATATTCAGAGAAGGGCTCCATAGGTTTCACCATGACATAAAAAAAAGTCAAGAATCTCTGTACTCGAGGGAAAACAAACTAATCCCTCTACAGATAAATAAAATCTATCTATCTATCTATCTATCTATCTATCTATCTATCTATCTATCTATCTATCTGTCTGTCTGTCTATTGGTCTATCTAATTTAAAAGTAAATTTTGGTGGGAAGGGACATCACAAGTAATACAAAAACTGAGGCATAGTGATTTAGTAGCAGAATATAATTTTTAAAAAGTATTTTCCTTTAGCTTTTGTGTTCTCATTGTCATACCTAATGCCATACTTTCAGTAGGTGCTTCATGAATGTTGTTGTTGCCTAAGGTCACATAGATAGGAAATAGCCTGCTACTGTGAGTCCTCTTCCACCTGAGACCAGTCAATTGCCCTTCAGAATTTATAAGCTTTTTGCCTCAGGCCCCTGAACTCAACATCTTCTGCTGTTGAAAATTGAACTTGGCACTCACTGCATGACCCTTTGGGTGCTTCTGCTTGCCTGCCTGAGTCGAAGCTAGTTGATGAGTCCTGGAAGCCTTGAACTTGAACCATTGACCATTTCTAGTCTTAGTCCCTCTTCATCTCCACTGCCTGAGTTGGGGGTAAGGACAATAGAGAAGTCAATCAACTTTTTAGAGTATGTAGTGGTTATCTATAACGACAGTATATTTATCAATTCAGGCAAAGCCTAGACAAAGTAAAGTGAAGGAAGGAAAGAAAGATGGAAGAAAAAAGAAAGAAAGGAAGGGAGGGAGGGAGGAAGGAATAAAAAATCACTTACTAAATGCTTAGTATGTTACAAGCAGGAAGCTAAGGACTCAGATTAAAAACAGAAAAAGCTAGACAGTTCTTTTTTTCAAGAATGGGGGAGATAACATTTAAAACAAATTTCAGGATCAAGACAGATGGGAATGACCGAAAAGTCTAAGAGGCAAGGACTATTACCTATGTAGGTCAGATGCCAGTTCTGGGGTCTTAAGAACATAGAGGCAGAGCATATGGTAACATCTGGTAGACCTGAAGAGGCAGTTAGAGGACAAATGATTAGGACTGGTGGCCCTCCATTTCATTAGTTAAAATTGAGTTGGTCTCTCTTATTTCATTTGAGACCATCTGAGCAACAGAGAAGCCCAGATGAATTCTGAGCAGCCCCTAATGGGGGAGGGGGTGAAGAAGGACAGCTATCGATATATTGGAAAAATTTGGAGAACTTCAAATAGACATCAAGGTTCTTAAAATGGGAGTCACAGACCCCAAAAGATATTTAAAAGTGTTTGTGGAACTTGGATGGGGGCAGGGGGAGAAACCAATACATCTTTATTTATCTTTATTTTCATGAACCTCTCACTGAAATTCTCTCTCTCTCTCTCCACACAATACACATGTATATATGCATACACATACATACACACATGTATATACACATGCACAAGTACACACACACATATACACACCTAATTTTCTGAGAAGGGGTTCAAAGGCTTTATCAACTGCGGAAAGGTCCATGACACACCACAGATAAATGTGCAAGCATTAACAACAAAGTAAGATTAAAACTTCCATTCTACATTAGGTTTTTCTTGGTCCTGGAACCCTCAGATGGTTTCTTTGTCTTGCTTTGTTTTTATGCTTCCATATGTAGTTACTGGTCATGAACGTCTGGCTGGATATACCCAATGCTTTATTTCAACTTCTTTTATTTCAGCTAAGAGAGACAGTTTCTCCTAAAGCATATGGCCATACAATTATAGTCCCAGAAGAAGCAAAAAGACAGGTATCTTTTAAAAATTTACGTTTGAATTAAATGGTGAGTGAAGGTTATATGGACCAGTGAATAGTTTTCATAGGTTGTGTCACAGTATATGCAAAATATCCATTATGATGAAAAATTAAAAGCCAATTGACAATCAGATATTTTCAAATGCACCAATAGTTGCCATCCAATTGACACACTGTCATCTAAAGGCCCAAAGTCAACTATTTCCTGTGGAATTCAATGGGATCTTTACATCAGAATTTTTGTCCATTTAGTTTTCTTACTTTAAATTTGAACTCTTTTGACTTCAATTTTAGGGTTGGAAATTTGAGAGATAAAAATGTTAATTCTTTAACCAGTTACTTGCATGCTAAAATGAAGGACTAGATTGTATGTCTTGTTATTTATTTATAGCACAATTTAAAGTTAAAAAGAGTTTCTTGCCTGGGATAGAATTTGGCCATAAGCAGTAATGGAAATGAAATGTACTCTGCGAACCCAGAATGTAGTACTATGGAATCTTTGCAAATAATTGGCATTCTGACAGGATTTTGATACACCCCTCCCCCACCCCGCCCAGAATTCTGTTTTTCCTCCCACAGGCCATGATTTGTCCATTAGTAACTACATGATTTTAGAGTGTAGCCCCATAATTCCTTACTTCCAGGAATGAAAAACAAGAAACAAAAACATTATGTAAGGGAGAAAATAATGAAGATTATAAAATGCAGAAGTGACCATAAGCTAAAGAAGAAATTCCTATGTGAACATATAAAAATCATATTTCAAAATATAGTAGAGTATTGTAGTATTTAGACATTTTCAGTTTTACTATCTCTATTGTTTGTGGTAGTGTGTTTTATAATGACTTGAAATGAGTGGTTGTCAGTTTTACATTCTGTTCATAAATAAGCAATGTAAAAAAAATTTTGGTATTTGAACAAGTGCCCACACATGCTGCAGCTTCTCACTAAGATCAAGCGGGTTCATATCAAAGCTTACATCATACCATATTCATAATACAGACATGTATGTGACAGTGGATTGCAAACAATAAAGGGGCCCATGTCTATGCAATTCTCTCTCAAACCAAAGATTTCTGAATAGCCCTAAAGAGTCTATGAATGCATAGATAGAAATCCTTAATACTATGATGGCAAGGATTGGTTCAAGCTCATCAGAAGAAAGGAAAGAAAATTGAAGAGATGGTGACAGTTCTTCTATAATCTTTAAGCATCACAAAAGCAAATGATAACATAGACTTGATGCCAATGTTTAGGGAGCTAGGTGATGGATAAGAGTACCAGGCTTGGAGTCATGAAGACCTGAGTCCAGATCCAGTCTCAGACACTTATTAACTTTGTGACTGTGGGCAAGTCACTTAACCCTATTTGCCTCAATTTCCTCATGTGTAAAATGAGCTGAAGGAAAAGGCAAACCAGCCCAGTATCTTTGCCAAGAAAACCCCAAATGGGAGCATGAAGAGTTCAATACTAGTGAAACAACTCAACAAGAACAGCCAACGTTTAAGACTATATTGTGGTCCATCTCCCCACTGCCCTCCCTTTGGGTACTTTGCCAAAAGCTCATATTGCAATAGCGGTAAGCTTTGGTTTTTGAAATGGAGCACAAATTCTGACTACCAAACGTAGTAGGGTGAACTAAATATAGAGAGGATCAGCATTAGAAGGTAGGGCTATTACTTAGTGAATTCATGATCTTTTAGTCATAGTCATTCATAAAGAGCATCTTCTAAAATGTACAAAGCTTGTAGTTTTCACTGGATCCATAAATTATTATTATTGTACACAAGGCCATGGATTTGGTAAAACTACTGTTTCAAAAGTCTATAACTGAAATTTTCAGGCCCAACTGAATGGGCATGCTAAATATATGGAACATTAAGGAAAGCTTATGCCTTTCCTTTCTCCCTTCCTTCCCATCATTTCTTTTCTTACTATTCTTCCATTCCTCCTCTTATTTCTTCTATCTTCAGATCTTTCCCACTCTCACTCTTCTTCTCTTTCTTTGCTGTTTTCCTTCTATTTAAATATTTTTCGGCTGCCATATTTTGTCGATATTGCCATAACAGCAATTGAAAAGAAAAAATAAGTGGACTCTAACAACTATGGAAATTTTTCACTGTTCTTCAGAGATGAAAAGTTCTTGATCGAAGTGTTTCGAAACCGGTCACTACTCCATTTATTTATTTATTCGTTCATCCATCCATTCATTTATTAATTCATTATTTTTTTGCTTATTTTATTTATTTATTTTTAGTTTTCAACATTCATTTCTACAAAATTTTGAGTTCCAAATTTTCTTCCCACCTCTCCCCTCCCCCACCCTGAAACACTGTGCATTCTGATTACCCCTTTACCCCAACGTGCCCTTCTTTCTATCACACTCCTCCCTTCCGTTATCCCCATCTTCTTTCTTTTCTTGTAGGGCAAGATAGATTTTTATACCCCATTATCTGTATTTCTTATTTTTCAGTTTCATGCAGAAACAATTCTCAACATGCATTCCTTAAACTTTGTGTTCCAACTTCTCTCCCTTCCTCCCATCCCACCCATTCCCACTGAGAAGACAAGCTATTCAATGTAGGCTATATATGTGTAGTTTTGCTAAAGACTCCCATAATAAGCATGTTGTGAAAAACTAACCATATTTCCCTCCATTCTATCCTGCCTCCTATTATTCTATTCTCTCTTTAGATCTTGTCCCTCCCCTAAAGTGATTACTTCTTATTACTCCCTCCTCCCATTTGTCCTCCCTTCTATCATCCCCCCACCCCTCTTATCCCCCTCTTCCCAACTTTCCTGTAGTGTAAGATAGATTTTCATGCCAAATTGAGTGTGAATGTTATTCCCTCCTTAAGGCAAATGTGATGAGAGAAAACTTCACTTTTTGCTTCTTACCTCCTCCTTTCCCCCTCCGTTGAAAAAGCTTCTTCTTGCCTCTTTTGAGAGAAAATTTGCCCCTTTCTATTTCTCCCTTTCTCCTGCCAATATATTCCTCTTTCATACCTTAATTTTATTTTTTTAGATATCATCCCTTCCTATTCAACTCACCTTGTGCCCACTGTGTGTTTGGGTATGTATGTATGTATGTATAATCCCTCTGACTACCCAAATACTAGGAGAAGTTTCAAGAATTACAAATATTATCATTCCATTTAGGAAGGTAAACAGTTCAACTTTAGTAAGTCCCTTATAATTTCTCTTTCCTGTTTACCTTTTCATGCTTCTCTTGATTCTTGTGTTTGAAAGTCAGATTTTCTATTCAGCTCTGGTGTTTTCATCAAGAATGCTTGAAAATCCACTATTTCATTGAATGACCATTTTTTCCTCTGATGCATTATACTCAGTTTTGCTGGGTAGGTGATTCTTAATCCTAGTTCCTTTGACTTCTGGAATACCATATTCCATGCCTTTTGATCCCTTAATGGTGAAGCTGCTAGATCTTGTGTTATCCTAATTGTATTTCCAAAATATTCAAGTTGTTTCTTTCTGGCTGTTTGTAATATTTTCTCCTTGACCTGGGAACTCTGGAGTTTGGCTGCAATATTCCTAGGAATTTTTCTTTTCAGATCTCTTTCAGGAAGTGACAGTAGATTCTTTCAATATTTATTTTACCCTATGATTCTGGAATATCAGGGCAGTTTTCCTTGATACTTTCATGAAAGATGAAATCTAGACTCTTTTTTTAATCATGGATTTCAGGTAGTTCCATAATTTTTAAATTGTCTTTCCTGAATCTATTTTCCAGGTCAGTTGTTTTTCCAATGAGATATTTCACATTGTCTTCTATTTTTTTCATTCTTTTGGGGGTTTTTTGTAACTTTTTGGTATCTCATAAACTCAGTAGTTTCTATCTGCTGCATTTTAATTTTTAAAGAACTATTTTCTTCAGTGAGCTTTTGAACCTTCTTTTCCATTTGGCTAATTTTACTTTTTAAAACATTCTCCTCATTGACTTTTTTGGGTCTCTTTTGCCATTTGAGTTAGTCTATTTTTAAAGGTGTTATTTTCTTCAGCATTTTTTTGGGTCTCCTTTAGCAAGCTGTTAACTCACTTTTGATGATTTTCTTGCATCACTCTAATTTCTCTTCCCCATTTTCCTCCACCTCTCTTACTTGATTTTAAAATCCTTTTTGAGCTCTTCCATGGCCTGAGACAACTGCATATTTATTTTGAAGGTTTCGGATGCAGAAGCCTTGACTTTTATGTCTTCCTCTGATGGTAAGCATGGTTCTTCCTCATTCGAAAAGATAGAAGAAAATAACTGTTGACCAAGAAACTAACCTTCTATAGTCTTATTTTTTTCCCTTGGGGCATTTTCCCAGCCAGTTACTTGATTTTTTGAGTCCTTTGTCAAGAGGAAGGTATACTCTGAGGACCTATAAGTTCTCACTTCCTCCAACATGGCATAATCACGGGAGAGGAGTTTACTCCACTCTTGGCTTGTGTTCTGGTCTGGGAGCTACCAAAGCTTTTCTGCCCAGGATTTGCAAGTAGAATTCTCTTTCCATAACCTCCACCAGCTCCACTATGCCAGCACTCTTCCTTACAGCAGGGCAGCCACTCAGGACTGAAACCAAGATCAGGGGCTCAGCTCCACCAGTGTCTTTAGGCTGAGGGCTCCAAAAATGGACACTGCTACTGCCGTCACTGTTGCCTCAGGCCAGGGCTAGGGGAGGACCCAAATGCCTTCTCATCCAGGTGAAAAAACTTTCTCACTTACCTTTGAAGCTGTCTTTGGAGTTTGTGGGTTGAGGGATCTGGGAACCACAGCTGCTGCTGGGGATCCCACCCCCGAGGCCTGCTCTGGTCTTGTTCCTGCTGGTGCTATGCAGCCAACGCTGGGCTGAGTTTCTTCATCTGCAGTCCACTCTGCCCCCTGTGTGATAGATCTTTCTTGTTGGTCTTCCAGGCTTCCTTTGGCTGGAAATCTCTTTCACTCTATTGTTTTGTGACTTCTACTGCTTTAGAACTTGTTTAGAGTCATTTTTTACAGGCATTTTATGGGCTGGTGTTAAGAGCTAGAGTAGGTGGCTCTTTCTACTCCACCATCTTGGCTTCACCCATCATCTGTTACTACTTTTTGCCTTCACAAATGACACATTCTATAATCTTACAATTCAGTTCAGATGTAGAAATGGATGCCATGAATCAAATGATCATAATTAAATGATTTCAGAGAGGGAAGAAATGCTTCAATCATGCAGCATAAGATTAGACAGACAGACAGACAGATAGATAGATAGATAGATAGATAGATAGATAGATAGATAGATAGATAAATAGATAGATAGAAGGCACTTATTAAGCACTTGCTATGTTCCAGGACTTGTGTTAAGCTAAAGATAAACATAAACAAGCAAGACGGTCCTTACCTTCAAAGATTTACATTCTAATAAAAGACAACAGAGCAACTAGGGTGTGGAGAATATCCAGCATAATGATAAGACTACCAAAGGGGCCTGATCTCTAGCAGGATAAGGTAAAAGCTCATCTCTCCAAATCAGGGGATTCAGAGTCAGAGTCTCAGGTTCTGCTGGGATGGAGATGAGAATGATGGTTGGAGAGCCAAAGACTTGTTATTGAGACAGCTATAAAGGGTTAGGGAGGCCTGGCCTAGACAAGATCAGAGCCAGGGATCCAACTAACAAAACCAACCTCTTAAGAATTATAGCACATTGACTGTTTACCAGTTTATATTACAAATTGTACCTATGTGTTGTTAAATCATTAAAGCATATTTAGGAAGACATCCACTTATGAAACCTCTTCAGTTAATATGAGCTACTACATTTCATGCTCTTTAATGAAAGAAACTTGAAAACAGTTGTAATATAAATATTTTATATTACTTGATTATAAAGTGCACTAATTTACATTTAAATTATATTTTGTCCAAATTTGCAAAATTTTACATCATTTGGAATCTTAAGCACTATGAAACATATATTGGGTTAAATGGAGGACATATTTTTAATTTCAGTAGATCAAAGGAAGCATTGGAAATAAGTCCAAAACAAGCTATGAATGTATTTATACCATGTAGTAAAATCCTGTTTTTCCTTGGGTAGTTAACATCAATGTAGTATATGTTGCAGAAGTCACAGATAATGCCTATAAAAAACAAAATAAAATACATGATTTGAGGGAGCATCTATGATCTTGGGTTGCTAGGATCACAATCTTGGATGAAAAGCAGAGCTAGTATGGAGTAGTTCATTGAATGAAAAAATAAGAGATATCAAGTACTAGGTTCAAATTTTCCCTCAGACACTTTGTTGCTGTATAATCACTGTGTCTCAATTTACTCTTCTTTAAAATAATGGGTTGGACTCAATGGGATCCATAAGTGATTTGGACTCAATGACCTTTTTGCTACTTCTAAGTCTAACTTGATAATTCTATGATCTCTTAAAATACTTTGCATATTAAGTGTAAATTGTATTTGGGGAAGACAGAGCAGTATTGAAATCAGATTTTGTGACACCAACATTTGTCAAAGCACTTAGTTTTGTTTAACATATTGAAGCTTTCTTTGTGCAGAGAAGGACCCCAGTTACTGAAGTAGATACATTCTTATGTCAGCGCTATGGCTTGGGAAATCTTAAGATACAACAACCATCATTATGTTATTAGCTATGTCTAAGTCACCGGAGCTTCATTTTTTATATCAGTACATGCTTCTATCTCTGAAGGGAGAGAAATGGGGCCATTGTATTCCTGATAGAGTTTAAGGGGAAGAGGGATTTGCTAAACCTTATTTGATGCCCTCAAATCTGTGGATACCATTAAATATAGATTCAACTACTTGCACTTTCACTGCTTGGTAAGTCATCCCTGATGGGTTGTTATAACCTATAAAGTTCTTAGTATGGAAGTTGTTGTATCATGTTAAATATTTCTTTGAAGGCCCACTTGTACTCATGAAATAAGTACACATCTTAATTCTAAATAAAATCCTTTTTTGAGGCTATTATAAAATATGATCATGTTTTCAATTGCTGAATGGAATGAGCTATTGCTGAAGGAAGTTTCCCTCTGACTTATTTTTAAGTGTGTGATGCAAAAATGATTGACTTAAGAATAAAATATCCCCTCAAAGTCCAATTGTTTGCTACCACAAAAAGAGCTGCTATAAATATTTTTTTTACTTGTGGGTCCTTTCCCCATTTTTATGGTCTCTTTGGGATACAGACCTAGAAATGGTATTGATGGGATACAAACTCTGGGAAGCTCCTTGAACTCTCCTTGAACCTTCCCACTTAATCTGACTTTTCCTACCCAGATCTGTTATCCTTAACCTAGTCTGATGCTCCATTGTCCTTTGCCTCCACATTGCCTTTGGCTGATTCTCATCCTTGATTACTTCCCACCCAAGCATTCCATTGTCTAATACAGACAAATTCAGCAGTTTCCCACCCTTGATTCCATCACTAGTTAATCCAGTTCCAGTAAGACTTCCTTAGACCCTTCTTTCCAGATTACTAGACCACCCCCAGATCCTTCCCACAGTCTTTCTGTATACAAATTCCATCTTGCCTCCCTGAATGCTCTCAGATTCAATCCAGCTAGGATTCAATCTAGCTGAGATTCTGTCTGGCCACTTGTCAATATAAGTGTCACAAATGGTTAGGCTTCTTAAGAGTCAACCCAATATGGTGAAACTTTTGGGAATTGAAAAGAATTGATCCATTATAAACATGGGGACTGGAAGTCCCTTCCTTCATAAAGTAGGATCTAAGAGTAAGCCTCAAAAAATAAATAGAACAAACCAAGGCAAGCAAAAAAAAAAAATCCAAAACACAAAAAAGTACCTGAAGCTTTCCCAATTCCCTAGCACTAAGAGAATTGAAAGAATTGGGCATACACTTCTGAATGGGACCTCTGTCCTTGTCCTCCATGCTTCAAAAAGCATGCCCAGGTTCATGACCTCCAACATAACCACTGTTCCAAGAACCTGTATGAGACTGCCTCCTAGCTGTCTGACCTACTGGGACCTGAGAGGTCAGGCATGAAAAACAACTCAAGGTACTTGGAGAGAGAGAAGGGGATTAGGATAGTGGAAGGCTTACATACCTTCCAGTCTTGACTGGAGAGAATTTGAGATAAGCAGTGTTTCCTGGTCAGGGAACCAAATTATGAGGTCAGGGATCCAAATAATAAGATCAGGGAATCATAATGTTGAGGTTTGGGTTACTCAGGACCCCAAAATACCAACACACCAGGTCTTGCCAAATGAATTTGGCTCAAGCCTTCTTTCAGTCAAAGTAAAACAAAGTCCATTAAAGATTCCCAATATTGGATTGACTCTTAAGAAGTCTAACCATTTGTGATGCTAATACAAGCAGGCCAGATAGAATCTCATCTAGATTGAATCTGAAGTGGATTAAATCTGGGCACCTTCATGGAGGCAAGATGGAATTTATATACAGAAAGACTGTGGGAGGGATCTGAGTGTGATCTAGTATTCCAGGAGGAGGGATCTAAGGATGATCTTGATAGGACTGGGATAACTAAGTGATATAATCAAGGGTGAAAACAGCTAGAGGCAATTGGGAGATATCAGACAATGGTGTGGTTGGGTTGGAAGTAATCAAGGATGGAAATCAGCCAGAGGCAATCTGGAGACAAAGGACAATGGAGGGCCAGGCTAGTCTAAGGGTAACAGATTTGGGTAGGAAAAGTCAGATTAAGTGGGAAGATTCAAGGAGAGTTCAAGGAGCTTCCCAGAGTCTGTACCCCACAATTTCCAATTCTTTGTCGCCACAAAAAGAGATGCTATAAAAATTTTGTACATTTATGAACTTTTCCCTTTTTTATGATCTCTTTGTGATACAGACCTAGTAGTGGTATGGTTGAATCAAAGGATATTCACAGTTTTATAGCCTTTTGGACATAGTTCCAGATTGCTCTCCAGAATGGATAGATAAATTCATAACTCCACTAACAATGAATTAGTGTTCCAATCTTAATGATATTATTAACCAATAGTTTTCCAATGTAGGTCAATCACTTGGGACCATTGTCTGCATGGAGTTTGACTCTCAATAATTGAATGAAAATGTGGTGAAGGGATTTCTAAAGACTGATGAATTTCATAGTTTTTTTAAGCTCCTTAGAAATCAATCCTTAGTGTTCATAATCTATGTCTATATGTGCAAATTAAGCTAGATAGACAAATGAGCCAACATAGCTTTATAGAAAATTCCTAATAAAAAAAATTCAAAGTCTGTTGGCTTACATTAAGAAAGAAATTTAAAAGACTATAAATCTATTAGGCCAATTCTATTTGTAATTTTTATTTAGTCATAGAATTATAGATTTACAGCTTAGAGGGAAGTTAGAGGTCATCTAGTCTACCCTGCCTTGGTTTACATAGGAAGATACTGAAATAGAGAATAAAATGATTTGCCTAGGGTCAAACCTTTAGTAATTGACTGAACTGACATTCAAATCTAGATACTCTTGGTTTTGAATACAGTGTTATTTAAGCATTTTATGCATCCTATAAACACGCAAGACTTTACTTCTAAGATTAAAGCATTCAGGGAGAATTGGGCAAGTTTTGAATGCTACAAAGACTTGTGGTTTAATTCAGGTTAAAGTGTCAGGGTATGAGCAAGTCTCTTCACTGATAAAGACTGCATACTCTTTCTTAAGATGGATAGATTTTGTGATTTGCCATCTTTAGCAACTTTCTGGGCAGGAACCTCTCAGAATTAAACTAGGTTGTTACTTGGTTGGTTCTGAGATCCTAGGATGCAGAGCTGGAAAAGGGATCATATAAATTATTTTTCATCCTCAGATGACAGTCTGTATTCTGGGGACCTATTCAAAGCTTTCCAGCTTATGCACTTCACTGACCCCACTGTCAAATTAGGGACACCTCCATTGAACTCTGACTTTAGTGAAGGTGCTGAGATTCTGTTAATGTACAGAAATGTAGGGAAGTGGTATACTGTCATAAAATCATAGATTTTCAGCTAGAAGGACCTTAGAAGTCATCCCAGACTTCTCTAGTTTCAGGTTCCACATTTCTAAAATGAGAGAGTGGGACTAATGGTAACTAATGGTAAACTGATAAAATACATATTTTATTAACTAATGGTAACTAATAAGATATTCTACATTCATCTTTCAGATAACCTAAAACATTTTATTTAGTTTTGTAAGCAAATACACACACACACACACAAATTTATCAAATCATGCTACCAACCCCCACTCACTTTAACCAGCCTTCTCTTTATGAGATTTTAACATGTTTTGAATCAGCATTCTCTATTATTTTTTCTTTTTGCAAATACAAGTTGCCATGTGTGGGGTTAATGGCTTTACAAGCATGCTTTAGTTTGAACCTAATCATTTCTAAAAGCATCCTGAAAAAAAAGGATCAATACTGGTATGTTATGTAAAATGCAAGAAAGTAAGTCACAACCTCTGTCTCTATGTGGCTATTGAATTAATCACTTTTAAATGAACTTAATATTTTAAATCATATTCAAATTGAGTACAATATATTTTATTAACTGTAGAAACTTAGATGCCTCTTCAGATGACATGAGTAACTAAACTGATCAGTGTCCATTGACTTGTCATGCAAGTGTCAAGGATGGAACTACAGAGATAGAATTCCCAGTTTCTTTTTCTCTATAACCAAAATTACTCCTCCTTTTACTTTATTCATGTTAATTTTTTTTGTTTTTTGCTTTCATACTCAAACAGCATATGAGTCATGATTCCCTACTGGTTCTCTAGTTTGGATCATGTGGGATGGAGTGCCGTAGATACTTGTGTGAGCTGTGATTTTTCTTATTCTTCTATATTTCTTAATTATGACTTCTTGGGATTATAGCCAGGCTAATAGAGGAGTACTATTGAGCCCCCCAACCTACATAACTTATTACCAATTGCTCTATTTCCTAAACAACAGAGTCTTCCTTGCCTCCAATTGCCCTGTTATCTAGAAATCAAATAGTATTTGTCATCTGCCAATTACTTTAGAAACTCAAAGAAATCTTAGAACTAATAGAAAGTGCTAATAATTGGAACTGTCTTCATAGCTAGAGAGAAATCCCTTCCCATCCCCTAATTCCTCTCCCTTCCAGCTGTTTAGCATGTGTTTTTGTTTTTCCAAAGATTTTTTTTTTTTTGGATTCAAAAAAATCTTTCTGAGTTCTGGGATCCTTGACAGAGCCTAACTGTTATGCCAGGTTGAAACTCGGCCACCCGTATTTGCTAACTTTAAGTCAGATTTACTGTCCAGCGGGGGCAACAGTGAGGTCACTCAGCTGAAACCTGGTTTTTAGTTTGCATCATTATGTATCATGTCAACTTGAATTTAAAGTGTTATTACTTTTAGTTGTTGGATTGCTAAGAGATTATTGTATGACTTATTTACTCTCTGAGGTAACTAGCATACTTTAAAGATAAATATTGAAATCCTCCCAATCGGTTATCAACTTTCAATGTTTGAAAAATTGTATTTACCATGCATTTTTCATTACTTGTGGATAAAGCACTTTCAGTATCTTAGATAAAAGAATTGCTTTAAGACTTGCCCAGTAAAAATAATGGATACTTTTACATCTTTAGAATGTATAATATCATTGATATATATCTGGAAAGGAGCTCAGAAGACAGTCCAATCCCCTCATTTTATAGATAAGGAAACTGGTGTCTTTCTGTGCTCAGAAGAGGTTAATTTGCCCAAAAGTTTCTGGTGGAATTTGAATCCAGTCCATCTAATTCTAAATCCTTTCCTCTTTCTACTACATCACAATGGGATTTCTTCCCAGTTGTAATATATATTTCTCTGATCAACAATTTGCTTTCTTTTTTTTTTAAATTTATTTATTTATTTAACTTTTTACATTCATTTTCACAAAATTTTGGGTTCCAAATTTTCTCCCCATTTATCTCCTCCCCCCACCCCAATACACCAAGCATTCTAATTTTCCCTATCACCAATCTGCCCTCTCTTCTATCATCCCTCCCTTCTCTTCTCCCCATCTTCTCTTTTGTCCTGTAGAGCCAGATGACTTTCTATTCCCCATTAACTGTATTTCTTATTTCCTAGTAACAAGAACAATACTCAACAGTTGTTCCTAAAACTTTGAGTTCCAAATTCTCCCCATCCCTCCCTCCCAACCCATTCCCTTTGGGAAGGCAGGCAATTCAATATAGGCCATATCTGTGTAGTTTTGCAAATGACTTCGATAACAGTTGTATTGTATAAGACTAACTGTATTTCCCTCCATCCTATTCTGCCCCCCATTGTTTCTATTCTGTCTTTTGATCCTGCCCCTCCCCAAGAGTGTTGACCTCAAATTGCTCCCTTCTTCCATTGCCCTCCCTTTCATCATCCCTCCCTCCCCGCTTATCTCCTTCTTCCCCATTTTTCTGTATTGTAAGATAGGCTTTCATACCAAAATGAGTGCGCATTTTACTCCTTCCTTTAGTCGAATGTGATGAGGGTAAACTTCATGTTTTTTTCTCAGCTCTCCTCTTTTTCCCTCCACTAAAAAGTTTCCTGCTTGCCTCTTGAATGAGATATAATTAACCCCATTCCATTTCACCCTCTCTCCTCCCACTACATTTCTCTCTCATCATTTACCTTAATTTCTTTTAAGATATGGTCCCATCCTATTCAATTCACTCTGTGCTCTCTGTCTCTGTGTGTGCGTGCATGTGTGTATGAGTGTGTGTGTGTGTACATCTCTGTGTGGTCCCACCAACTACCCAGATACTGAAAAGTTTTAAGAGTTACAAATATTGTCTTTCCATGTAGGAATGTAAACAGTTCACTTCTGGTAAGTCCCTTATGACTTCTCTTTGCTGTTTACTATTTCATACTTCTTCTCATTCTTGTGTTTGAAAGTCAAATTTTCTTTTCAGCTCTGGTCTTTTCATCAAGAATGCTTGAAAGTCCTCTGTTTCATTGAAAGACCATTTTTTCCCCTGAAGTATTATAGTCAGTTTTGCTGGGTAGGTGATTCTTGGTTTGAGTCCTAGTTCCTTTGACTTCTGGAATATCCTATTCCATGCCCTTCCATCCCTTAATGTAGAAGCTGCTAGATCTTATGTTATCCTGATTGTATTTCCACAATACTGGAATTATTTCTTTCTAACTGCTTGCAATATTTTCTCCTTGGCCTGGGAGTTCTGGAATTTGGCCACAATGTTCCTAGGAGTTTCTCCTTTTGGATCTCTTTCAGGTGGTGATCGATGGATTCCTTCAATACTTATTTTGCCCTCTGGTTCTAGAATCTCAGGGCAGTTTTCCTTGATAATTTCATGAAAGATGATGTCTAGGCTCTTTTTTTGATCATGGCTTTCACGTAGTCCCATAATTTTTAAATTTTCTCTCCTGGATCTATTTTCCAGGTCAGTAACAATTTGCTTTCTTTACATGGAAACCATGGGCTAAAATACAAATATTTAAGGGCAAAAATTATTCTTTAAATACAGAATTGGAGTAATAGATGGTTCTCAATTTTTCTTATTTGTCCTTCTTGACCTTTCTGCATCTTTTGACATAGTCAATCATTCTCCCTCTCAGTATTCCCTCCTCTTTAGGATGGCATTGCTCTTTCCTGGTTCTCCTGATACCTGTCCTACCACTCCTGTATGCTTTGCTGGATCCTCATCTTCTTTATACCCATTAATTAGAGATGTGCCAAGGATCTGTCCTAGGCCCTCTCCTGTTTTCCTCTATATTATTTAACTTAATACTCTCACCATTTCCAATCAGTTCAATATTATTTCTATGAAGATGATTTCCAGATCTGTATATCTAGCCCTAGTTTCTCCCTTGAGTGCCAAGTACTCCTTTCAGACACCTTAAATTGCATGGCCCATAGTCATCTCAAACTCATCATGTCAGAAACAGCTTCTTAACTTTTCCCCCAAACTCTCTGCTTTTGTCAACTTTTCTTTTGCTTTGAAAGGGTACTACCATACTCCCAATCAATGTCTCACAACTTCAGTGTTATCCTTGATTCATTTCTCATATTCCCTTCAATTTCTCTTTCCTCCCCTTCCCCCACCATGGGCTCTTTGATCCAAGAAAGAGTACTTGCTGTTGTTTATACACTCTATTCCAAATTCTGACTTTTTACCTTTGTTTTGACTGCCTCTGTGCTGGAATTCTCTCCCTTCTCAACTCTGAATACTGTCCCTCTCTCAAGTTGCAACTCAAATCTCCCATTGTATAGGAAGCCTTTTCTACACAAACCTTCCCCCACACTCTAGCTTCAGAGTTATACATCTATTATCTTTCCCATTAGAATATAGGTTCTTTGAAAGTAGAGATCATCTTTCTCGCTTGTTTTTCCTGCCATGTTCACACAGTTTCTGATATAAGCACGTAAATGTTTGTTAGCTCATGACTTTCCTCCTTCTTACACTTTACTTGAAAACCAGTGAACATCTACTAGTTTGGTTTGAAAAATCACTCCATAAGAAATATCGGAGATTTTTCAATAGGAATAGCTAATGGGGAAGTTTAGTGAGCAGATAGAAGTGGGAAGGGTTAAACCAAGGCAACTAAGTTGTGCAACAGATAGAGGGTTGGGTCTGGTGTTAGGAAGATCTGAATTCAAATTTTGCCTCAGACACTGACTAGTTGTGTGACCCTGGGCAACTCATAACTTCTCTTTGCTCGGTTTCCTCATCTATAAAGTGGGGGTGATAATAGCACCTACCTGCCAGGGTTTTTGTAACAATCAAATGAGATAATAGTTGTAAAGTGTTTATAATGATGCTTGGTACATAGTAAACACTATATAAATGTTAACTACTGTTATTATTAAATAGAAACCCTGGAGGTCCAATCCTAGTTTCAGAATGGAATAATTTCATGTGTTTCTTGTTTTCAAAGCATAAAAAATGTGGACAAATAAATCAGCCTTTTTGAGGTTGCTGGTATGAAGATGATATCCTACTATGTTTTTCATTGTAATTAATTAATACTTGTTCAAATTTAATTAATGCTTTCATTCCTAATGTTCAGGGCAAAAGCATAGTTGAGAATATACTTAAGTAAGAAGTCTGAAAATCCGCCCCCCCTCCTTATCCCTACCAGTAAATATGCCTGCTAGTGGTGGTATCAAGCCAAAAAACGGAAACGTAGCCATAATTTCCTAACATGAGTGTCAATTTTACCAAGTGGCCACATGGCCACGCAGCTAGAGCTTCCCTGTCATCATCAAAAGTGATGATATGTGAATGAAATGCAGGCATGGGGTTGTGGATGCCATGAATCCACATGTCACAGTTGCCATCCATCTGGTTTCTTCCTAATGGAGGTTGCCTGGATAAATTGGTAAATCATTGATCTTCTTTGTCCTTGAAAAGACAGCCAAAGATTGGCATCCAGTTTCATTATCCTATGTTAAGAACGTAGGCTCTTTCTATTTCATGAAGGACTGAATGAGTGTTTTTTTTCTTTTCAATTTTGCTTAAAGACACTCAAATTCATTAAGAATTTTTTTTAAAGAGTCAGTGATTTTTAGTCCAGCAAGCAACCACTACTGGAACTTATGCAATGCCTGGAAGAAATGAGGCAATAGTTAATATTGGCAAGACTAAAATATAGGATGAAGGAGAAGGAAAAAAGTGAAAGTGAATAAAAGTAAGGGGGAACAAGAAAGAGATGGAAAAGGCAAAGGAAAACAAGGTGTATACATTATAGAGAGTCATATTAGTTCGGTCAATTAACTGATTGCCTGTGTGACTATGGTGACAGACTCCAACCTTGAATCTCTCGGGATCTGTTCCTTCCAAGGATTTTCAAGATAAATTTCAACATGATGTAGACACAAAGTCAAATGATTTTATTTTTCAGAAAATCTCCTTCCTATGTTCTTGATAGATTTATAACTTTCTCTATAAGAAATAAGTCTTAACAAAAGAGGTTAAACTGCACCCACATGAACACTGGAAAACTTGGGCTACTACAACCATAAAATATTTCTTTCACTGAATCTTTAGAAATCAGGATTCAGCATATCTTGAGGCTGCACCCTTCTCAGATGTTTAAGGTACTTTTAGGCCTGGGATCAGGAATAAGAAGTGAAAATTTTCCCACTTAGGTAGGGGGAGGGACGATTTTCTAAACTACAGCATTAGGCATTAAATAAATTATTACCTCCTACCAAATCAAAATGGTTTTCTTTGGAAAAGAGAAAAGAAAAACCAAAGGTGTTATATGTAAAAATTATTGGGCTTGAAAAGACCAGACTGCACAGACTGCTAAAGAACTGATATTGCTAGATGATATTTATCCCTTAGCCTTGAATTCTGGGATTAAACCCTTGAAATATGCTGGATCTGCTTTCTTCACAGCAATTTAAATAATATTATTTAAAGGACACTGACAAGACTCCCTGCCCCACCCCCCAAATCTTCTAACACTGTTTAGAATAGTTCACTAGTCATACTTACAACAATTGGACATATATTTGAATTTTATAAGTTCTTATAAGAATGTATTATTGCTAGAAAGTTAAACTGGAGTTGAAAAGGCTATCAATTATGTACACTTTAATGGCAGTTATTTAATTAGCCTTACTTTATCCTAAAATCCAACAGGGAGAGCCGCCTTGAGGGAATAGGAGTTCTCAGTGAAAAGTCATTTTGGGGAGGGCAGGTTTGAGCAGAGTGCTTGGTGGGGAGGAGAATAGGGAAGGAGACTGACTTCTCAACAGACAGGAGAACCTTAGGTGGAGGACAGGGAACCTGGGACATCAAAAGTTGAGAATAGGATATAGAAATGAAAATGGAAAGGAGCCAAAGGAAAACTATGCCTGCTTCAGAATCCTGCCTCCAGCCAGGACTACTTAAGAGCCTTTCTATTTATTCAAAAAGGAAAAAATGAGAGCAGATGCAAAGTTGGCTGGCTGGTTCAAATGTAAAATTCGGATAAGCAATTAAAAATAGTGACCCATATACCATGCTGTGTTGTCTCTGGATCCTATTCAAGGGTAGGTGGTAAAAATCAATTCACTTTCTATGACTAGTGTCCTAACAAACATTTGAAACTGTAGATATTTTTAAATGAGGTTTGACTGATTGAAGGTTAATTAGCGATATTGAAATCCAGATGGTGAAAGTTTGCTAACCATCTTGTTCCCTTATGTGTCCTTTCATCTCTTCTCCACCCCCATCTCACCAGCCTCTTTTTTCTTTCTTTCTCTTTCTCAGAAATAAATGAACATCTCATATTCTGTTAAGTGAGAGACTTCTCTGCCAGACTCTCCTTATCTAAGTAAAGATCTAGATTGGAGTTTTTTAATTTGCCTTTTTAAAAGGAAAATTTGTGGGATATGGAAAGGCATAATATATACTCAGGAGGAAAACTGACATTGTTTTTTGTTTGAGTAACTATTGTTTGGATAGCTATTAAATGTCTTCTCTTTATTATTTATTTTCTGAGTTGTTAACCTGCTCCTTTTTGGTTTGTACAATATACATGGAATTTCTTTGTATCTATACTGACATCTCTACATAGCTCCCATATAAGGAATATGTATATATTGTATAACATTCATGGATATTCTCAAGGACTTGAACATGGAAATACATACTGTTCAGGGAATTTTATTTTTGCTTTGAACCAAGGTTTTGGGTATTTAATATAACACCTGGAACTCACACTACAAATTTTTGGTACCTAATAATGTAAAGTAACAGTGTAATGAATAAAATAATGGATTTGGAATCAGAAGACTTGAGTTCAGAAGAGTGCTGGTAAAATTTTTATAACTGATTATCTGAGAAAAAAAGTATCTATTACATACTTTTAAGTTTAATATGTATTATTAACATTTTCTCCATCACTTTCTTAAATCTTAATAATCAGTAACCCAATACATCAAATCCTGATACGTAGGTTTTGCCAGTTCTTCAGGAGTCAGTGCTAAGCCTAAACATTTCATAATTGTTCCCAGATCTGTTTCAAGCTGACTCCAGCACACCTCTACCTGAATTCAAATTGTGCTTCTGATACTTGTAGTTGTGTGATGTAGGAAAGTTTCTTATTTCCTTTGTATTTCAGTTCATTCATCTTTAAAAAGAGAAAGATAACAATGTTTGGATTAGCATTATATCAAGATAGTTGTGAGGGAAGTACTTTGTAAACCTTAAAGTTCTATAAGCAGGTGAACTATTATTAGTAGATTCTAGACATTTTCTTTCTCATGTAAATGAGTATCATATCAGGTTCTTTTGGATTAGAATGAGAGCTGATCTATTTTGGTAGGCCACCTCTTTTATTGCTCACTGAAGCAAAGACATGTGCTAAGAGGTCCTGGGGGTCAAGAATTTGGTAGGGTATTTCCAAAATAAACAACTAAAAAGGTTGAAAGTCTATCTGACCAAATCATGAAGATGGGGAACAGAGAGCAGCAAACTCTTTTTTTGGGTGGAGGTGGAGAACATGTTTTATACATGTGTCTTATTTCAGTGCATATTGTTGAAATGTCAATTAACCACATTTAAACTCACTACCTGCTGAATAGAAAACAGAGGCCAGTGCTTAGCTTCTGTCTCTAGCGGTGAAGGGAGAGCCAGGGATGTTTGAGAAATTAACAGGAGATAGGAGGAAAGAATATATGCTATTGTGGCTCAGGGCTTTTAACTGTAAAATCAAGGAACCTCAAGGAGTTCTAGGAATTTCAAGAAGTACAAGTCTAAAAACAAATGCACTTTCAGGGCAGACGAGCTATATGGAATATCTCCTTCCTAGATTGTCTCCCCAAATAACTGTCAAACAAGATACTCTATCCACTCCTGGAATATTTTCCCTCCTCGTCTGTGCCTCCTACCTTCTCTGGCTGCCTCCAAGTCCCAGTTAAAATACATTCTACAGGAAGCCTTATCCTGACTGTCTTACTCCTTTAATTCTAGTACTTTCCCTCTGTTGGTTATTTCCAATTTATCCTGTATATAGTCTGATTATAAATAGTTGTTTACATGTGATCTCTCCCACTAGACTGTGAGTTCCTTTGTATCCCCAGCATTTCATACATAGTAGGCACTTAAGAAATGTTTATTGACTGAATTGAGTCCTTTCTTTAAACATTTGTATGCAAAGAGACACCTTTCCCTACATTAATATTTCTGCAATGCACCTATTTGTGTTTACCCTTATGTTTTTATTTATTTTTTGCCATCACTATCACTGCCATTATCATCATCAGCATCACCGTCATCAGAAACAAAACAGAAAGTCAAGTGCTTACTAAAACACTGGGAAAAGAATTGAGAGAGGTTTGTAAAATGCTTAACACAGGGCCTGGCTCATCGTAGGCATTATATAAAATGTTTATTCCTTTCACTTTTTGAGCATATTTTTGACAAAGAACCCATTTATCCAAACGTAACTTTAATTATAGGGTTTGTTTTCCTTCAGATTCATGTATTTATTATTATTATTTGTAATTAACATTCAATTATACTACATAATAAGAAATGAGAAGAATGTATACAATTATTTCTCCATAGAAGCCATCTCATAGCAGAATTGCATCTTCAGAAAGTGATTTGAGAAGCTCTTTGCTTGTACTTAGTCTTGTTCCCACAACAGCCAGGCTCTCCAAACATATACTTTCTATTCATGAAGTTGTCAATGTTAGGAAGAAAAAGCTTTCAGTAAAATGAAATAAGATGGCCTAACTTTTCAGTAAAGTAAAAAATTAAGAAGGTTTAACACATGCTGATTTTAAAAAGCTATTAAAAATCAAATATTATTTAAAGGAAAGAAACCATAAATGACTTTGACAAAAATATAATAGTTCCACCTAGAAATTAAATCATTGTGAATTATTTGCTAAAATAAGGAAACAAAAGGAATCCTAATTGACAAACGTTTGTCTTACATGCCAAATGGAGAAATATTGCTGTCAAAGACAACACTGTAATTAAATTATAAGCTCATCAGTAAAAGGAAGGAAGGAAAAAATAATGGACAGTTAGGAGCAGGTTCATCACATAAAGATATGGAGGGTTGTTTTGTCACTTCAGTCATGTTTGATTCTTTGTTATCTCTTTTTGGAGTTTGCTTGGCAGAGATACTGAAGTGCTTTGCCACTTTCTTCTTCAGCTCATTTTACAGATGAGGAAACTTAAGCAAACAGAGTTAAGTGCCTTGCCCATGATCACACAGCTAGTAACTGTCAGAGGCCAGATTTGAACTTGGGTCTTCATGACTAGGCCAGCATTCTCTCCACTGTGCCACATACCTGACTAATAGAGGGCAAAGCCAGGTTAAAAAAATGCTTGGTAAGATGACCAACCAAGTAAAGACCTCCCAAGAGTACTTAAGGATAAAAAAAAAGCCCACAAATAGTTGGATAATGGTAGGGAGGGGGAAATTTGCAAAAATTATTACAACCTATTTTTTTAAGGATAGTGGAATCTCTACAATTGGATGTCACAGTCCCTAAGAGCCTTACAAGAGGAATAGAAATGACACTAAAGAGAACAAGGGCATATATATATATATATATATATATATATATATATATATATATATATATATATATATATATAGAGAGAGAGAGAGAGAGAGAGAGAGAGAGAGAGAGAGAGAGAGAGAGAGAGAGGAGAGGAGATCCATGGGATGAAATTGCTGTATGGGATAAATTTGTGAAGGCATTGAGGGCCTAGTGTTCAAGGTTTTTTAAAGGAAAGGAAGATTCCAGTAATGTTGGTAGGAGTGAATCTTGGACTTTATAAATAAAGAAAAGAAATGAAAACATTAACAATTACCAACACATATGTCTGTTCTCCAATCTCTGCAATACTTTTATAAGGGTCCTCCACAGATGAATTGAGGGTATTCTTGATGAAGGCATAAGCAGGCTTTCACAAATGATATTCAACAGTGGGCCATACCTTTGCTATCTGGTGAGGCACTTGGTAATGACACTATATGTCCTGAATTAAGTCCAGGATATTGCAGAACCTTATGGAAGAGATTTGAAATTATTAGAAAAATTATGTTTGGTTTGACTGTCTTCACAAGAAAAACCAAATGTATGAATCATGTCTATTGCCTAGATTTCAATGTGCATCCGATTGGACACCCATAGGCCTTATCCAACAATATGTATATCTAATACAGACTATACATCTGGACAAGGTACTGGGTTCAGATTCAGAAAGGAGGAAGAAAGCAGGCTGGGTTGCTTTTGGGAAACTGCAAAGCACTTTTACTAATCTGAGCATCCATTAATAGTAAAGGCCGTAGAATATTTTCAGTGTAATCGTGGAGCAGTATTGCTATGTAACAATGAGACCTAAAACATCACTTCATCCTAAGAATTAGCACTACACAGAAGAAAATGGAAAGTTATATAGAGGGTATGAGCAGGTTGAATGAAAGTAATAAAATATTAGGAACTCCAGATAAGATTAAGAGTAAGGAATGTCATCAAAGAATTACATGAAAGAAAGAGGATAGGCTTATCACATGGTTTGAGTGAGAAAAGTGGAAGGCCAGAATTCCCATGAGCACACTCCCAGTGTTGAAGAGCAATGAAGAAACCCCCTATTCTGTAGGGTTAATCCTCTGTGGTGGACTTAGATATACATATGTGTGTGTGTGTGTTTTTGTGTGTGTCTATATATACATATATAGACACACACAGATACATCTATACATAGATGCATGTACATACACACACAGCTTAGTTTGTATATATTTATTTCCATATTTCCTCCCCCATTAGATTATAAACTCCTTGAGGGAAGGGACTGCTTTTTGCCCCCTTTTATATCTTTATTTATATGTTAATTAAGAGATTGAAATCTGTTTGAGTATTTGACAAATAGTCTAAATTAGTGAGATTTTCATTTTGCCTCAGTTCTGGATCTAAAGAAAAAAATTGTATTAATACAATGATGTTCATTTCTCCTACATTTCAGAAATCTTAGGTTGCAGCAAATGTACCAACTCATATTGATAGAGGGAATTTCCGTATCTGGGAGTTCCCTGTGTCAATGAAGTCACAGGTCTAGTCACTCTCCTTATCCCTATAGAAACAGAAACTTACCCTAGTTTGCAGAAAATTGTAGCTGACTTCATAGTTTATATAGTTCGAGTTTCAGTCCATCAATTGCATGTCTGTTGTGCAAGGAGGCAGTTTACCAAAGTTTGCAGAGATTCTTCTATAAAAGTTTGTTGGTTAGGGTGATTCTTGAAAGTATAGGGAGGTTGAGTATAACTCAAGGCCCAAGTATAACTACATGAATAGAATCATGAAAGCTAAAAGTTCTGGTAATTTTGAGTTACTGTAGATATGTGACAGTGGACAAACTTTTTTTCTCTAAAAGATTATTCTACCATTCAAACATTTCACTAATTCGGATGGCCATCGTCAGACTCATTATTATGTATTCGTCAATTTTCCTTTTGATCCTCTTTCAGTATCAGAAAAGTAGATGAGTATTTCTCAAACTGACATGGTTATCAATACAAAAGTAGTATGTTGGGGAGACAAGAATAGACATTTATTTACAACTGTATAAAAATGGTATAGGCCAATGGGTTTCTTTTTCAAGATCCTAAATTTAACCAGCTGTAATTTCTTTTTAAAAAATAGTTCTCTATTCAACTTCTTGAAATGAAGTATTTGCCTCTTAATAGGAAATCTGCATTTCATTGTAAAGACAGAACACAGTGTGCTCAATTTAGTTAGTCCCTGGAGGAGAAGGTCCTGTTTTGTATGGTATAGTCTATAGGATTGACCCAGATGCCAGTAAATTGAATGCAGGCCTGGATGACTGTAGGCAAATGTTAACTAACGGAACATGAAGAGGGCAACTTTCCCTCAGCCTTCCCTAGGACAATATCACCATGAGGATGGCTACTATTTAGCTCTGAAACATGGAAGTCATCTTTTTCAACCCATGCACAGTCAATACCTTTTCCTCTAGGTAACTTTCTACTTAACGTTGAATATTTCTCACTTTCTACCATATTATATTTTGTTTCTTCAGTATGTGGTAGTTTAAGATTATCTTCTTCCAGCAAACATTCTTTGTCCAATTCTATTACGTCAAGTCAACAAGAATGTATTAGGCACTTACAGTACAAGTTTTTATTTAGTGCCTTTTATATGTCAGGGTCTGATGTTAGACAAACAAAAAAAATGAACTATACCCTCAAGGACCTTACATTCTACTGATGGGAACCCTGAATTAGCAGTGCTCCTTCTTTAAACCACCAAAACATTATAGACACCAAAATTACCTCTTCAACTGAATTAACATTGATTTCATGTCCTTTGGTCTCATGAATCTTTTAATAACAATCACCACTTTCTAGACGCTAATCTAAAGGATACTTCGGAAGCAATGTAGTAGGGTAGCTAGGTAGACAGACTTGAAATTAGGAAAATCTGGGTTGATTTCTGCCTCAGATAATCCTAGTTGTGTGATCCTTAGAAAGTCACGCAACCTTTCCATGCCTTAGCTTCCTCCCCTATGAAATAAATGACAGTGATAATACCAGCCATCTCATTAAGTTGTTCACAATGTATGTAAAAGTTAAATTAATGTATGCAAAGCCCCTTGGTGATTATTATTCCTTGATATGTCAAATATACTATTATGCATCCTTTGCACCTTTAATCCTTAAATGTACTCTACATAATATTTGACAATTTGATTTCTAATTCTCTATCAGTAGAACATTTGTGTTCAGTTATTCTCCTAGAAGTGATGACGGATTGACCCTGATCTTTTACACTCTTTCTCTCAGTCCTTCTTGTAAGCAGGGGCATGCATTGGTGAGATGGCTGACTGGTAGAGCTATTTGTCTAATCCCTAATGGTGAAACAGAGCAAAGCAAGCTGGCCCACACAGAGACTGCACCTTTGACCTCAACTTCATTAGTACTATGTGCTAACCAACTGAGCTTACCATTTTGAAAGAGAGCTGTTAGTAAGGTCCATGAATGCCAAGATATTTTGGCACCATGTGTACACCATCTAAATAATTATTTACAGTCTGAATACCATATTATAAACCCTCTTGGAGGAGACACTAAACTCCTGTTTCAGGGCTCAGAGTCCATGAGAATAGAATGAGAGAAGGGGGAAAAAATCAGAAGGGGCAATTGATTTAATTAGTTACTGGTGAAACAGATTAGTTACTGAAGGACAAATGATGAGAATGGCATGTTTTTCTTTCAGATGGCAACTAAGCAAGATATTGGTATAACTGGAACCTGATCAAAGGCACTAAAATTTCATAAGCAATTGAATATTTATAGTTAGATTAATATCAGGTATTAGGGAAATGTTTAGCTACTATTATGCTAGAGGCAGCTATGTTCAAGTATTTTACATGGGAAACGGAAGTCAATATGAAAAATTAGTGAGTTTGTAGCTTGAGTTTTTTAGGGGGAGAAAAAGAGGTTATTCCAGTATAGATGTGAAGAATTCATGCATTAGGCTAGTGATTGCCATCTAAGATCCATTCCAGCTCTTAGAATTTTAGATTCAGATAATCAACTTTTGGATCATTTTATCTGAATTTTAACAAGTACTTGATCATTAATGCAGTACCAAGAAGCTGCAAAGGAGAACTAAAAAGTTAGTGGAAAATAGTTGTAACAGAGCAGTAGGTGCTGCAATATGAGGAAAAATTGCTTGGCAAGCTGCACATCAAGTACACTGATCACTCTAGTGTGCACTCCAAGTTTTCGGAATAAAAATGATTTCTTCCTTATCCTACTTGGTTAGATCTTCTCAGATCATGGCTACTGCACAGCTGCATCCTCTTTAAGCTCTCCCATCTGCCCAATGGACTGGCACAGCATAATTTTCTCAGCCTGCTCCAGGGAGATTGTCTAACTTGAGGCTGGTTAACAATATTCTATACTCTGTTAACCATAACTTTTCTTCTTTTAAAAAACAAACAAAAAAAGGTTTTTTTGAATTACATTTGAAATGTTTATTAAAATAATTTTAAAAGAAAAAACTTGGTATTAATTTTCCTACAAATACTCCAATTAGGAGGTGGTTGTTTTCTTAATAGGGCTCAAATACTAGGAAATTTAATCATTTTAAGTAGAATTTTTCTTTAAGAAAATAACTGATACAAGGTAATGTTCACTTCATTTTTTAAACAATAGAATATTCAGGATGAAGAATGTTTTGTTCTTTTTTTGAACTATAATGTTCAGTCAGATGGACAAGAGTAGTATTTGTCTATCAATGCATATATCTTAGATATGGAAGGTGCATAATGACCTTTACCAAGAACTAAATATTACAAAGAATGCATTGCCTTTGGGAAATTATGCTATATTGTTAATGACACCAAGTTTCTTCTAGAAATAAAGGTCCATTTTTTTTTATTATCAATATCCTTCCAGATATGCTTAATGGCTGTGAGACATAGAATACCAATCTCTGAAGAATTCAATTTAATTTGCCAAAAGGCAAAGGGGACATGCCTGGTGGCTATAAGTATAATATGAAATATTTTTAGTGAAGAATTGGGCACAAAAAATTCCTTAATGGATGTAATAAGCAAGCTTTGTGACTGGAAAATGAGACAGATCACTCATGTGCTAACACTGATGAATAACTCATGTGTATCAAAGGTATCAGAGAAGTGTCAAGAGATCAAGGAGAAGGCCCCTAGCATGGTGTCAAAATCTCTTGTGCAAAATTTACAGGAAGGATATGGAGTTGCGAAGGATGAGAAGATGGGGCTGGATTGGAAAGTGAATCTACATTGATAAGATCATAGATCCATTGAAGCTTCAAAGTATATTCATGATGAAAAGGGGAAAGTTAAGGGAAAGAGAGCCACAGATGGTAGAAGACTGGCTGGCAAAATTCAAATACAAGCGTAGAAGGGCCCCATTCTTCTGACACCTCAAGGGGTTAGAGAAGACAGGATTTGCAGAAGGGAGTTTGCTGCCACATGGAAAGAAAAAGCAGGTGAAGAGTTCAGAATGAATGCAGAAAAATTATTGCTTGGAGTCAGAAAAACATAGAATGCCAATTTGACTCTTTCCTTGAACTGTTCACTATTTCAGTTCTTCTCTCATTTTCTCCTTTACAGGAGAAACTAAGTAGTTATTCCATCTCTCCATCTGAAACAATAGTTAAATAGCTGATTTTGTATTAACCTACTTCTCATTTGAGAAATAACTCCAACTTTGATTTACTAGGTAAACTCTTCACTCCAACACATTCAGTCAATGTTTACTCTTTCAAATTAATTTTGTCAAGTAATTTAAGCTAATCTGGCCTTGTTAAATTCCACTGGATCCCTAGTGCTTCCAGGATCAAGTAGCTTGGTTTTTTAGTTTGTCTTTTAAAGTCATGTATAGTCTGGTCCCTTCCGACTTTTCTAGATTTCTCACACCTTAATCTTCTTCACGGATTCCCTTGGTGATCCAGGGCTGGCCTCCTTGCTTCTTCTCACAGAAGGTACTCTGTATCACAACTTGGGGCATTTTTTTATTCGCTGTCCCCATGCCTAGAACTTTCTCTGTTGTCAGCTCCGTCTCCTAGCTTCCTTGAAATACCAACTAACTCCCTACTATGTTGAAGAAGCCTTTCCTGATTCCCTCTTAATTCTATACCTTCCCCTTGTTCCAATTTACCTTGTTCCTAAGAGGAGCTAAGTAGCTCAGTGGATAGAGTGCCAAGAAAACTCTGTGTGTGTGTGTGTGTGTGTGTGTGTGTGTACGTGTGTATGTGTGTCCTTCGTTGCCAAAGAAGACCATGCCATCAGAGAAATAATGACATGACTTGCACTTGACTTTGTTTTGAGTGAGAGAGGACTGTGCAGATCACCAGCCTCACTTCTCCTCCAGAGCCATCTGAATCCAGTGATGAGATATTCATCAGGATGACTGGAGATGACCCAGGATGAGGAAATTGGGGTCAAGTGACTTGCCCAAGGTCACACAGCTAGTGAGTGTCAAGTGTCTGAGGTGAGATTTAACTCAGGTCCTCCTGACTCTTGGTGCTCTATCCACTGCACCACTTAGCTGCCCCTCTTAGAGTCAAGAAAACTAAATCTTCCTTCAAACACTTACTGGCTGTGTGACCATGAGCAAGTGACTTGACTTTGTTTGCCTCAGTTTTCCATCTGTAAAATGAGCTGCAGAAAGAAATGGTGCATCACTCCAGTATTTTTGCCAAGAAAACTCCGAATGGAGTCACAAAGAGTTGGACAGGACTGAAAAAACAGCCGAACTATATCAATGTCTTACTTGTGCCTAGTTATACATGTTGTCACACCATTACATTGGGAGTTCCTTGAGAGCAGGGACTTGAGTTTTTGTTTTTCTGGTTTTGTTTCTTTTTTATTTTACCTTTCTTTGATTTCTAGAGATTAATTATCACAGTCCCTGAGACATAGTAGGTACTTAATAAATATTTCTTGATATGATTTTAACTTGTGTATTGAATCAGAAATGACTTTCTTCACAAAAACTTAAGTTTTTTTAGTTTTTCATGCTCACTTCCTCACCCACTCATCTCCTATTCTCAGAATACCTAGAACTTTAGATGCCTTGGACATTTTCTTTTAAAAAAATGTTTTAAGTTGAATATTATATTATTTTTCAAGTTAGTTGGGAAACACCCCTTTTTTAAAAAAAAGTTCTCAGCATCTGAAATATTAAATACAATTAAGACATCAGTAAACAATTCAATAACTGAGCCTCACAGTTCTTAATGGATTTTCTCCTCCTTAGAAAAGTTAAATAGAAACAAAGATTCAAGTCCCTGCATTTTAGAACTGGTACTTTAGGCATTACCTCATCAAATTTCATTCTTTGGATGACAAAATCAAGGTCTAGGGGAAAAGTGACTTGCTTAAGGTCACACATTAATTAGCAATTTAAATAGGATTAAAATTCACTTCTCATCTCAGCCCAGTGCTTTTTTTCTACCAGGGTAATGATTTCACTACCCTGGAGGTACCTCAGCTCAGCATTCTCTCCCCTACCTTACTAGAGAAGACATTAGACAATTATTTCCCTTAAAAAGAATGATGATAATATGGATAAGTAACCAGGAAAAGATTTTTTTTCATTTTTAATAATATTTATTGTAATGATATTAATAAAGAAAACACCCTCCCTTTAGGCCTTCTGAATAGACAAGGGGGTTTTGTTGCATAGAATTTTGGCAATAGGACTTTGCTTGTATCTAAGGAAAATATATTTCTTTAGCAAATTAACTGTATAAAAATGTAAATATATTCTACTCAAAAATTTAAAAGATTTTTAAAAGTACTGGTCCTGTAGTCAAAAACTGTGCTTTTAAGTCCCATTTATGATAGATTAATAATTTGACCCTGGGCATATCATTTCATCTCCCTCAATCTCAGTTTTCTCCTTGGAAAAATGATAATAACAAAATTAATACTCAGGGATTTTGTAAGGAAAACAGCCTGTAAACTTAAAAAGGGCAATATAAGTAATCATTTATAATACATGCACTAAAAAGTGACTATGGTCATTATAAATGTCAATATATTTGTTAATGTACTTTCAATGAATTGATAAAATATAATTTTCTGTTGAATTACTCTGTCATCAGCGATTCTACATATATTTGAACAAAGTAAAAATTAATTTTAATGGTTTATTTATTTAAAATAGTATTTTTATTCCCAGCTTTTCTTAATTTTTTTTTGCCTATTAAGGAAAATTCATAGTTTTTTCTTTAAAAACTTTGAAGATTTAAAACAGTGTCAATTCTGTGGTACAAAAAGGATTCAAGAAAGTACCAGAAAACAATCGGATAGAGATATATGATAGAGTTTAAGAAAGAGAGTAGAAGTGAGAAAGAGAAACAGGAAGGAAAATTAAAAGAAGAAAAATGGAATGGAATGTGAAAGAACTTTAAAAAGGTAGTAGAGACACAAGAAGCAGAAGACAAGGTAAGAGAAAAATGAGAAAAAGAAATAAGGGAAGTTGAACCAGAGCATTACAACATAGGCTTCCATTGATCAAATTTAAGTATTATACCTTATAGTCTTTTATGGATCTTTTATATTTGAATTATCCCTAAAACAAAGGTGAAGCAGGACAGTGAGTTCAACAGACAATAGCAAGAGGGAATAAGGTAAGCCAAAGACAAAACTTTTCTGTTTATATGAAACTTCCCCTGTCCTATTTGAAATTAGCTTTGAGTTGTAAAACTAAAAGGTGAGGGAAGTCTCAGATGACATTCCAGAAGACCATGTGTGAGTCTTTAGTGTTTTACATCTGACTTGCCATAATATCCGGAAAAAAAGTCAGCATGTATTGTAGTGATGTTTTGGTTAGAAATTTTACCATGTCCTGTGAAAGATTTGAAATGATAGCTTAATACTTATGTTAGGGCATGCCAACAGGAAAAAGAAGAAAAAAATTTATAGCAATATTAAAATTTGAGTTGGAGGGCAATAGTATTTGTCAAATAGATGGTCAGTATTTCTGTAGTTTGATATTCTTGGGTTAAATGTTTAGCTCTCAAGGTCATCATGTTTAAGGGACTTTTTCCTTTCATTTTAGTGATAGAATTTTTAAAAAGTAAGGAATTCTTTACCCAGAATGTTATATTTTAAAGTAGAAAATTCTTATTCTTTACAAATTCTTACAAATGCAATCTATACAAATTTATATTCTGTACAAATGAACCTTTAAAATGTCCTTTGTTTTGATGGTACATTCATCTTCAGTCAGAAACCCAGCTGTGAAAGACCATCTGTCAGGATCATCCACATCTGTCTTTCTGTTAGTTGACATCTGTTTTGACTCTTTTTTATCAGAATTGCACAAAGTTCTATTGTGGATACTCATAGGAGGAGGTGCTGGTCTCTCTAATAAAATGTCTGTCCATTTTTAGCCATCAGAAGCCACCCATGTTGTTATGACATGCATATAATTCTGTCAAGTTGGGGAGTAATGGAAAACATAGTGATTGGGGACCCTTTTATTGAACACGAATTTTCCTGTTTCTCATCTTATTTCCCTAGGCTGTTAAATTGGATATATCAAAACCATTAATTTGTATGACTTTTAATAGCATTTATATCACACTTTAAGACTTGCAAAGCACTTTGCATATTTTAATTCATTTGATACTAACCACTCTCTGAGGTACATGCTAGGATGAGGTTCATTTTTCAGATATGAAAACTGAAGTACAGAGATATTAAATTATTTATCTAGAGGCCACTTAGCTAAGGACTATCCAAGCCAGGATTTGAACCTAGGGCTTCCTGGCTCCATGTTCTTTGCTGTATAAACTTAGCCACCTAGTTCCCTGACTAAATTCTAGTGAGACTGAGCATAGACTGGGAAGCCAACAGAGGTAAAACCTAAATGGATGTATAGCCAGAAAAACAAATATTTTGAAAATGCACAGACCTTGCCCCACTCTTCCATCTTCAGCCAGCTCCTACCTATAAATCAAACCTGGCATGAAATACAGCAGAAGCTATGCTGTAAAGCCCACGGATACCTCCTTCTGGTCGCAAAAACAAAATAAAAAACAAAAATGGCTTTGAAACTGACGGCACTAAATTATCCATGAGAAAAAACACCAACAAATCCAGGAATAACAAGGTTCAGTTTACTGTGGATCCTTCTCAGAATTCCTTTCCTGGTCTATTAAACAAGAGGTGAAATCCACAGAAAGGGAACAGGGTTGTACATTGCATTTTTCTCCCAGAAAAGGTATGACATGCCTTGTAATTCTTTGGCTACATCACTTACTTCTGTTCCCTAAGGGGAGAAAAAAGCAAAGAAAACAACTCTCATAGCTTGACTCTGATGAGGCAAAGCAAGGAACTGGTTTCAAAAATTCTCTTTTCAGCAGTGTGAACAGTGTCAAAGGCATGTCTTATACTTTGTTCTTTGAGTTATCTTTTCTTCTGACATAAAGACTTCCTCCATGAAAATCCCAGGGTGATGTCTCATTGTGATCTGGAAGTGACCCTCTATTCTCATTGGCCATACCAGCGGAGTACAGGCTCTGGCAGGGTCCAGCCAGAAAGATGAAAAAGCTTTTAAATTTGGAAGCAGAGAATGGTGCATATGCTGTCTTAGGACAAATGATGATCTCTCTGCTCCTTCCAACTCACCATTCTTGACCTGCCTTGTTGAAGCTAGAGAGGGGTTTGTCACTGGACTGTATTCAGAGCCTTTCCAGTCTTTGTTGCATTTTGATCAGTTCTAGGGCTGTTGCATTCCAGATAAATCCCTAGAGTCTCTGCCTATTTTCATACAAATTAACCAGTTTTGTCCTCACTATAAAACTGTAATCACATAAGAAAATAGTAGAATTTAAAATATTTAATAATTAGCTGTAATCCATCTTACTCCAGCTTCCGTTTAAGATGGTATAGTCCACAGAACAGTGGATTTGTAGTTAAAGCATCTGAGTTCAACCTACTTCTGCTGCTCACTGACAGCCTGACCTTTGGCAGGTCACTTACCTTGTCTGATTCTCAGCTTTATCATCTACAAAATGAGGCAGCTGAATTAGATAGCCTTGAAGGGGTCTTCTAGCTCCATATTTTGTGGGGTTTTTTGTCATAATTTCTTACATTATTATTTAATTAGACCAAATTTCTTGAAGGAATGAATATTTTGGAATTTTCTGAAGTCAACCTCTACCCATTATGTGCTTTGACAGAGCATGCACTTGGCAAATCTTTAATACAAATTAGAGCTAGAATTTATATAGCATTCTATGACTCAGAATGGCATGCCAGAGGATCACTTGTGGGTTTTGCAGCTGGCTTTTCATAATATCATTAAAAACGTCACCATAGACTGTAGTGATACTTGGGTTAGAATTTTTATGATGTTCTTTGAAATATTTGAAATGACAACTCAACAGTTATGTGAAGGCATGCTAACCAACAAGCAAAAGAAGAAAGGAATTTATGGCAACATTAAAACTTTGTAATATGTAAGACTTTGTACATATACTATTTTATTTGACCCAACAATTTTGTGAGAGAGGGAGGAAGGAAGGAAGAGAGAGAGAGAGAGAGAGAGAGAGAGAGACAGAGAGAGAGACAGAGAGAGAGACAGAGAGACAGAGACAGAGAGAGAATTATTAAGTTGTTCTTCAGGGAATTGATATTAAATGGAGAAAGACAACGCATATAGGGGAGCTGGAAAGGAGGCAGGGAGATATGAAGGCAAGTACCACAGTCATTGTCATCCTTTTATGATGAGGTGACAGATTCAAAGAGGTTAGGAATCTTGCCTGTCCATCATTACACAGTAAATCAGAGGCAGGAGATGAACCCAAGTTTATTGACTCCAAATCTAATGTTCTTTTCTTTATATTAAACTGCAACTAAATAGCCATTGAAGTAAAATAAACTGAAACACAGATTAAGAATACTGATTATAGAAAAAAAGATGGACTGTTATTTTTGTTTAGTCGATTTGTTTAAAAGGGCTGTGCTTGTGCATAGATCATCCTACTTACTTATTACCTGAAATAATAAAACACCTATTATTATTATCATTTCTTTTTTTTTCTTCTCTTTCTTTGAAAACAGTAGTTCCTAAGGATGTTAATAGAGTACTATCTCCTAACAGCAATTTTTATGTATTGGAAGCAGATTGAGAATTTATAGAGATGCCTGGGACAATTATACACACATAGCCCTCCAAGAAAAGGAGACAGATCAATACTTAGAAGAATAGCTACTTTTTTTAAACATTCAACATCTGAGAAATGTTTAAAAAGAAAACTTACCTCTCCAGATCATGAGTAATTAAATAATAATAATAACTCTTATTTATATGATGCTTTAGAGTTTACATTGTGTTTTCCTTACAAGGATACTGTGAGGGAGAAAAGTGAGATTTATAAAGGTTAAGAGTGACTTACACGGAGCCACCTTGCAATGAAGGGATACAGTTAGGGTTTGAACCATCATATTTTAATGCAGAGAAAGGACTTTTCCCCTCCACCCCAACTCTGCCTTTCCTTGCTGTAGATTTAGATTGAGATGTTTTTTCATTGGAAGTCTGACTCAAAGCCAGCTAGAAAATACTTGTCTTTCCTAAATAGAGTGTAATAGGTTTCCATATGGCATAATGGTCAACAAGGGAAGGAAAACCCCACTGGCAGCTACTGTATGCTGTCCTCTAGCCAAAGCTGCTTAGGCATTTGAAGATGCTGGTTTTGCAGCAGGTGTGTGTGTTGTGTTCTCCATGATCTTTATGTGCAGTTCAATTAGCAACTGTGACATCTGTTGTTTGCCGCTATAGATTCATTGCAGTCAGCGAGACCTGCTGTACAGCTCTGCCTGGAAGCAATACAATGCTGTGTTTAATCATCTGTTTGCATTGCAATTTATTTAACTCCTTTGCTTCTGGCTTCTCCAGAGATGAATCTGTATGGATGCAGCAATATTTTTAAAGTTCTTTCCTTGAGCTGTCTCTCCTTTACTTCCAAGCAGAGACAAACCTCCTCCTAAATCCAGCAATGAGCAGCTCACTGAGCTCACTGAGCCCCACTCCCACCTCCAGCAGTAAGCATCTCATCATCTGACCTCCACTAGAAAAAAAAAAATGGCAATGAAAGATAAACACTTGAAGAGTCTAAAATGTGTGGTCTGTAAAGTACTATGAATGCCAGCTGCTTTCGTTTCTTTTTTAAAAAAACAATGATAGTTTCTGTTGTTACATCACATATCTCTCAATGTTCACTCTCCTCTCCACAGCAAGCTGTTACCTTGTAACAAAAATGTTTTAAAAAGAAAAAAAAATCAGTTGAAAAAATCCAACCAACACATCAACTGAATCTGATATGGTACATACGATATTTCATACTCATAGGCTCAGGCTCCTCCATCCCTGAAGAGAATGGAGGGAGCTGCATTTTCCTCAACCTTTTTCTGGGTACTATCTTGATCGTATTGTCAAAGCCTGGTTTAGTTTTTTGTTCTCTGTGTTAATACTATTTTTCTTGATTTTGCTGAATTCATTCCACATCATTTCATATGTCTTCCCATCCTTCCTCAAATTCTTTAAATTTATCATTTCTTACAGCACAGTAATATTCTTTCACCTCTGTGTGCCATAATTTTCCATAAATTTATTGCATTTTGTTTTGTCATTGCAAAAATCAACAAGCACCTAGGAGAATTCATTTAGAGAGGGGAAAAAAATAGCTTGAGATACCGTTGAGAACCTAAGAAACTTATTGTAAAGAAGAGGAAATTAAGTGCTCAGAGTTTAAGTGACTTGCCCAGCGTCACACAGCTAAGTGCCTAAGGCAAGATTTGAATGCAAATCTTCATTATCTAGCATTCTATCCACTAGACCACCTAGTTGTCTCCATCTACTTTCCCCCCAATTCTTGGCTACCTCTTCTTCTAGAAATTTCCACCTGTCAGTCGGAGGAGAACCAAGCTCCATTCTAATCCTAGCTTGATGGTCCTATTATCTTTCCACTTACAGACACCCCCAGACCTCAGATTTTCACATGCTATTACATTCAACATTCATGTGATAAAAATACTTCTGTCATTGCTTTCTTCTCTCCCACCTTCCTAATCTGTAGTCCCTGCCTTCAAGGGCTTACAATCAATTATATTCCATATAGGTTATCCTAATACAAATTAAAATATGATAATTGTATGTGAAAATTTCAGAGTGTGCTCAGTTCAAATGAAGGTAAAATCACCCAAGTGTGGGACATTAGAAAAAGCTTCATGGATGAGGTGTTTGGCATTTAAGTTGGGTCTTAAGGGTTATGGAATCATAGGGGTCCTCAATGCATAGCTGGCACAGATCCCTAGATCATCTAGACCAGCTCTATTTTTGCAAATGCAAACTGAGGCCCAGAGTGTAAAGTGACTTGCTCAGGTCACAGTGGTTCTGATATTCTGTAGAAACACTGCATTAAATTTCTCCTCCTTGGTCCTCAGGGAGCTAAACCACCTTTTGAAAGACTGTTTCTATGCAAAGAATGGAATGGATCTGAGCCATTGATGAAGCCAAATTCTTCTCTGAGATTACTTTCTTCTTTGTATAAAGACTGTTAAACAGGGATGAAGAAGTTAAATAACTGATTCAAAAGGAGTAGGGAAAGGGCAGGGAATGATGTATGCAGAATTTCTGCCATCACTCCATTCATCTAATCCCTCCATATTGAAAAGTTCCCCTTCATTTATTGCAGTTGTTCAATAGTAAGCATGGTCTCCACAGGATCCTGATGCTGTGTAGAGAGCACTGACAGATTGAGAATGAGAACCGCGCAGATTAATAAGGAGCTACTGCCACCACGTAGGCCTGGCGTTCCATGAGTCTACAGATGTTTGGGAAGTCTTGACGTTCTTAGCCATGTAACTAGCTTGGCCCTGGAAATATAATTGATAGAGTAATAACTTTTGCATGTGATTTCTTGGAGCTTGAAGAGTGATAGAAGCCAAAATGAATCATAAGCCATAGGTCCCCTGAATTCAAATAAAACATATTTCTTGTTTGATCTCCCCTACCACACCCTTGACCCTCCTTACGTAATAATAAAGGAGAAGGGAAATGTTGCCCATTTTGTTTTTAAGTAGCTGTGCCTACGGAGTTAAGTTGTTCAGACTGAACTGGAGAAGTAACTTAATCTTGCTGTTCTTGTGGGTTGCTTTTTAAATTATTAAAAAGACATAAAATCCTATTCCAATGTGGCACCTTTTAAAGAACCATCTTTCTACCACCAAACATTATGAAAACCAGGCATACCCTGGAACCCCAAGGAATGCATGATTGGAATAGCAGACTAGAAATGTCTCTTAGTAACATTCCTATGATAATAGGTTTACACAAGTGAGAGAAATAGGATATCAGCTAGCTTTCTCTGAACACAAGAATATACATGTACTTATGCATATGTTAGCATCGATGTACGTAGGGGGTGGGGGAGAAGGGTACAGAGTAGTATTTCAGGAACACTGCTTTCTGAGTCATTTTTCTTCTCAATCTGACAACTTGTTTATATCTCTGTCTTTTTTAGAGGTTCTCAGAATAGTGAAAAGGTGATAATTAGTCTTTAGAAAGATATAATAGAATACAATTTATCACTTTGCCAGCCTCCACAAACACAGTCTTGATGTGCTTGATGGGAGACAGTGCCAAGAGATAGAAAGAAGGGATCTGGTTGTAGACAACTGCATTTGGAGCATCACCCTGCCCTCTATTAACAATGTGCAAGTTATTTGAAATAAATCACTTTTTACTTGAAGCTCTCTGACTCTTTTTTTGTAAAACTGAAAATAAAAAGAAAAACACTTATAAAGCAGACTTTATAGAACTATTTTGAGGAAATTGCTTTATAAATTGTAAAATACTATGTAAATGTAAATTACCAGCAACAATAGCACTATAAATAATAATAATAATAAAATATAAAACTTGCAAATAAATAAACACCTTATTAGATTGAGAATGTAAATATCTAAATAGGTATAATCTATTTTAGTTATTTACTGATCCTGTATACATGTGCATATGAATTTGTACATGCATGTACATATAAATGTGTTTACACATATACAGTACATCAGAAGACCTGTAGTCTCACTAATAGTTTCTTCAGTATGCAAACCCTCTACTGCTTAGTAGAGAGTGCTATGAATTATTGTGCCCCCAAACCACCCCCACATCCCCCCTCCCTCTTCAATCTTGTATCTAGATTTCTCTTAATGAGCATCTCCTGACTAATGACTTGTCCTTGAACAACAGTCTGTCTCCATGCCTTTAATCAAATCCTTTTCGAGTTTGGAATAGGGGACTTAAGGTCACCTCTCTATGCCAGGAGAATACACTGGAGACCAGGTGCATATTTCAATATGTAAAGGATCCATGATTTCATGCATATTCTGTCTGCCTATGCACATCACAACCTGCTCCATGGTGGAATTGATAGTTTAAGTTGCTGTGCTGAAAATATTCATCACCTAGTGACTTGATGATATGAACTTTTATAAATATACACACATATAACTGTGTATACACATGTGTATATTCATTTAATTATATCTAGTTATACATATATTTATGTATATAGTATATATTTTCCTTCTTCGACTGAAAGACTTTTTTATAAATATAATTTTATATATGTATTATATAACATATGCATGCATACATTATATATAATACCATATATTACATGTTTAGGTTGAATTTTTTATTATACTCCATTTTCTTTGAAAAACAAAAAATTAGCTGCAGTAGGAAAGGGGGACTAAATTAAAAGTTCCAGGAAAAATTATATTGTGTGAGTTCTACTCTCTTATATATTTCTATGTTCATGAAATATGGTTAAAATTAATATCAAAAGCAGACATTAAAGGCAAAGAAATCATGAAAAGGATCCACCATGTTCAAAGTGGGGAAGGGTAGATGTTGTGGCATAAAGCAGGTAGTGGACAGCAGATGGGGAAATCATGGGCTTGAATGTAGGTATATAAACCTGTTCTTTTTTAGATAATCTGGTGGTATCTCATCTTTCCTTCTTGAATATGGCTCTTATACACTATTGTGAGTTTTAAAACTATTGATGTCTTTTGTTTGGCTAGGGACAAAATGGCATAATTGATGGAGAACAAGTCTGAAAGCTAGGAAGCCCTGGGATAAGTTCTGCCTTGAGACATACATTGATTATGTGACCCCTCTCAAATCTCCTCAATACCATTTTTTAAGCTGTTGGTTATTCCCTAAGACTTTCAGACACAAAGAAAATGCTGACCAGCTTTGGAAGAGGAAATTTCCTCACCCAGGACTAGTCATAGGACTAGTTCCTATCTTATATTTGATTTTTTTTATATCACCTACATATCCCCTTCATTCCACCCAGGAAAAAAAATATTCTTTACAACAAGTTAAAACAAATATTTTTTAAATGCATAGAAATTTAAGTTTTATTCTCTTGGGTTTTTATGTATTCCTTAATTACCAGATGAAAATAAAAAAAAAATTCTCTAATATATTCTGTGTCCCATCTGACTGCATGACCCCATTTGGGGTTTTCTTGGCAAAGATACTAGAGTGGTTTGCTGTTTCCTCCTCCAGCTTTTTTTTTACAGATAAAGAACTAAGACAAACAGGTTAAGTGACTTACTTAAGGTCTTTACCTTTTTGCTATTATACTATCAAATTGGGCAGTTAGGTGGCCAAATGGGTAGAGTTCACAGCGTAGAGTCAGAAAGGCTTATCTTCTTGAAGTCAAATCTAGCATCAGATACTTACTAGCCATGTGTCTCTGGGCAAGTCACTTACCCCTATTTTCTTTAGTTTCTTCATCTGGAGATGGAGAAGGAAATTGCAAACAACTTAGCCTAGAAAACCCCAAATGGAGTAGAGTTGGATATTTCTGAAAAAATGACTGAACTATATAGCAAATGAGATAAAGCATGTTAAATCATTTGCAAAGGTTAAATAATGACACAAATACTCTTACTGTCCATTTTTTCTTCTCCCTTCATATAATGTTTTCCTTATTTCCTCCCAATTTGTTAGCAGATATATCTTTCCATTTTTTTTTTTTTGCATTTTCAGTAGTTCAGTATTTTGCCTGTGATTTTTTGTCAGTGTGGTCCCTCTCCCTACAAACAAATGTCTTAACTTTTCTGTGCTTAGTAGAGGGTCCTGGTGAGTTTCTTTGAAAATGTTGACTCTTTCCAGTCACCCTTCTGATGAGCTCTACAGACTTAGCCAAGTTGATCCTCTGATCCTCAGATAAAAGATACATACTCAGCTCATTGCCCTCTAGAAGCGCCTGAAGCCTTGTGGAAGCCTCTCTCTAGGCATAGCCTTTTGAGCAAAGTGTAACAAAAAGCCTTTTGTTACAAAGTGTAACATCAAGTACCCTGACATACACAAAAAGGCCTGCTGTACGGGTTCTTAAATCTGCTTTACTAAAAGGAAATCAGCTTTTGAGGGGTTAACAATAACTTTAATCAAATACATATACCAACTGAGAAAATACAAGCAGAGAAATAAAGACCAACAGACAGGGTTTCCAACTGTCTAACCATAAGCAATATATACATCAGAAATCAACAGATAGACCCAACTATCTAACCATTACATATGTACATAGTTACCAGAGAGAGCAAGGCACCAACATCTGGGTTTTCAAAGTTGGGGGCTCCTTAGTGGCTACCCAGAGTCTTGTCTGGCTAAACAAATGCTTCCACTGAGTAAAGCCCAAAGTAAAACGTCACCTCAGAGTATTTATACACTTTTCAGAGCTGAAGGGCATGACCTTCTGACCCATTGCCTCAATAGAAATTACTAAAAATTATTGAGGCCTATTAATAGGCAGGGAAGACCTTTAATTCTTCCCTCCACCCACCATTAACTTTACATTAATATTACACAAGTTAAGCTCCATGCCATCATTACTCATCAAGACAGGACTTTATTGAACAATGTTTGTATGTCTCCCTCATTTATGGCATTCAATACATTTCTCCATATCCTTTATTTCCTTATCTACTTCTTCTCCTCCTTTTTTCTCCACTACTCCTTTCTCTATTGTCTGTATGTTATTTGGACGGTAGAGCTTAGAATGGTTTTCATCATCTTTTGCACATTTGTCCATTGACAAAGAGAAAGTTTTAGTCATGTGACTGTGTAGCTAGCTACATGTGATTGCTGCTGCAAAACAAAACTTGGAAACTATATTTCATACAGGGCCATTACAAGGACATTTGCCCTTCCTTCCAAACAAAAAGAAAAGAGACTTAGGAAGCAGAGGGCAGAAATAAAAATGGCTTGGTTTTAGAACCAAGCAATTCATTCTTCACAGAAGTAATACCAGCTATTTTATTTTGCTATTTAGGTGATGTAACTACTAGCTTGACTTTTCAATTACTCCCACCATACGAAAAGGAATTGCTATAACTCCTTTGAAAGATGCATTTTTAAACCTAACCCTCTTGGATTGCTTCTTGATAATGCACATTCTCTGACTGTAATTTTCTGTTGAGCAATTGTTTCAGCAAGTAGAGTACAATCTGGAATGGAAGGTCATTTTAAAAATATGACTTCTGTGAGTTAACTTTGTATTTGTATCAGCATGAGAAAATGTAAGAAATTTTTTTGTGGAAATTAAAATGTATAGTATTAAAACTTCAGTACCATTTCCATTATATATTTGAAACAAACATGAGAAAGAAAGAAAAGTAATACAATATACCAAAAGGCTTACATCTAAATATAATATATTCTCAAAAGCTAAATTTTATACTGTAGGGAACTTCCAGAGGCCAATTAGCAAAGGAAGGGAGTGGGGAGGGAAATAGGAATTCCTTAACAAAGGAATGGAGAAGAGGAAGGGAAGGGGAAAGAGAAGAGGGGGATCACATGGACATTATTTTTATGTGCAACCAACAAAAGAAATTTAAAGGGAAAAAAAGGACATAATGTAGAAATATACATAAGCTAAACATTAAAGTGGACTGAAGCAGGGAGAAAGAGAAAAAAGGCTGACAAAACGGGTAGAGCTGGAGATAGAATAATCATATGCAAAAAATCCAATAGCTTCCAATACAAAGGGCTGATTATAATTTCTCTTTGACCTAGAAGAGGGAAAGGCAAGAAGTATGTAATCAGATCATTCTAACTGTGGATAACTAATACTGATTTCATTCTCCTTTTCCTCTTTTTCTTTTTTTTTTCTTTCAAAGAAGATGATGTGGAGTAGGACAAATCAAAAGGAAGAAACAATACAATAGGAAATGGTGACATAAATTGAATAATAATAACCAAAAGTGTGAATGGGAGAAGTTCAATTATAAAATGGAAGAGGGAGTCAAACTGGGACAATGATTTTTTTTATTTTTTAAGAAATAATTAATGCATAAAGATTCCTATGTAGTTTTTTTATTTAAAAATATAAATTTAATTAATTTTTTACATTCATTTTCACAAAATTTTGGGTTCCAAATTTTCTCCCCATTTATCCCCTCCCTTCACCCCAATACACTGAGCATTCTAATTTTCCCTATCACCAATCTGCCCTCTCTTCTCTCATCCCTCCCTTGTCTTGTCCCCATCTTCTCTTTTGTCCTGTAGGGCCAGATGACTTTCTATTCCTCATTAACTGTATTTCTTATTTCCTTGTAGCAAAAACAATACTAAACAGTTGTTCCTAAAACTTTGAGTTCCAAATTCTCCCCATCCCTCCCTCCCAACCCATTCCCTTTGGGAAGGCAGGCAATTCAATATAGGCCATATCTGTGTAGTTTTGCAAATGACTTCAATAATAGTCATGTTGTGTAAGACTAACTGTATTTCCCTCCATCCTATCCTGCCCCCCATTGTTTCTATTCTGTCTTTTGATCCTGTCCCCCGCAAGAGTGTTAACTTCAAATTGCTCCCTCCTCCCATTGACCTCCCTTCCATCATCCCCCCACCCTGCTTATCTCTTTCTCCCCCACTTTCCTGTATTTAAAGATAGGTTTTCATACCAAAATGAGTGTGCATTTTATTCCTTCCTTTAGTTGAATGTGATGAGGGTAAACTTCATGTTTTTTTCTCAGCTCTAATCTTTTTCTCTCCACTAAAAAGTCTCCTGCTTGCCTCCTGAATGAGAGATAATTAACCCCATTCCATTTCACCCTCTCTCCTCCCACTACATTTCTCTCTCACCATTTACCTTAATTTGTTTCAAGATATGGTCCCATCCTATTCAATTCACTCTGTGCTCTCTGTCTCTGTATGTGCGTGCATGCGTGTATGTGTGTGTGTGCACGCATATACATGTGTGTTTGCATGTGTGCATGTGTGTGTGCATGTGTGTGTGCGTGTGTGTGTGTGGTCCCACCAACTACCCAGATACGGAAAAGTTTTAAGAGTTACAAATATTGTCTTTCCATGTAGGAATGTAAACAGTTCACCTTTGGTAAGTCCCTTATGACTTCTCTTTGCTGTTTACTTTTTCATGCTTCTTCTCATTCTTGTGTTTGAAAGTCAAATTTTCTTTTCAGCTCTGGTCTTTTCATCAAGAATGCTTGAAAGTCCTCTGTTTCATTGAAAGACCATATTTTCCCATGCAGTATTATACTCAGTTTTGCTGGGTAGGTGATTCTTGGTTTGAGTCCTAATTCCTTTGACTTCTGGAATATCCTATTCCACGCCCTTCGATCCCTTAATGTATAAGCTGCTAGATCTTGTGCTATCCTGATTGTATCTCCACAATACTGAAATTGTTTCTTTCTAGCTGCTTGCAATATTTTCTCCTTGACCTGGGAATTCTGGAATTTGGCCACAATGTTCCTAGGAGTTTCGCTTTTTGGATCTCTTTCAGGTGGTGATCGATGGATTCCTTCAATACTTATTTTGCCCTCTGGATCTAGAATATCAGGGCAGTTTTCCTTGATAATTTCATGGAAGATGATGTCTAGGCTCTTTTTTTGATCATGGCTTTCAGGTAGTCCCATCATTTTTAAATTTTCTCTCCTGGATCTATTTTCCAGGTCAGTTGTTTTTCCCATGAGATATTTCACATTCTCTTCCAGTTTTTCATTCTTTTGGTTTTGTTTGGTAATTTCTTGGTTTCTCAGAAAGTCATTAGCCTTCATCTGTTCCATTCTAATTTTGAGAGAACTATTTTCTTCAGTGAGCTTTGGAACCTCTTTTTCCATTTGGCCAATTCTGCTTTTGAAGGCATTCTTCTCCTCTTTGGCTTTTTGAACCTCTTTTGCCAATTGAGTGAGAATATTTTTCAAGGTGTTATTTTCTTCAGCATTTTTTTGGGTCTCCTTTACCAAGGTATTGACCAATTTTTCATGCTTTTCTTGCATCTCTCTCATTTCTCTTCCCAGTTTTTTCTCCACCTGTGTAACTTGATTTTCAAAATCCTTTTTGAGCTCTTCCATGGCCTGAGCCCATTGGGCATCTATGTCAGGTGTTTGGGGTACAGAGGCCCCAACCTCCATGTCTTTCCCTGATGGCAAGCATTGTTCTTCCCCATCAGAAATGAAAGGAGGAAACATCTGTTCCCCAAGAAAGTAACCTTCTATGGTCTTATTTTTCTTCCCTTTTCTGGGCATTTTTCCAGCCAGTTACTTGACTTCTGAGATTCCTCTCCATCCCCACCTAGATCTGCCTAGCTAGTGCTTGGGGTCTGAGATTCAAATGCTGCTCCCCAGCCTCAGGGCTTTCAGTGGCAGGCGGGGCTGCTAGTCAATGTAATCTTAAGTTCTGGGGCCCAGGTGGGGTCAGGGCTGCCTCCCGGGCTCAGTTCCCTCAGGGGTTTATGGGGAGACCTTCAGTAATGGAGGGGAGCTCCTGCCTGCTCCGAGAGTGCCTGGCTCCTTCTGCCTCTGCCACTGCCTTCTGAGGGGGCCCGAGTCACGGAGACACCCTTCTCCCGTCTCGGCCAGCCCAGAAGTCTCTCTCACTGACCTGTAGCGTTTGTGGGGTGAGGGACCTTCGTGGCCACCGGATATTCTGTCCCTGAAGCCTGCTTAGATCTACTCCTCTCGGGCAGCACGGCCAGGGCTGGGCCGGGCTGGGCTCCGCTGTCCTGTGCGCAACGGACCCCTGGGGACAGCTTTCCAGGGCTCTCTGGAACGGAAATCTCCTCCACTGTGTTTCTGTGCAGCTTGCACTGCTCCAGCATTTGTGGGGAGTTCTTTTTACAGAAAATTTATGGACTGTGGGTTCAGAGCTAGCATACATGAGTCTTTCTACTCTGCCATCTTGGCTCCTCCCCCAAGATTCCTATATAATTAAAATGAGGGGCTGAAGGAGATTCAGCCAAATCCAACAGGGGAGGCACTATGATCAAGGCAAAAAAAAAACCCGCAGAAAAAAAAGAGAACCTCAGAAACTTTATTCTGCTTAAAAGCACTATAGAAAAAGAAATTAATAATATCATAACATATTTTATGTATTTTAATTCATGCTAAAATGTACACATACATGCATTCAAAATATTGGAATAATTCATCTTTCCTTAAGATAAAATCTGCCTAAAACAATGAAAAAGAACTTAAATGAAGAAATACTAGAAGTTTATTTGACAACTCAAAATCCCAGAGTCACTGAAATAATAGCATTATGAAAGTAGCTGGATGCGAAGTAGACCTACAAAAACCAATAGCTTTTCTAAATATTACAGACAAAACTCAGGAAAAAAAAGATCATAAAAAGAAATTCCATTTGTTATTTAGATCTTGGATTGCAAAATTGTACAATCTCAAGAGACATAATGAAAATAATTTGGAGTGCAGCAGCCCTGATATCTCAAGCTATATTATAGAAATTTAATCTTCAAAAATATTTGGCACTGATTATAACACAGAAAAAATAGACAATTGAATAAATAAGTTAAATGAAATGAAAAAGGAATCAAACATAATAGAATAATGTTCTATTAATCAGTGAATACCAGCTACTGGGACAGCAACTTCATATTGAATAAGAACTGCTGGGAGAATTGGAAAATAGTTTGGAAGAAATTAGATTTTGACCAATATCTAGCAACATATATCACAATAAAATTCAACTGTATGTCTGACTCAAATATAAAAGGTCGCATCAATCAAAATAGAGAATGAATAGAGATACCTCAGACAACTGTGACTTAGGGATAATTCTTAAATAATGGATAGAGATGATTTTAAAAGATAAAAATATCTTTGATTGAACAAAATAAATGTAATTAGAATATGTCAAGGATGTAAAAAAGAAAGAGGACATTGAAAAAATAGCCACCATCATTTATTGTGTCATTCAGGTTATTAGTAAAAGGGGCAGATAGAAAATCTCTCATCTTATTTCTTTAACTCTGGAGTTTATTGATAATATATAAACTGATCTAATAGACATACTCATGTAGGACAGTTCTCAACATACATGGTGCAGTTAGGTGGCATAGTGGGTAGAGTTCCAAGCCTGGAGTCAGGAAGACCTGAATTCAAATGTGACCTTAGATATTCATCAGCTGTGTGACCATGGGCAAGAATAACCCCTATTTGTCTTAGGATCCTCTTCTACAAAGTAGAGATAATAATAGCATCTATTTCCCTGGGTTTTTGTGAGAATTTAGTAAGATCAAAATTGTAAAATGCTTAACATAGTAACTGGCATATAGTAAACACTGTACAAATGTTAATTATTATGATTTTCATGATCATTGTTATTATTGATTATTTCATTACTTTATATTAGTTACCTCATTACAGGTCAACATTTTGGCCTGATCTGGAGAAATGAAACCTAGAGTATGACTTAACTCAAGTAGGCAACTCTAACAAGATCTTAGGGCTGAATGGTCTAGAAATGTTAGGAAATGTGCAGGATTATGCTGAGGAAGAAAAGAGGAATTTGGATTTATCCAAATGTACCAGTGTAGTGTATGCAAATCTTAGGTGCCTCTCAATAAACCAACCACAAGTAGATCTAATAAGAGAAACCAACGGGTTCGTAGAATGTTTTATTTTTATTTTTTTTTTACATCAGGACTATTCATCAGTCGCTATAGTTATCTCTGTCTTTGGAACCTACCTCTTTACTTGGGTGACCATATAAGTTTTGTCTAATCAATTTATATAGGAAGATGTCACTACTTTTTTTTTACTATTGATTTTTAAAACATTTACAGTAGAATACAGGTTAGAAGTCAAATGGCAAAGTATTAGGAAGATGGTGGATGGTGAAGACAATTTTTGAAAAAGTTTAATAGTGTTGGTGTTGTAGAGAAGAGAGATTATACGGTAACTGGATGAGGCAGAGGATCAAGGACAGATTTTTGTTGTTGTGACTGGCTTTACTCATGGTGAGAAATAATTTTTTTTTTTTCTAGAGTGAGGTAAATAGCCACAATAGTCTATAAATGATAGTTCACTTGACCTGGTTATACCTCCACGTGAAAGATCCCTTCCCTTCCACTCCTATTTTATTAAGATGATAAAGTTATACAGTTGTATTTGGGTTTTTCTGGTACCTTTTTGTAGTTGAAAAATGAAGAAATAAAATATTCTTACTGTAGGTACAGAAATAGGAACTCTTGCCAATGGACTTCTTTTTGCAGATGAAATATATTTATGGTGGTAGCATAACTCACTTGGAAGTCAGTGTGGTGTCATGATTCAAGTACTTTGTTTCAGAAGACCTAGGTTTTTGCCTCTCATTAGAATCAGGGACTTAGTGTTGACAGGAGTCATAGCGCTCATCCACCCTTCACTTGACAAGTATGGCAACCAAAAATTAGGGAAGGGAAGTAACTTGTCCATGGTTGCATGAGTAGTGGGTAGCAGAGCTCACACTAGAACTCAGGTCTTCTGCCTCCAAAGTACCGTGCTTTTTCCCCCAATAAAACACATTGTTTCCTCTCTGTATAACCCTGGAAAATTCAAGTTGCCTCTCTAGAGATCAGACTCCTCAATTACAAAGTAAGAGTTTATACTAGATTATCTCTAAAGTTTGTTCCAGTTCAGAAACTCAGGGTTCTTAGACTATCCTATTTTAGGAAATACTTTCTTTCTTAGAAAACATTATATATACTGTCCTGTCAGGGACCATGTTTTATCTAAATTTGGTATCATCTTTATCAGCTAAAAAATTTTTTTTGACATTCAGTAGGAACAGGGATCATATCTCATAAAACATTTTCAAAGCCCCTTCTTCATCCTACCCCACCTAACACAATGTTATGCATAAAATATGCATTTAATGTATTTTCAAATATTTAGATTATGTGAATAATTCAATATGAATTTACAGTAGAACCAATATGACTTGTTTTGGATATAACACAAGTCAAATTATGTCCCTCCAGGAAAAAGCACATACATAAAAGAAAAGTGATAATATTATTCATTCAACAAGGATATATTAAGTACCTGCCATATGGATAAAGTACTAAGCTATATTCTGGAGATACAAATCCCTAAAGGAAACCGTACCTGCCCTCAGATCATTTTTTATACAGGATCAAGACTATTAAGTCATTAATTATTTATAATACAATTAAATCTTTGTTTTATAATATCCCTTTATATAAGACTAAAAACATGGTGTGGTTCACTGGTCAGCATGTGTCTGGAATTCTGGAGTTAAGAAATTCAACTTCTGCTTCTTTTATTTCTCATAGGCAAAGGCAGCTCAAGCATCTCATCCGACGTGAGTTCAAGTACAGATCACACGCCGACCAAAGCTCAAAAGAATGCAGCTACCAGTGAAGGTAGGCATCTGGTCTTCATTATCTTTGGTCCTCTTTTCACAGTGTTGGCTATTTTTGGAAGGAAGATAAAATGTGTGGGGTTTGGGCCTGTTCTACTGAGTGGGAGCTCATGAGATTCTTTAAAAAGGAAAAAGCTAAAGGTCTTCCAAGTGCTTTTTTTCTTTCTTTTTCTTTCTTTTTTTGGACTTCTGTTACTGTGTGTAAAAGTTGATTTGATGGGATTTAAATCTCTTATTTCCAAGGCTAATGTTGGAGTTTCATGAAAATATAATGGGCTGATTTATAAGAAAATCACATTGTATTACGTATCACATTTTTCTACAAAGGAAACTAAAAATGTAAAATCCCTGATTTGTGCTTGATCCATCATGCCAGGAATTGTGCACCTGGATTGTGGACTTGTGACAGTGTGCCAAGGTCAGAGCTCTGTAATTCACCTGATCAAAGGTGATGGGGAAGAAGGAGTGTTCAAATGTTATGTTAGGGAGTGAAGGAAATGTTCCATGTTGTTGGGTCTGGGCCTTTCCTCATCCATATTCTTGATGAGGAAATTGGCTTTGTTTAACCTTGGGTCCTGGAATTCAGCCCCTTTCTTGCGTTTGAGAAAGTTTTGGCTAGTTGTTCATTTGGTTGGTGAGTGGGGGTCTAATTGTTATGACAGTAGTTATTTAGGGCAAAATAGATCCATCTGTGGAATCTGACTTGTTCATTCTCATTTTAAAACAAATTCACAAACTCCCTTTCCAAAGAAGTCTTTCTTTCCAGATAAGTATTTGTGCAACACTTGATCAGTTTAAAATAGCAAAATTGTCTGTCTAAGGCATTAGAAACTTTTATAATTAAATCCAAATTCATGCATTTCAATCTGGTTTATCGTGAAATAGAGATTCCTTTTTCTTGGAAGTGCAGTGACTTATTGAGGTCTATTATTTATTTTTCTTTAAGTTTCAAACTCTTATTTGTTGACCAAAACTTGGGAAGTACACTGGTATTCTATTGCTACTTGTCTGAGACCTTATTTGGTGAGGCTTTATTTTATTTAGAACTAATATATTAGCTAAAGGTGTTTGACCAGGGAATGGAGTGTAATGGAAAGTGTTGGACTTGGAGTAACGGAAGACCTAGGATCAAGTCTCTCCTCTGGCACTGGTATGCTGTATGATCCTAGGAAAGTCTTAAACTCTTTGAGCCTGTTTCCCAATTTGTATATTAGGGCAATTAGCCTACCATACCAACCTTCTCTGGTGGTTGTAAGGATATGTTTTGTAAAACTTTTTAAGAGCTATATAATAATAGTAAGTACCTAAATAGTGCTTTAGGGTTTGCAAAATACATGGCATGATATCTCATCGGATCTATAATAGAGGGAATAGCTACTCTTATTATTCTGTATTTTATGGATGCATAAACTGAGACTGAGTGGTTAGGTTTCTTTTTCAGAGTTACACAGCTATTAAGGGTCTGAGGTAGTATTTGAACTCAGGTCTTCCTAATTCCAAGTCTAGCACTCCACCACCTAGTTGCAGAGGGATCCACTGTTTCCTTCCACTTATGTGAATCAGAAACACAATATGCTTTAGTCAATAGTCTTCATGAGTTTCTGGGACTGAAAGTAATTCTCACAAGGTGGTAAGGAGTTTATCATTTCTGGTCTCTGAATGAAAAAATATTCAATTCATTTGGGGCTCTAAACCAAAAGTCTTTCTACCTTGATAGGGCTTGCCAGAGTTTGTGTACTACTGGTAATAGAATCAGAAAACTTCCCTTTCATGACGGAGTATTGGATTAGTGATTGAGTGGATTCTCTCTCTCTCTCTCTCTCTCTCTCTCTCTCTCTCTCTCTCTCTCTCTCTCTCTCTCTCTCTCTCTCTCTCTCTCTCTCCTCTTCTTTTCCCCTTTCCCTCCCTCCCTCTCCTTCTCCTTCTCTCTCTCATCGTCCTCCTTCCCTCCTCTTCTCTCTTCTCTTTTTTCCTCTCTCCATATACAGAGACTGTTGCTTGTCTTTCACCCTCAAAGAGGACCAGATACATATGTATACATACATTTATAGAACTATATTGGGGGTATGTAAATTTCATTCATTGGTTCTTAGAATTTGTTTGAGAATCTCTTTAAATACAAACTCCATTATTTTTATCATCAGCAATCCTATATATAGTTTTATCTCTTTTCTTTCTGTCCTTACAATAAATTGTCTGGTTTGGAATGAAAGTAAAAATGTAAAGCTAAGAAATTGTGAATTAGCATCGTTGTGTTTTTAAGTCAAGATTTCATCAGTTCCTTTTTTTCCCATTATCCAAAACAAAAGACACAAACCTCTAGGTTGAATCTTTAAGGGCCTGGAGGACTCTCTAAGTTTTCAAATGTTTCCATTTGTGCCTTGAAAAATTCTACAGGGACTTGGAAGTTTCTTTTTTCTTACTCCCCTAGGAATCTCCTTATGGCTTTGGCTCAACCAATGTTTTATAAATTTTGTCACTATGTATTTTCTGTCATTCTGAGGACAGAACCAGTAGAAAAATTAGCAAAATCTGAAGTTCATTTGAAACAGAGTTTTTCACAACTGTGCTAAATTAGTGTGGAATTTGTTTCCAGCTTTTAAGTAGCAGTACCCCATCATTGTTGAAGACAGTATCGATTTCCTTCCTTGTCTAAAAATTCAGAAGAAAAGTGTTTTATGCTTCAGTGAAATCCATTTAATAAGAGTACCATTTGTAAATGTATTTTATGTGCTTGCATTTTTTAAATCACTGAGAATTCCAAAGAAGGTGTTACTAATTTTAATTTGAGTCTTTGCCCTATTAACATTTATTCTGGGATTATTTGTCATATAATTGGTCCCAGAAATGGAGCTGTCTCATGGAATAGAACACCAGTGGCTGATGCTAATGCGCACTGCATAGACAGCAGAACATGTGACCATGTGTCAGGACCAATTATTGGAGTTTCGAAACTCTAACCTTTCTTACATAGGAATTTTAGCTAGGTATATGACTATTCTCTCTTGCTGGGGAACATGGCTGTAGATCCTTGTTGTTACATAACAGACTCAGTTAATAGTCATTAACTATGACTAGTTAATGCATAATGACACATTGTCATATGTTACTATCATTCAACTCATTCTGTTTTCTTCCATCTAGAAAGGACTTTCATCTTGAATTGCAGCAAGATAGTAATAGCTAATATTTCAATACTACCCCTAAGGTTGGTGAAGTGTTTTACATATAATATTTCTTCACAATAACCTTATGAGGTTGTTGCCTTGAGAGGCAAATGCTATTATTTTCCTCATTACTAATAAGAAAATTGAGGCTGAGAGTAGGTAAGTGACTTTCCTGGGGCCACGCAATTATTAATGATGTAATGTATACATTATCCATGCATAAAATAATATAATTTTATATTTATTATATTATAATAATAGCTAGGCAGCTGATTGGTATAGAAGAAAGAGGGCTGGACCTGGAGTCAAAGTGGAATTGAAATCCAATCAGAAACACTTCCTAGCTCTAGGACCCTGGACAAGTCACTGGCTCTCAGTTTCCTCATCTATAAAATGGGCATGATAGTAGCAATTTCTTCCTAGGATTTTTATGAGGATCAAATGAGATAATATTTGTAAAGTGTTTAGCACAGCACCTGGAACATTGTAAATGCTTGTATAAAAGTTAGTGATATATTAGTTTTGTAAGTGTCTAAAGTAAGATTCTGACTCAGGACCTCTTGACCCAAAGTCTAATATACTTTGCACTATACTGCCTACCTCCTTGTCAAACTATCATGGGAGATCTTTTATTCATATCCTGGCTTTATAATTTTCTGTGTGACCTTGGACAAGTTATTTAACTCTTTTAAGCCTCAGTATGCTGATCTATAAAATAATACAGTTGGGGGGCTCCATGTGCCTTCTATGATATTGTCATCTGTGATGCTATGATCATGGTTACTTACCTTCAACTTCTTGACAACTGAATGCCTTTCTGCTTTGGGTTTTTATATACCTTTTGAGAAACTCAAGATTCTTAGTTTGATTAAGAATCTAAATGTTAATAATTTTGCAAAACTTACACATTTTAAAGGAAAACATATGCTTTTCCTGGCATGTGAGCTTTTTGAAACTGCTATAGAAGCTAGTAGCATTATTTCCAATAGTTGGGTTAGAAATATTTTTCAGCCAACTCCTGAATTTTGCCCTCCCAAGGGGATTGTAACAGTAATTCATCCTTATCTCCGAGAGTGAAGATAAATATGTAACAGGGTTGGGGGAAAGTGATGTTCAAATCAGGAGAAGCCATTCCAGAGACTGTGAAGAGTCTATTGCTTTTTTTAAACTCACAACTGACTTTTAATCATTTCAGAATTCAGATTCAAAGTGTATTTATTATGTACCTGCTACATACAAGACAATGTGCTAGAGTTCATAGATATAAAAGTCCAAACATGTCTGTCCCTGTCCTCAAGAAACTTATAATACTATGGGGACTTAATGGGGCAGAGAGAAATAAGTATAATACAAACTAAGTAGTAAAGGGAGAAAAGGGAGTTCCAAAAAGATTTCTCTAGGAAATTTAGAGGAAGAGAGAGAATACTTTTAACTGGGAGGATGAGGGGAAATGACAGCCAAGTTGAGCCTTGATGAAGATAAGGATTCTGAAAGGCAAAGAAATTAATGACAGCAGGAGACAATACAATGGGCTCTAGGAACAACTAGAATTTTAGCTTGCCCAACACAAAGTGCATAAAGTGGAGTGATATGAAATAAGATTTGAAAGTTAGGTCGGAGCCATTTTTGAATGCAATCATTGCCAGCCTTGTTGTTTTTTCTAAAGGCAATAGGCAACTACTAGAGAACTTTGAACAGAGTAATGACATAATAAAGAGCATTATTTTTGGCAGATGTAGAAAGGATGTGTTGGAGAAGGTAGAAGATGAATGTAAGGAGATGATTTTAAAGTTATCAGAACAGTCCAAGTGAGAGGTGAAGAGAATTCAAAGTAGGGTAGTAATGATGATAGCAGAGAAAAAGAGACATAGAAGAGATGTGAAAGAATTAAGGTTGACAGGACTTGGTAACTGGGTATTGGGGGTTTAAGGAAGAGAGAAAAGTCAAGACTAATTCTTATGTTTCAGACACAGGGGACTGAGAGGATTGTTGTTGTACCATCAACAGAAATAGGGAACTTTGAAGCAAGAAGAGAGGTTCAGACATTATTGATAAGTTCAATACTTGCTGAATTTTGTCAACAAAGATCCAAATGGGAATGCTGACAGCTCGTTGAAAAATATATGTCCAATCTAAGAGGACAACCCCATTTAGGAAACTTAGGAAAGGAGCTGGTGTGACAAGATGGAAGACTCTATATGTCACCCATTTCACAATCCAAGACTCATGGAATCCTAGGATTTAGAGCTAGAAAGACCTTAGAAGTCATTTTGTCACTCTCTTTGTTTTATAGATAAGGCTCAAAGAGGTTAAATATCTTCCCCATCATGACAGTGCTTGCATGACAGTAGTTATGACTTCTGTGATAAGAAGTCAAATTTTTACATTCACATATATATAATACATTCTTATATATAGATTCTTTATGTTATGTTATGAGTTCTTCCATTTCCCTTTGGAGATACCTTGGGAGCATAGAAGTTTGCCTTCTGTTTGTGTGAACTGTTTCCAACTTTGACTCAGATCTAAGTTATTTCTAGCATTTGGATCTAATCTACAAGACATTGCATTTATTCACTTCACCAACATTGTTTCTCTGTTGACTTGTGTCTACACTGCTGGATTCAGTCTTTGGAGAAAAGGTTGCCAGCTATTCAAACCAATATAAAACTATTCTCTTATTGCATGAAGTGCAACCATTGCACTACAATTCATATGTGTTCTCTCATTGTTAGGGTGGTGGTTTAGACCTGATGGTCATATTTCCTCCTAATAGTTATATAAGAAGAATTTCTTGAGTTTAACATCAAGACTTTAAGCCCATACTCAAAGTACTTGTTTGGGATCATTAGTTAGAATCCAACCATGATTAGTCAGAACCATTACTTCTACCCAGTCTCTGTTCCATCACTGAAAGGCATAGCTTGTTCGATGTCTACTTTTTTCTGCCCCTTTCCTTCCTTTCTTATTCATTATCTCTGTTTTTCTCTCTACCTCTGACTCCCTCTGCCTCCCTCTCCTCTCCCCATCTCTTTATCTTTCTCCCCCTCCCCCCCTCTTTCCCATCCTTTCCCTTTCTCTCATCCCTCCACTAAGAATTACAGTCTTTGACCTATAATACTGAAAGCCATATCCTTGCCCAAGGCATAGAGAAAGTATGCACGGAACTAAGTATAACTTGGTGCTTTCAAGCCCAGTCAAGTTACATTAGGCCAGGAAGAGGAATTTTAGGAACACAGAAAATGGTTTAGTCCCAGATCTGAGGGGCATAAGGATGATGTGTGATGCAAAGTAGGATTTTCTTTCATAGGTCAATGTTCCTCACCCCGTGCGAGAAAAAAAGAGAGACATTTGGTTCAAAGAATAACCTCCACTGGATGATGGAAAACAAACAGCTTCCTGTCAACCAATGCAAGATAAAATCTTGATTTTGCCCCTTAGTGGCCTTATAAAGATTCAGCTGTAGACATAGATAAATGAATATGAGTAATTAAAAATTGTGATTTAATAATTGAACAGTTTAATAACTGAAACTGAGCTCAGTTTCTAAGAGCCGGTCAAATTTTAAAGAAATTTAAAATGTGTATTTTATCATTCTCTTCTGAACAACATCTTGTTTATAAATCTCAGCTTTTACAGTGCTGGTTCCATAGAGCTGGTATACTTCTTCTTGTGATTGTTGTGGTTGTGTCTGTGTGTGCGTGCGTGCATGTGTATGCGTGTGTTTGGTTTGTCTTTGTTCTCAAAGAGGACCATGACATCAGGACAAATCACAACTTGAGTAGTCCAAACTGCCAAAATGGGGAACAACTCCTGTCCAATACTTCTTGAATAGGTAGAAGAAAGCTCAGATTATCAATGACCACTAGACTCCTTTGTGAATGAGAAAGGGGAAAATATCTCCACACATTATAGGTATTTTTTCTTTGGAAATGGACAAATTAATCTGAGGCTAGCATGTGGACTTTGAAACAGTTCTTTATTAGTTCTTCCTTATAAGTGTCCAGTGAATATATCAGCCAATTGTATTATTAAAAAGACTATTTTAATTAGCTCCCTAAAAAACCCCAACAATTTGAGATGCTTTATAAGAAAGGTGTGAATGAGGATGATTTATGAAAGCTCAGGGTACTTTTTCTGAAGGTAAAAGTACTTATAATTGCTTCTTTTGCAGTCCTGAATTCAGTTAATTCTCATTTCAATGATTTTGGAAATGTTTGGACATCTGGCTTTAATGGTCCTTTTTTAGGTTTTCCTATTAGATTGTGTATGGCCAAGGTAATATTCACAGCACCAATGGCAACTATGAATATGCCTGCCTAGTTCTGAATCAGAAAGTATAACTGACTCTCCGTATTGAAAGCAGAAGAAAAATATTTATTCAGACACCAGAAAGCCAACTCCCAACACCAGAAAGCCAAATCCATCATAGCAACCAAGAAGTCAATACACATTAGCACTGCAGGGGGACAATGACATCCCCAAACCTTTCCCCCTTCCCACAATCACAAGACTAGCTGTGCCTGCCTGTGTCCTCTCTCTCCTCCCCTCTAACTGCTCCACCAACTTCTATCTCTGTTCCACCCTTCTAGTCCACCCGTTCAGCAAGATCCTCCTACCACATGTGACTTAGGCTTCAATGTAATTTAACCAAGTCACATAGGCCTATTAATTGATGGGGGAGGTCTTCAAATTAAGTAAAACTACATTAACAATACAGATGGAAAAGCTGGTGGGCAAAACCATGTCTGCCCTGCTCTCTGAGAACTCAGTACATTCTTTAGACTCAATGGTAAACAAACATTATTTCCAGGAACTCTTAGCACTACTTCACAGATCCATCTTACGACATGGAGCAGAGATTCCATGACTAGGGTAACTTTTTTTTTCCAGATCCAGTGCCCAGCTGTGTGGTTTAATATTGCATTTTGATTTTGATCATTCAAAGTTTCCTTTTAAAAAAGGCACTCACAAAATGGCAAAGTTTTTCCTAACTTTAGAAAGTTTTAAGAAGTGAGGAACTTTCTGAAAAAATAACTCTGACTCTATTTATATATATATATATATATATATATATATATATATATATATATATATATGAAACAATTTGTTGATTGATGTAGTAACAAAAACAGGTAGCATTTATATAGCACTTTAAGATTTGCCAGTGCCTGCACATATGAGGTTATTTAATCCTTAAAACAACCCCATAATGATCAAAAACCCCTCAAACTTTCCATCCTTATGCTTCTGCTTTAATCATACCAAAAATCATTTTTAATATAAAGGACATGGAAATAGTTCTTTTTTAAGGATTTGGGCTTGTAGAAAGTCATCATCTCAAAGTTCTGGAAAATGAAACTATTCCTTCAAAAAGATGAAAACAATTGAAGAATACACAAATCTGGTGAAAGAAGCTGGAATAAACAAGGGCACAGGAAGAGAAAAAAAGACAAGAAAGAAAAAGAAAGAAAAAGAAAGAAAGAAAGAAAGAAAGAAAGAAAGAAAGAAAGAAAGAAAGAAAGAAAGAAAGAAAGAAAGAAAGAAAGAAAGAAAGAAAGAAAGAAAGAAAGAAAGAAAGAAAGAGAAACAAAGAAAGAAGGAAAGAAGGAAATGAGATTCAAGAAATCTATTGATTAACAATTACAAACTATCTTCTTAGGTCCCTGAGCAGCTATGGAGGGAACCATAACTATGGAGACTTAAATGAAGAAAAGTTTCCCCATGTAAAGGTAGTCAGATAACATTAGAAATACCTTTTTGTGTTTTTCCAAAAAAATGAAGTACCCATTCAGAAGTAATCTATATTCTTTTGGCTATTTGTGGTCCTGGATGTTTGACAAGTAATTTACTAGGTCAATGTTTCTTGGACCAGAATCCTTCACAGTCGTAAGTTGCAGCAGGTATGTGTGGTGTAAGGGATAAGAGTATTGGGTGTGGAGCCAGGAAGATTTGACCTGAAATCCCATTCTTGAGGCTTTCAAGTTTTGTCATGACCAGCATCTCACTTAATTAGCACCAATATCCTTCTCTGTAAAATGGGAATGATAATAAAACCTGTATATCTACCCAATAGGGTTATTTTAAAGCTTAAATTAATAATTTAGGAGCCCCCAAAGAGTTGCGATTAAGTTGTGAATTATAACAATTCTTCCAGAACATTTAAGGCACATAGTAGATATACTAAAATTAAACATTGTCCATATAGATCATAAATAAAACATACTGTCTTCTCTAACAGGTTTCTTTGCACCTTCCAGAACCAAGTACTGTGCTTTGCACTTTAGGTGTTAAATTTTGGCTGAGTTGAATTGTTGATGGAGTTGTTTATAAATTATCATAATTGACCCATTGTTTGCTGCCGCTGAGAACCTGGAATATGAAATTAAAATATCATCTTAACCTCCAGTTTATTTTCCTCCCAGAGTCACTCCCCTATATACAGCTATGGACCAGCAAATATGAAGCTTCTAATATAAGGACATTATATTGTGCAGGACACCTTCAGTCAATGGTTATGCTTTAAAAATCAGAGTTACAAATAGAAAAGAAAGATTATTCTAACAGTAATCCAAATTGTGAAAGAAAATTATGTTCTAATTCTGACTCTATTTATGACTGCCTCTTACCCAATGTCACACACAATATCATAAATGAAGACCATAAAATAACTGCTTTAAGCAAATTATTTATTTCAGGCATGAGCAAAATATTATATGCAATTAAACATGATTCTAAATTGTATCAATTATCAGTCATGAGAAGCATTTTTGACCTACCCACAGAAGGTGCTGAATTTTTATCAATGAATGAACAATTAAATTAAAAAATCATTTATTGGACTGTGTTATAATGCAATACAGAGCATTTCATGGTGTGAGTCAAAAAGAATATAAGGCATGATTCTTACCCCTGCAAAACTTATCTCACAGTGAAAAGAAACTGCTCTGCATATATGACAGAGCTAAATAACTAGGCAAGACAAAAATATAATTAACTACCAAAGTGTACATTGATAATTAATGAAATGAATGAAAAATTGAGCACTTATGTTCCAGATATTATGATGAGCAAACAGTTAGAAAAATGAGCTGTCTCCTGCTCTCACTGAGCTTGTATTCTAATAAGAGGATACAACACAGGTAGGAAGGTTCTTCTTCAGGGCACATATCACAAGATTGGTGATAAGGCCAATAGGAGTAGGTCCTGCAGGATATGTAAAGGCTCACAGACCTTAGTAGTCCTCAACATGTGATCTGAAGAAAACAGAGAACAAGAATATCATGTATTCTCATTCTAAAGCTCTTTTTGAGCATTATATCTAACTTTATACAAAGTAGGCTCTTGTTATCATTCTTGGTGGCCACGTTGCACTATTAAGCAATATCAGGTACAATTCCTTGCATCTTGCATATAGTAGTCATTCAATCAATGTTAGATTTTTTTAGTTGAATTACTTTGTATTGATTTTGGAGTCATCTGAAATTCCCATATCTGTTCTATATAAACTATTGTCTATCTATGTTTCTGTTCTGCATTTAAGGTTTTCTTTCACTTAAAACAAAGACCTTTTCATTTTTCCTTATTAAATCTCATCAGGTTAGATGTGATGTCTCATTATAGCCTGTCAGGTTTTTTTTTTGAGTCTCAACTCTCATCCTGTGTGTATTTAGAAAGGTTAATTTGAACAGCATAGGTAGGTTGAATAGCTATTTCAAAAATCCAGAGATGTTTACATCTGAAATACTTAATGCGTTTTTTCTTTGTATTTGTACTTTGATAGACCTAAGGTAAAAAATGAATTTGTATGATTTAGATCTTACATCCAAATGAAGACAAAACCACTGGCACAAATCACCATCCTCTCTGTATCTGATTTTTGCAAAAGGGTTTTAAGATGAGGCATTAATAAAATTTTATATGACAGTTCCATTAATTTTTTTATGAGTCATGTAGATAAAGAATATAAAGATGGGATGCAAGATCATGGAACAAATAATGTTATCATTATAAGTGGTGACCTTGTATAGTCGTAGGCAAAGGCTGACCTTACAAATCAGGTTAATGCATCTGTTTACTTTTTCCTGAGGATGGACTGGCTTCCCCAGGAAGTCCCAGCTTCCCAAGAATGTTATGATGATTAACTAAATGATAAAACTCTTTGATTTTTCTGTTACAACCTTTGTACCCCATATACTCTAGAAACACAGGAAATCCACCTGGGATTCTTGTTGATGCTAGGTAACTTCCTAATAAATACTGTAATGTTTTACATTTAAGACCTGTTTACAAAATATTTTTAAACAGCTGTGAAGTCCCAGAAGGTGCTTATCCACACATTCAGTAATCGTAATTGAATAAACATATATCACAGTAAACATAAATACACATATATAACATGATTTTGTTGTTGAGTCATTTTTCAGTCACGTCTAACTGTGACCCCATTTGGGGTTTTCTTGGTAAATACATTTCCTTCTCCAGCTTATTTTACAGATGAGGAAACTGAGGCAAACAGGATTAAGTGATTGCCCAGGGTCACATACCTAGTAACTGTCTGATTTGAACTCAAGTCTTCCTGACTCCATCCCCAGTGCTCTATCCACTATACCACTTATCTATCTTTCATTTACTAGTCTGCTGGACAACTCTGTTCAATCAGATTCAAAGGCATTTGTTCAATGTCCGTAGTGTGTAAAGCACTTAGGTAAACACTAGGGATACTAAAACAAAAATATATCATAGTCCTATTCTCAAAGAATTTACAGTGTATTGGGAGAAGGAGAACTTCTCCCATAATCATAGCTATAACTCAAATATAATATGATAAATTCACAAGAGGGGTTTGAAATTAACATGGGAGGATCAAGGTATAAGGGACCATTTCTACCTGAGGATTGGAATGGTTCCAACAGTCTTTTATGGAGATGCAGGACCAAAGCTGGGTCTGGAAAAAAGAGAAGGATTTCAGGAAGCCAGAAATAGAGAAGGTATCTGTTCCAGATGTGGGGAATGTATGCCTATATACATAGATGTCAGAGATGTGAGGACAAGATCAGGCAATAATAAGTAGTTCTTGTCTGGATTAGACATAGTCATAATTAGACAGTCAAAGATGACTAAGGCCAAAAAGGTAGCTTAAAATCAGATTACCGAGAATAAGGAATACTAGGATAAAGAACGTGTAGTTTGGTGGATAGAACACCAGCCTGGAGTCAGGAAAGCTCATCTTCCTAAGTTCGAATCTGGCCCCAGACAGTTACTGACAAGTCATTAAGCCCTTTGTCCTTCAGTTTCCTCATCTGTAAAATGAGCTGAAGAAGGGAATGGCAAACTATTCCAGTATCTTTGCCAAGCAAATTCTCAGTTGGGTCACAAAGAGCCACACAACACCTGACCAACAGTTTGGTGAATATGTGGAGGAGAAACCACTGAAAGTTTTTGGTGAATATTGACATCATCGAAGATGTCATTAAGAAGATTATTTTGTCAATTTTGTGAAAGGACATTTGGTAAAGGAGAAGGAACCAGAGTAAAGGTGATCAATTAAGTTATTTCCAGTATTTAGCATGAGAGTTGTTCAGAGAATGAAGAGGAGGGGACAGATTTGACAAAGATTTTCATGGTGGAAAACACAGGATTTGACAACTGATTGGATGTAGTTTCAAGTCTGAGCAACTTCAGTTGCAAAAAATCCATTACAGAATTCTAGATATTCGAAAAAGAATATCAACAAATATGTCTTAAAGCACCGACCATATGCAAGGCTCCTTGCTAGGAGATAGTCTGTCTGGGAGCTTACATTGCACTGAAGGGAAAGAGGAGGGAGGAGGCAGATGCAACATATTCACAGATAAGGAAACACAGAAAGTAGTAAAATACACTAAGAGTGAACTACCGAATTGGGGAGGGAATTAGGAATTTAAATTATGTTACAAAACACAAAATGAAATGGGCAATTAAAGCTATTATGAAGATAATTCAATTATTCCCCCCAAAAAATCCATCTTCATGCATTATCCAGATCAATTCTAGGGGAAAATATTTTAGAGTCTGAACTGCCTAAGAAATCAATTGAACTGTTCATTTTGTTTGGAAGGATGAGATTCTAGCTATTTCTCCCCAGCAGTGGAATAGTAATAATAAATATCACAGTATCTAATTTATAAAGGATATTCAATCAATATTTGCTAATCAGTTATTTGATTGTAAGGACACTACATTAATCACATTGGTAGTTTTTATTGGCAATTATACTAAAGAATTTACTTTATGTTTTATAAGCATAGTCTCAGCCCAAGCTATTTTCTATGGACCTTCATATTTTATTTAGATTTCTCATTTTCATCAATGCGCAAATTCTCATTAATTTCACCATAAATTTGATCAGTGAAGACATGCAAACAGGATTTTTAGGTGGGAAAAAAATCTTGATTTCTTCAACAATGCTGTTCATTCTGTGAAGGAAGCCTGCAATCTAAAAAGAGTTAATCATCTGTTGTAATAACAGGATGTAGAGTAGAATCTTTCCAACTGAGATAAAGTTGATATTCAGTTCAATTCAAAAAACATTAAGTGCTTATTATGTTCAAGGTATTATGTTGGATCAGCGAATAGGACTTTCATTGCTTAGTGATCAACTTGATTCGGGGGTAATTGTTTTAATTCTGGTGCAGCTAATAGGATTAGCAAAAAGGAAGTGGTGGTATAACAAACGAGCATTAAACTAAAGATCAAGAAGTCCTAGCTCTAATCCTAACTTTGGGTTTTGTTTTTGCATTTTCCCACAAATTGGGTGTGTGATGATAGACAAGTTATTTCACCTATATGGGTTTGCTATGAGAAATTGGCAAAATGAAGGAGCTGGTGTGGGAGGGGTGAGGGGAGGTTGAGCTTCCTGCTTGCTGATACCCCTTTCAGGTAGTAGAGTTTATAATTCAAGATTTCTTTACTAAGAAATGTTTCTAAAGAGGAATTTAGTAGTCTGGTCAGAATTGCCAGATATGACCCTGTGGGGACAAGGAAAGTATTTCCTTTTTTTTTTCCACATCATTTTATTACTGAACGGAAGATGATATGAATGTATTTGTCAGGTAGAATAGTACTATGAAGTGATGGTTTTTTACACCCTTATTCAAGACCTTAAAGGGGAGATGTGACTCTCCATAAGCTGTAGCTACTACATGAAAGAACTGGATCTTAAAAACAATGTGGTGTCCATATAATAATAACAATAATATAGAAGGAAATTAATAAAAATAACTAATATTTTATAGCACTTACTAAGTGCCAGGCACTGTGTTAAGTACTTTACAACTATATCTTATTTATTCCTCACAACAATTCTGAAGATAGGTACTATTTTTATTTCCATTTTCCAGATCAGAAAACTGAGGCAAACAGAAGTTAAATGACTTACCTAGGGCCATACATCTAGCAATCATGGGCTGAAGCTAGTTTAACTTGTCTTCCTGATTCCAAGCCCCAAGTGCTCTAGCCACTGTACTACATAATTGCCCCCAAAATATGATGAGCTTCAGAAACTTGTTAGTGCTATAATTTAGATTTCATAAAAGTCATGGAAACATGCCACTGGTTTGCTTTAAGTGACCTTCTGGATTTGAGAAAGGCAAAAACAGCTATCTTAAGTATATCTTTATAAGAAAAGAAGCCTGAACTGAAGATAAGGCTTCTATTTTTTCATTTCAGTTTTTAAAAAATTTAGGCCAAAGGAAAGTTCGTTAAGTCGGTCATGAAAACCAGCTTTATAAATAGACAGATTCCCTGATGTTTATTATTCCAGATCAGAGAATGAGATTAGTTTATAAGTCTAAAATTCTGGAGCCGCTTAGTATTTTGTTGAAGGTTAAGGGAAAAGATAAGTGTTCTCATTTTTTTTTCTAACAATTTTCTAATCTGTTGGGAAATGTAAAAGGTCTGGACTAATAGATGCAATATTTCATAGCACAAAACAACAAAATTAGGGGCCTGGGGCTATCTCTAATGAGAGGGGAGAGAAATGGTGGTTTCAGTTTGTTGGCCTTAAAAGGTCCAAATTGTCTGGTCAAAAAGCAATAGTAATGCTTAGGTATTCCTGGGGTCAATGAATTTGTTCAGAAGATATGAAAATGCATTCCTAAAGGGGTTAAAAAAAGTATGATTTTTTCCTTCTTCTATAAAATGATTTCATAGCTGACGTTGAACGTTTTTTTCATAAAATCAATCAGATCAAGTACTATCATCCAGGGAGAGAAAAAGTATTGTGTGTCATGTTTGGACAGGGTCTCATCTATGTAAGGAAATGATAGCAAAGTAAAATTTGTCCCTTGATCCTGGAAATTTGCTAGGGCAAAAACTGTCTTGGTGAAAACTATAGAAATATAACATAAGAAGCATGCTGATAATCATGATAGCTATCTTCACCCCAGTCATCTTCTGCCTTGTTCTTACTGATGCTTACTGATGTTCCTTGACCCCAACTGGACAGACAGAGGCCAAGTCTGAAAGGAGATGAGCTCTTCAGTTGTACGTTCCCTAGGACTCTGCTTCCCTGTCTTCACTTGGGCTATTTCCCACCCTATATCTGTGAGTTTATCCTCTCCCTACTCCTACCCCAACCGCCTAAGAATGCTAATCAAGTCACCACTACTACTATTCCTAGACAAGGTATGTTCCTATGTTGTTCTAACTCCTCCTCTTTGAGACTTCCCAGACTATAATTTCTCTCCCTTGTTTTACCTATTAGCAGGGTTTCCCCCATTAGAATGCAAATTTCCTGAAAACAGGAACCATTTCCTTTTCTTTTTGTACCTGCAGCACTGCACCCAGTGTTTGGTGTACGGTAAATGCTCAATAAATACGTTTTAGCCATTTATAAATGCTCAAGCTATCAACTTGAGAAATGTGGAAATATCCTTCAGAATTATGAAGTATGAGAAAGAAGCTGAAACTCATTGAGGAATTGATAATATTTATTTCATCACTATTTCTGATAGGCAATGGAAATGTTACAATAGAAAAGAAGACATCAGAATTGGAGAGCTGAATAAGATGATAGTATAGAAACTCCAGAAATGGCTTACAGGATCATGACTTAAACTTAAGGAATCATAGAAATTTAAGTTGGAAAGAGCTTCAGATAGCATCTAAGCCCTGTTAAAGCATGAATGACCTTTATATTATCCCTATTGGAATGTTGATCTCAGTCATATCAGACATCTGAGTTTTGTTGTTTGCTTAACTGTTTGTGTTGTTGTCGTGGTTATTAAAAGGAAGGGGTGTGGGAGAGGACGGTATCATTGGAAAATGATGGCATTTAAAAGAAATCAGTCAGCGGATATTTACTAAGTACCTACTCTGTGTCAGGAATATGCTAGATACTAGGGAACCAAAGACAAAGAATGAAATAATTTCCATTCATAAGGATCTCATATTCTAGTGGAGGAGAGAGCAGGAACATATGCATTCACACATATATACATACATGCATATATGTAGCATATTTATTATGTAAATATGAATTGAAAAAATATAAATACCTAGCAAGTAGTCAATTACAAGGTAACTTGAGAGGGGTAGGGAGGGCATTAACATTCTGGGAAAACAAGAATATGTTTCATGAAGAATATTGTGCTTGAATTATATCTTAAGGGGAAAAGAAAGGTTTTAAGGTAGGGAAGGAGTATATTCCAGGCATGGAGGACTGCCAGGAAAGAGATCTGTAGAAAAAGATGGTGTGTTGTGTGAGAGGAAAAAGAGTAAAGGCCAGTTTGTCTGGATTACAGAGTGCAGGAGGGTCAGCAAAGTCAATGAGGTTAGAAAGATAGGTTAGGGCTGGTTTTGTGGACTTCAAAAGCTAAACCCCAGCTTATTTGGGGAGTAAGATGGTGAGGAAGGGTGTATGGGATGGACTGTAGTGGGGAGGTTGCTAAAATAATCTAGATGAGTGGTAGCTGTCTGAGTGGAAATAAGGACTCAATTGTAAGTGAATTTATGAAAGTAGAAAAGGCATCTCTAACATTAATTCTGGTTTTAATTGAGTTATTAGACTGGTATATCAAGAGAATCCAGAAAATATATATACCATGTATACATATATGGATAGATAAAATATAAGCTTATAAATTTATAGCAATAACGATATACATATATAGATATAGATACATTTTGCCTAGATTTTAGCAAAGCATTTGACAAACCATCTCATGATTCTTGTCAACAAGATGACCATATGTTAACCAGACTATATTGCAATTAGATGGATTTATTGTGGATTGAATAGCTACATCCCAGTCATTAATGGTTCAGTGTCATCATGAGAAGAGGTCCACAGTAATGGACTTCGAGGCTCTATGCATAACTTTGTGCTCTGTGCTATTTACGTACTTTTTAAATCTATGACTTGGTTAAAGGCATAAATGATATGCTATGCTTATAGATTTTGCACATTGTTCCCTTTTACTTACTCTAATTCCAGTCAAGCTACCTATCTTGCTTAAGCTAGGTAGTCTATCTTCTGCATCTGTGCTTAATAATGTTTAGGCTACCTCCATGTCTGTAATGCTCTCCCTCCTTGGATTTATCTGAGGATCCTCTCTAGGAGCATTTATTACAAGAAGCTGCCTTATCTCCTTAGTTAGGTCAAGGATTCTTAAACTGTTTTATTTCATGGACCACTTTGACAGTCCAGTGAAGTATATGTGTCCCTTCCCAGAATAAATTATTCATGCATAAAATAAAATACATAGGATACAAAGAAAACCAATTATTTTTAAACCATTTTCAAAATATTTTTAAAACTAACTTCAGGGACCTCAGTTAAGAACGTCTTCCATCAATGTTAGTACCTTTGGCTGCCTCAAATTATATTTTATTTACTTGTCCATGAAAATATATTCTCTTAGTATTGTGTAAGGTGCTTTTGGAATAAGAACAGCTTATCATTTTATTTAGTATCCTTAGGACCTAGCACAATGCTAGAGCATAGTGAGTACTTAATCAAATACTGAATTGAATTTAATAACATCATGATATGGGTTATACCTAGCAAATTGAATGACAGTTAGAATCTAAAAAGATCTTGATAGGTTAGAATCTTGAACTGAATCTAGGAAGATGACAAATCATAGGGACAAATGCCAAGCTTAATATTTAGTTGGACAAAATCAATTTCATAGGCACAAGATACAAGAGATAGCTTTACAGTTCATCTCAAAGGAATCTGAGTCATTTGGTTTTTGTTTTTTTTTTTTTGGTTGTTTTCTTTTTCAGTTGATTACAAGTTCATTTGAGTCAATAGTGTGACACCTGTGGCTACAACATCAAGAACTAATGTGATTTTTAATATGTATTAAGGGATATGTCATCCCCATCTACTGGGCCATCACTGTACAACATAGAGAATACCTTGTTTAATTGTGGTACCACATTTAATGATAATTTCTATGTAGATGACTCCCAAATCTCTATTTTCAATTCTAATCTCTCTCCTGACCCTTAGTCTTGCATTACTAATTATCTGCTAGATTTCTCCACCTGGATGTGATAGAATTCACAATATTTCCTCCCCCAAACTTTCTTATTTCTGTTGATGGAACCAACATCCTTCCAGTCACCTATTTGCAACCAAGAACCAACCACTTAATTCTTCCCTTTCCTTTAATCTCCGTCTCCAGTCAGTTGACATATTTGTTGATCCTGTCTCCACATCTCTTTTGTTTTCATTCATACATTCAGTTCATCAGCTTTTGTCTGAACTATTTCAGTATCTTCTTAATTTACCCTAGTTTCTCTCTTCTCCTATCCATCCTTCATAAGCTACCAAGAAACACAAATCTGAAGGTGAAATCTCCCTTCCCGCTTAAAGCCACAGTGGCTGCTTATTACCTCTAGTCTAAAACACAAACTTGTCTAGCACTTAAAGCTCTCTACAATCTGGCTCTCACTTACATTTCTAGTCTAGACATATTTCATTTTGCAGATTCTGCCTTCCTTTCAAACTATCCGATTAATCACTCCCCAGACGTGACACTGTATTTATATACTCTGCTCCTCTGAACAAGTGGTTCTTCATATCTGGAAAGTACTCCCTTCTTATTGTTGCCTCTCATAATTCCTAGCTTCCTTCAGAGCAGAGTTTCAGCCTTACCTGATCTTTGTCTCCACCCCAGCCACAGGCATGACAGCTTTAGATTGGTTTTAATTGCTATGTATCTGATTACTTGTAAACATGCTGTATTCTCCCCAGAAAAAAGTAAGTTCTTTCAAGACAGTAACAATTTGATTTTTTTTTTGCCTTTGTGTCTTTACTTAGCATAGGGTCTTATATAATGTTGGGGGTTCCTAATGGTTCAATTAAGCCAAATTGAAATCATAAGCTAAATATCTACAGGAGGGTAGATATATCTACAGGAGGGTAGGTAGGATGGCAAAGAATCTCCAAATCATGTCATATGAAGGTTAGTTGAAATAACGGGGTGGGGGGGGTTTAATCTGGCAAAGCCTTGGGGAAAAAGAAAAAGTATGATATACATCTTTGTGTGTTTGAAGAGCTGTTAGTTGAATGAGGTATATTATACTTGTCTGTTTGCCCCCAGAATCTAGACCTAGGAACAATGCCTACAAGTTGCAAACGGGCAAATTTCCAGTTGATATAAAGAAAACCTTCCTAAAAGTTAAAGCAATCCAAAAACTAAATGAGCTACCTCAGGATATAACAGATTTTTCCTCATAGGAGGTCTTTATGTAAAGGTTAGATGATAGTTTTTGGAGTATATTTTGGAGAGATTTCCTGTTAAGATACAGTTTGGATGAGATTGCCTCAGAGGGACCTTCCAGTTCTGAAATTGATTGTGTGATTCTTTAAAATATAGGCCAGGAATCTTCACATTGATTCCTGGAAAATTTCTAAAATGAGTTATTAAACAGATGCCTTGTGCACATTTAGAAAGTGAAATAGTGATAATTACAAGCCAACATGGGTTCATTAAAAAGAAGTCATGCTAAACTAATTTAATTTCCTTTTCTTGACAGGGTTATTGGACTGGGTAGATCAGAGAAATGCTATAGACATTGTATATTTCACTTTCTGTAAAGTATTTAACAAAGTCTTTCAGAATATCCTAATGGATTAAATGAAAAAAGTGTGGTCTAAACTATAGTACAGTTAGGTATATTTGCAATTGCTGCACTGATTATACCTAAGGAATGTTCATGGATGGACATATGTTACCATATACAAAGTAGATCACTATTGACAGTGAAAGGGCTCAAAGCCATGTCATTTCAGTTGAAGAAACAAGAGATATTTTATGTGAAGAAAGGAAGATTTAGAGAAGTTTATGTCATCCTCAAGAGAAGTCTCTGGATTTCATTCTGAAAGTATTTTTGCTTGGCTCAGTTCTTGACAGCACTTTTGCCAATAACATGGATGAAAGCATAAATAACATTTTTATCAAATTTGTAGATGACACAAAGTTGAGAAGGATAGTTAACATGTTGAATAACAAAATAGGAATCCAGAAGATATCATAACATAGAATGGTAGATTTTTCCTGATATTATGAAATATAATAGTACTAAGTGCAGAGTCTTGTCCTTAGTTTCAAAAAATTCAGTGACATAAGAAATATGACTAGGTAAATAATAAAAAATACTTGAAGAATTTAATGAAATAAAGATTAATATGTCAATAATATGGTGATATGATAGGCAGGAAAGCTAATATGACTGTATTAAAAGAAGCACAATGATTTGGCCCAGTTAGAAGAAGAGTTTTGAGCCTGGTATCATTGAACATTTTTTTAAAACTACATTTCATTTGAATCAATTTCCTCTGTAATTCTATATATTTTATTTTATGCAGTATAAAAATATTATTCTAAGAAGCAGCCTATTGGCTTTACCCAAATGGCAATGTGGTCCGCAACACCAGAATTAGTAAACCTCTTATCTCGACTATCATAATTCTTTCATGACATATTTTGGTGAACAATTCAAGATACAATTCAAAGAATTTAAGGAAGGTTAGATTGAGGGGGGAAAAGATTTCATATGTGAAATAATAATCCAAAGAAACAACATTTAAACTTAATCTGCTTCGCTAGACCTAAGAACAATGTCTAGAAGTTGCAAACAGGCAAATTTCCAGTTGCTATAAAGAAAACCTTCCTGAAACTTAGAGCAATCCAAAAGCTAAATGAGCTACCTAAGGATATAACAGATTTCTCCTCACTGGAGGCCAAATCTAGGTTCAATATGTGGAAATAAATTTCAACTATATTAGAACTATATTTCAACTATATTAGAAGAAATATCCCAGCAACCAGAACTTCCCAAAAAATGGAAGGGGTAATGAGTTCTTAATGATGGGAATTATTCAAGTGCAGACTTGATGCTTAGTCATCAGGAATGTCACGAAGTTGATTCATGCTTCACACAGTAGTTGGAATAGATGACTTCAAAGATTTCTTCCAACTCTATAATTTTGTAGTTAGCAAGACAAAAAAGTACAAAAAGAAGTGATAATAGAGTTACTTCTAAGAAATCCATATGAAAAACATGTCTATAACTATTTTTTTACAGTTTGATTGTATCAGATATGATTTAAAGTTTCAGTTATTCAAATTTTATTTCACTTAATATATCCCTATGAGATGCAAGCTTGTGATTCCTCAGTCTTTGTTGCTTACATATTTATGTAACCCATACTTGTGTAGTCCAAGTCATTGTCCCAAGTTGATTTAAAGTTTATTTTTGTTATAATTAAAATTGCATTTGTAATCACATGGAAAGAATCTTGAATACAGGAAATGAAATCTGAATACATTTGATTTATTAATTTGATTTTTATCCAAAAGATAAGTTTCGGTTCACATTTCCTTGTTGGAAAATATTTGAACTAAATTAGCTTTAGTCCGAGTATCAGTGAATTTTGCATTTTTCTCAAACAGGTTATATGCAACTCCATAAGTAACACTATATAAGAGGCAGCCTTATGTAATGGTTAGCAGGCCTTGGAGTCTAGAAAATCTGTCCAGCCTCTGCTGCAGAGCTCTCAATACTCCAGCCAATTCTCTAAGTTTCAGAGAAGAGCTGCATTAGTAGAGGGAATTTCCTCACTGGAAATTCCCTATTCCAATGAAATAAACAATTTGGTTCCCATTTCTCCACCCTAACTCATATTAGGTGGGATGAGATTCTTGATTTACTTAGGACATTTGAAAGAGGTACTTGATTCAAAAAGAAACAGATCTGATGGAAGGAAAGTAGATGAAATGCTCAACATAAATCAATGAACCTAAGAATAATTGAATATTGGAAAAATCTTAGGTTATAATAAAAGTAGAGGAAAAAAGTGAAATTGTCATGGATAAATGACTAGGCATTCTTAATTTTGGGGGGTATGTAGTGAAGGATGAACTATTTTGGCAATCAAGTGAAGCCTATGAATCCCTTTTCAGAATAATGTTTTAAATGCATATAATAAAGTACATGGGATTACAAAGGAAGACAATTATGTTGACATACAGTTATTTTTTTTTATATTTCACCAACTTTATTTAAGGATTCCTGCTATAGACTCTCTAGCTATGGGGGTTAAGGGGGAGGAGAATGAGTTTCATTTTTTAATATGCTGCAAAACTTGCAGAGGCAAGATGGTACAGTGATGAGAACATTATCCAAATGACCTATTTACATTTCCTTGGGTTTTTTTCTTGTTTGAGAAGGAAAAGCAAACCAATTATTAGGCAAGTAACTACTTACTAGTATGAATGTAGCATCAAAAACCTTCCCTGAGATCCAGAGGGTTTCTGATTAGCCCAAAGCAAGCCTATGATGGTGGAATAATTGAATGAGTCAATCCTAGAAGCCTTGCCAGTGAATCCTCAAAAACAATAAATAAGAGGACTCTGAGAGTGAAAATACCATTCTCATTTGAGACTGTGAATAAATACAAGGTGACTCAAAACCTGCTCACTTAAAACTGTATTGAGACTTTTGGAATACCCTGTGTAATGCTGCCATGGAATTCCTGCCTGAAGAGTGGGGGGAAGTAGACCCTAATAAAGGTAACGAGGTGTGCTAGAAATCTGGGGGAACCCCTCAGTCTGGGACCAGGTATCTTTTATACTTAGACACTTAAATAGATCTATAATCATGTTGTTCATCAGTGTGAATATTCCATCTAATAGAGCAGATTATAATCTCTCCATGCCATATCCTATATCACTAATGTCCATATTTTTCTGTTAATTTTCTATCACATATATCTAACATGCCAATTACCTTCCTCTGCTTATTTTAATATTCCCAGGGTAACTGGCAGTAGAACCCCCTGGCATCTGACTGTCTATATGTCATTCCTTCCTCTGACTCCATGGTCGCCCATTTTGATTCACACATCTCCTTGATGATCTTTTTCTTTTGTCACTTTATACATGCAAATATTTGTTGGTAACGAGCAACAACCTCTTACTACTAAGTAGTGTACTTTTGGAGGGCCTTTGTCTCTGAGAAATGGTATATCTGCAGAAGAAAAACATTGACCTTTCTCATGGCAGTATGCTGTTGTTGAGTCGGAGCTACTGAAACAGACAGGGATGTAATAATCTTATTTTATAGGTGCCAATCCACAGTGGTAGCACTGCCTTTAATTTTGATCACCAGATTTCTAAAGGGTCATTGCAAAAATAGGATGCATCTGGAAGAGGGTGATTTGTATGGTAAGGTGTCAGGAATTTATATGTGAAGAATTAACAGACCTGGGGATTTAAACTTAAAGAAAACTAAGGTGAAATATAACAGTTCTCTTTCTAATACCTGGAAAATTTTCATGTAGAAGATGGAATAAATATGATTTTTGTTGGGCCAAAAGACAGGCAAGATAAGCATTAGAAGTGACAAGAGGGCAATTTTTTCTTAATGTAAGAAAAAACTCTTTTAATAGATGGGAACTCTTCTTTGATTGAATCAGATTCTTAGTAAAAGTGGTGAGATTCCTATTACTTCAAGTGTCTCAGCAGAAATTGAACAACTTTCCATCAGGAATGATGTAGAAGAAATTTTCTCATTATGTGAGAGATTGGACTAAATGATTTCCAAGGGTTCTTTCAGGACTAACATTTTCAGTGATTCTAATATTTGGAAATGAAAAATACAAACACAATTTTGACACTAGAATAGGGCTAGTATGAAAATGTCCTTCCAGAACCATATGGTTTGCTGCTATCCGCAGTGTGATAAACTCATAACCTTAAATGATGATGTGTACTTCTTGTAATTTTCCCTTTCAATAAAAATAAGGCCAAACCAGACTAAATTGTAAAATGGGTTTTGAGGAAATATGTCTCAACATGAAAATGAGCAGCTTGGTCATGTATTCTATTTATTGGCAATCCTAGCATTCTGTGTGATTGCCTTGATAGACACATTTCAGAAAGAAGTATCTGGATGACTGCAGCTCAATTATGAGATTAGTTATTTCACCCAAATCTCTGATTTGTGGCTTTTATTGGATGGATGTCTGATAACTGTAAATGATAAGTTGCAAGGGCAGACCTGGTCAAGAGTCCAGTATTAGGAGTATAGCTAAGCATGAGAGATTTGACAAATCCTTCAGGTCACAAAGGCATCTAAATCATGGAGGAGCAGAAGTTGAGCACCCTAAGTCAAGGCAAGCAAGATTCAGTCTGCTAAGTCAAAGAATGGGGTGGGGATTAAGAGGAGAAGCACTCAAGTGAAGACAGCTCATGAAGTTTTAGCCTAGTGCAGAAGTAATTTGAGGTCTGCCCTTTTATTTTTAATATTGTTTCCTAAGTTTGGGTGATGCTCTGCCTACAGGTGTTGACTAAGAAAAAGAGTATATGTCTATACAGGAATTCTGTTTTCTTATTGAAGCAGAATCAAATGCTAATATTACTTTACAGTAATAATAGCTAGCATAGTTATCAATTATTAAGGTTTGCAAAGAACTTTACAAATATTATCTCATTCTAGCCTTACCACAACCTGGTATGGTAGGTGCTATTATTATCTCCATTTGATAAGATGAGAAAACAAAGGTGGACAGAAGTTTTGACTTACCCACGGTCACACAGCTAAGAAGTATCTGCAGACAAATTTGAACTCGGGTCTCTTCTTGACTCAAGGCCAGACTCTATCCACTACACTACTGAGACTGAATTGTGACCCTGATGACCATTACCCTTCATTATCCCCTTTTTAATGATTGGAGTCTATTATGCATGTTCTATCATTTGAAATATAATTAATTCCATTGTTACCCCTTGGTGAAAGCAGGTAAGTGAACTGAGCATTAAAACAAGGAGCTGATGCTCTATTAGAAAAACATTGTACTAAAGTGTGGGTCTAATTTCAGACTCTGATACCCTAAATCTAATGCATATGTTATCTTTCCTTTAGAATGTAAACACCGTGAAGACAGGGCTTATTTTGTTTTATTCTCTGTATCTTCATTGTCCACATATTACAGAGAGCATTCACTAGATAAATATTTGTTGAACTGAATAAACATTTAAATCCCTGCCATGTTCAACATGCTAGACTAGGTACTGGTGGCAGAAGATGTACCTGCCTCCAAGGAGGTACTATATAAAAGGCTAATGCAGGTTATTTGATGGAGAGGACATAGAATGAGTAGCATATTTCTTTTTCAGTGTAATATAAAGAAACATATAAGATAAAGGAAAAATACAGATATTTTGCTGGGAAAATTCAAGAAGGGAAACAACCCTTTATTAGATTTTGAAATGATGTATTTTTCTTTTTGCATTTTGAGAGAGAATCTGATATGGTAGGGAGAGAGCTGACTTTGAACTTAGACTGAGGTTTAAATATCACCTTTGACACATATTTAGTGTGACTCTGGAAAAGTGACTTAGCCATTTAATGCTCTGGACAATTCTCTAGTATTTTAAGGTACAAAGAAAGTACCTGCTTTGGTAGTGGGAATTTTACTCATGCAAGAGTATTTTATTTCAAAAACTCACAGGTCTACTTCTATCCTGATATTTTGTGCTCTTATACCAGTCAAAAAAGAAGGAAAGCTATGTTGATGGCATGTTTAGGACTCAAAAAGACACGAGTTCAATTAATCCAATATTCTCATTTTAAAGAAAAATCTGACACTCACAGAAGTGTGGTGACTTCCCCAAGTTACACAGCTGGTTAGTGCCAAAGCCCAAATTAAAACCTGGGTCCTTTGATGCCTTTTCAACTCATCTTTCTTTTATATCACACTTTTTTCTCTATTAACTTATGGGGAGGGGGAAGAAGAAAAATTTATATCTACTTTTGTAGTGATTTCTATTAAAAGCAAAAGCCCATAGTTAAGTTTCAAATTGAAGATACTATGCAGTCTAATAAATTGCTATCACTTCTTAATCCCTATAATCTAGGGTCAGAACAGTTTTAACTATTCCCAAAGACCTGAAGGAAAAGAGAAGCTTAATGCAAAGGATAGAGTCCTAATTCCAAGTGCAAACGTTCAGATTCTACCCGACACGTATTGAGAAAGTCACACTCTCCCTAAGCTTCTTTTTCCTCATCTGCAAAATAAGGAAGTTGGAATCCGTGAGTTTTAAGGTCATTTTCAGATCTAAGTCTATGACCATATGAACCTGCCTTGAGGAGTACCAACTATCTCCCTTTAAAGTCAAAGAGAACTTGGGAAGCTCAGCCCAGTACTGCTTCAATATCTGATGAACCTGAAGGACTTGGAGGGGGAGGGGGAGGCAATTCCAGGCTATTATATTCTACAGAAGACTTAGAATTATAATTCTTAAGCATTTAGACCTCCCAATTCCCTTGCTAAAAAATCCAAAGTTCTTTCAATAATGATTTTGACTTAATCTACCAAGAGTCTCTTTATGTTGAAATAAACTGAAAAGTAGAGAATATAATAAGCTAAAGGTAAATTTCATCTGCACTGCAAAGGTGCTTGGGAGAAACAAGACCTAGAATAAGGAAGAATTTCATCAGTGTCTCAGAACCTCGATGCACCAAAAAGTGAAGCGACAAAGAGTGACAACCTACCTGAGACTCCTCGTCAATCTAGATACATTATTCATTTACGAAAAGGGCTATTTTATTAGTCTGTAGACTTCACATGCAGGTCCTCAACTTCTGTGTGACTGCTGTAAAAAAGTCTTCCTATTGTTCTGGCCTAAGAAATTAGGTGAAGAATATAGAGGAGCCTCTTGTGGCTTTGTTCTCTTGGATGTACTTAAAGTTGTAACTAAGGGTATTCATTTCACTCATCTAGAGATTATAATTTGTTTAACAGGTTTTATTTACCTTTCCCACTTAATACATTGAACTTTTATGTGTTTAACAGTTATTTGTTTTAGAGTATTTGCAATGAAGAATGGAGTGAATAGCCAACTTTTTCACGTAATAACTTTTTATGAACCATATGAAGACAACTCAGGTTTTATAAATGTAAATGAGCTCCCTAGCAGCATGGGTCCTCCATTCCTAGGTTTCCTTGTGAAACTGTTCTCTTTTAATATATTTGAAATATTAGTCTGGCCTGCTTCATCTTTCCCCTTTGCTGCAATATTTTAGACTAAAGGGACTATCTAAATCCCAGCTAGAGATTTGAATGGATTCATTTTTTTCTTCACAGATATTCTGTGAGGCAGCCAAATTTTTCCTTGTTCTTGTCCCTTACTTACAACTGAGGGAAAAGACCATTGGTGGTAGTGCATGTAGAAAGCAAACTTCTACTACTTTGATGTTTATATGCTAAATTGTGAGACTGTGTGGGATACAAAATTTACATTGGAGAGAAATAATAGTGAGAGCCATGTTAGTCTTCTCTCCACATCCCATTCTGTGGCAAGTGTTGGGGAAAATGGAGGAAATGCAGATTCACTTGACTACCATGCTTGATTTCCCTAGACTGTGCTGGAAATAAAAGGGAGAAAGATAGAAGGGTGCAAAAACATGTAAAGCAATCATTTTCCTTGAGTTGCTTTCTAAAACTTAGCTACTAAGTGAAAGGTAAATAAGGAGAACACGTGTGTGAAATAACCTTTGGGTATGTGTCTGATAAAATGTATCATTTAATTAACAAACCAAATAAAATTATTTTTATACTTAATTTTTGAGGCTCTGTTAATTAGCATTATCATTTCATATTAGCCTACCAAAGAAATTCATTGGTTCATTCCAGAACCATTTACTTCTCAGTTATTCCAGAAAATTTTTTGACAAAAACAAACAGCATAAGAAATAGTTTTAAAAAAACATGAATGTATTTGTGTTGATATATAAGTGAATTTCTTAAATCTATATGATATTTATAAGTAAATATATTAAAAATATAATAATGAATATATTGTATCTATAATAAATTAATAGAGTAAGTGTATATAGGAAAACACTTCCTTAGGGATATATTGATATATGTATATATATTTTATATATACGTACACCCACAGATAAAATGAATATTTAGATTTATTTGAAGAATAATAAAATGACAATATTATTTTTCTTTGATCCATTATCTCTGATTGACTTTACCATGAGCAGAACTCACTGACTCTTCTGCTTAATGGAGCAGTGTTTCATTTTTAAAGTCTCAGAATATGTGGAGGCTGACATTTACTGTGGGAGATTGAGTCCCATTGTCCTGGAGACATATCACGGTGGAGGACTAAAAGGAGGCTCCACAGTTTAATGATTGTTTTTTTGCTTTAAAAAAAAAGAGCTAAATGCCCCAGATGGGGTGCTCTTATTTTCAGGTGCAAAGAATTCTGTGTATTTATGAAGGAATGAAATTAAGTTTATTTTTAAAAGAAAATAATGACAGAGAAATGGTTTTGCTCTCCCATTGTACTGGAGTAGGATGTTTATACCCACAATTACCACCCACCTTCTCATCAATGAGTCCCTGTGGGATATATAATGTAACTAACATTAGAGCTTTAGCCCTTTAAGAACAAGCTCTGTCTTTTTAACCTTTTATTTTTATCACAGTGCCTGGCCCATACTTAATACATGTTCACGAACTCACTGACTAACCAGAAGGAGATCTCTAACCCAGAACAGGTATATTAATTCTGTCTCAATAAGTAATCTTAACATTTCATAATACCATCTCCTACTTCTCCTTTGTCATTCACAAAAACAAATATTCTTTATGATTAGTAATTCTTTCCGACAAAGATCTTTATTCTTCTTGTGATTTCTTTCTGCAGTCTTAAGTGAGAAATGAGGTCATTCTGAGACTAGGGGTGTTTGCCACTACTCAGACAGATACTTTCATATTTGCAAGTTTAGCTTTTAAATCTCAACTTCCTGTTTTTGTAATTCCCTTTCCATTAATTATCTCACTATGATAATGTGTAAATTTGTTTTTGTTCTTTTAGTATTAAGGAGTGCTTCTTAACAATAGTATTTTATGTTTTCATAGATATCTCAGTCTAAAGAAAATAATTATTTAACAAATTTGAAAAAAATTGTCATTTATTAAATAATTATTTAGCAGAGCCATAAAAACAATCTTTGCATATTTAACTATCTCAAACATTTCTTTGGCCTAATCCCATGTGATATTTAACAGAATGAAAGTTGCATTCAAAGACAAATAAACAGAACACAAATAAACAGGACTAGCTATTTTGTTTTCTGGAGAATGACAGAATTTGATAAAACAAAAATTTATTCAATGCTAACTGTGGACAGGACACTGTGCAAGGTACTAGAGAAGTCTCAGGGTTCATACTTGCCCTCATGAAATTGATGGTGAGCAGTACCCAAACTACACTGCAAAATGCTGCATAGTCATTTCAGAATACAGGTACAAATGGTGCTCTCTACCAGGGTTCAAAGACAACAAAATTGTTATCTACCATGGGGAGTCAGAGAATATGTTATGGAAGAGTTGCCATTTGGATTGTCTTTGAAGGATGGATAAGAATTCAAAAGGTGATTCAAATGGAAGAAAGAGGCACATGGGGGTGTGCAAAGAATAATCCAGTTCTAGAGAGTATTAAATATATGGAAAAATAAAAAAGCCAGAAAGACAAAGTAGTGCTGGATTATGAAGGGCTTTGAATGCAGTGCACAGAGTCGAATTTAGACCTAGGAGACATTGGTTCAAATCCTGGTCCTACCTCTTAATGCCTGTGCAAATTATATAGCTTCTCTGAGTCTGTTTTCTCAACTGCAAAATGAAGGATTTAGAGTAGAAGATCTCAAATGTCCCTTTCATCCTTATATTTGTGAATGCCAGGCAAAAGAATTCACTCTGCGGATGATGGAGTCAGTGATGCTTTTTGAGCAGAGCGGCATAAACAAATTCAGTTCATGAAGGTTTCTGGTAGTTACAAAGGATGATTGAAAGAAAGGAGAGAATATAAGTGGGAAAATGTATCAGGAGTAGTAAGAGTTACACTAGATTCCCTAGCCTATACTAGGGTAATGGCAGGAGAAAAAGATGTGAGGGCACAGATATTGGTAACATTGCAGAGACAGAATTGATGGGTCTTCATAACTCGTCGCATGCTGTTGTGAGGGGGAAGGGAAGGGATGAAGACTTTAGCACCTACCATGGACCGATCATTGTACTATACACTTTCTACAACTGTTATTTCATTTGGTCCTCACAGTACTCCAGAGAGGTAGGTGTTATTGTTATCTTTGATACCAAAAGGGATAAAATCAAGAGCCCAAGTGGTAAGAGTAGTCATAGCAAGGAATAAATATACTTCTTTTGACATCAAGGGACAAAATGGATGATCAGCGGAGAAGTGTGAATAAGAGGAGCTGAGCTACCTTTCTTAGGTTGGCCTTAAACTTTCAGTAAAGTAAGTGACATATGTCAATTACTGAAACCACCCCAGTGGATAGAGGGGTGGTTGCGGTTTCAGACTTACAGAGAAAAGGTCATATTTAGCAACCATAAGGAAGGGGATAGTGAGTCAAGAAGGGCCCCTAATCAGAAATTCTTAGAGAAAGATGGGCTAATCAGGAAAACTGGAATTTGAAAATGTACCCTTGATAATTATATGCTATATAATAGTGGGCAGGTCATTTAACTAACCTCCTGAGCCCCAGTTTCTTATCTGCAAAGTGGAGATGATAGTACTACCTGTTGTACCTCTGCAAACATCAAAATGTCATAGAGTATCATTAATTAATACTATTAGTATTATTCTCACATAACATGCCAACTTGGTCTCTACCATACTAACTCATTTAGTAAAATAGCAATGGCATTTGTGTTCCTAAGCAACACAAACCCAATTTTATGGTTGAATCAGGAGATGTGGTTTGTGTTACCACCTTTAGTTCCATCATTTCTAAAATGAGGGATTTGGATTAGGAGACATTTAAAGTGTCTTCCATCTCTGGATCTGTATGACCTCTGCTTTGTGACCTTCCTTAAATCACTTAACCTCTCTGAGTTTCAATTTCTTCTTCTGCAATAGAGGAATAAAAATGACTTCCCTCTCTACCAAAGTTGTTATGAATTATGTGTGAGATAACAGATGGGATAGTACTTTTCTTATCTATTTATTTTTTTTAAATTTATGGAATAAAACAAGCATTTCCATACCTTAATATAATTTTTAAAAGATTTTTGTGTTTTTGTTCATCCTTCGTTTTCGAAGAAGACCATGACATCAGAGAAATGATGACATGACTTGTACTTGACTTTGTTTTGAGTGAGGGAGGGCTGTGCAGGTCGCCAGCCTCACTTTCCTCTCCTAAGTCATCTGGATCTAGTGAGCAGATATTCATCAGGATGCAATGGGAGACCATGGCCTTTTTTGAATGAGCTCTATTCAGGTAGTTATTTAGAGTGAAGTGATGGCCATCCAGTGAATAGACCTGTTTAAGAAGTAATCAGGGAATGGCCCTTGTAATGAGTCAAAGACAAAAATATATAAGTAGAACAAGCTTAGAGGGAAAGGGCTACAGTTACTATTGATAATCACTGTTAAGACAGGAGCATCCAGAAAACATCCATAAACAGCCAGAAAACAAAGAAAGAAAGAAAGAAAGAAAGAAAGAAAGAAAGAAAGAAAGAAAGAAAGAAAGAAAGAAAGAAAGAAAGAAAGAAAGAAAGAGAGAGAGAGAAAGAGAGAGAGAGAGAAAGAGAGGAAGGAAGGAAGGAAGGAAGGAAGGAAGGAAGGAAGGAAGGAAGGAAGGAAGGAAGGAAGGAAGGAAGGAAGGAAGGAAGGAAGGAAGGAAGAAATGATATTATGGGACTTACAAACAAAAGTAAGCAATGCAATATGTAACAAATAAGATTAAGAGAATATGATAGTTGCTAGGGGAAAGTCCAGGGAAAGAGAAATAAGAAATGTGAGAACGGAGGCATCCTTACAGTTAGGTTCATGGGGAAGATCATGACAGCCATGGAGAGAAGTGCTTACCTGATTTGTACCTTGGAAGGACTTCAAAAGATGAGGATGCTTTGGAAGTGCATTTCAGACATAGGAATATCCTGAGCATATGGAGAGGGAGAAGATTTGCTGGTAAATGTTTAACAACTGGCTCTCCAGAAGAAAAAGAAAAAAAAAGCGTGACAATACTTTTAAGTTAACTGTATTGTTTAGTATTTTTTCCATCACGTTCTTAAGTCAAGACAACCAGAAAAACAACAAAGCAAGCCCTGATTTGGCTCACATGGGCTGATATGAGATGGTTCTGTAACAAGGTCAGATTGTAATCCACTGTGACTGAATTAAAACATGGAGGAGTAGAGAATGAATCTCATCATTGTGAGATATGGCTAGTCAAATTGTGCAACAGCTACTTTATTTGGTGGGCACTGAGAGTCAATTAAGGTTTCTCAGTATAGGAGGAATGTGACCTGCATGAATGGAGATTAGACCTTCTTCATTTTTCATATATCTAAATTTGTTTTCAGCTTCCTATGAAGCCTCAGTATTCCAGGGAGTATTTAAATATGTTATTATTGACTTAGCCTTCTGGGTTTGTTTTTTTTAATATGCAGCAATTCTCCTTTTAGTGTTCATAGCTGATTGCCATGTGATCCTTCCTAATGATGGGTTGTTATTTTCATGGAAGTGAGAAGGAGGGGAAATACAGGGAGATAGAGCAGTGTGGTTTCAACTGTGCAGAGTCAGGAGAATTGTAATTAACATCGTGATACTCCAGTTCTGCGGAACCTGTAGTCAAGTTTAACTGGCAAAGGGAAGCCCGGAAGCTTCAGTTCATTTGATGAATCAACTTTCATTTAAATTATGAGACTGCCAAATAAGGATTCAAACCCTTCTTAACCTTCTTCCATGTGTCATAAACTCCTTGGTAGTCTGATGAAGTCTTTGTATCCCTTCTAAGAATAATATTTTAAATGCATAAAATAAAATACATAGGAAAACATATAGTAATTTTTACAAATAAAATTAATTATATTAAGAGTAGCTAAGCGGCACAGTGGGTAGAGTGCCAGACCTGGAGTCTAAGTGCTCATCTTCCTTAGTTCAAATCCTGCCTTCGATGCTTACTAACTATGTGTCCCCGGGAAAGTCATTTAACCTTATTTGCCTCAGTTTCCTCAACTAGAAAACAAACTAGAAAAGGAAATGGTAAACCACTCTAGTATCTTTACCAAAAAAAACCCAAAAGGGGTCATGAAAAAAAAGACACAACTGAAAATGCCTGAACATTAAAAAAAATTATATTGAAATATAGTTAACAATATTAAAAAGAAACAAACTCAAGAAGTTCAGATTATAAATTCCTGCCCTAGAGTAATTCTAAATTTGATATGACCTTCAAGGGAGAGACCAAAATAGCAAGAAGGGCATAAAACTTGAACTCTCTAGAATGATTCTAAGGATTGAATTTCTTAAATTCTCCAATGGGGACAGGCAGATCCCCTAGTACAAGCCTAGATAAATGCTAGTATAATATGTTTTCCCTGGACCAACCTCAAGAATCAAATAAGGTCAACCTAATTGTGATAATTTCAGAAATACAGCTTTCTTACAGACATAATTTTTATGATCCTAAGAAGTTTTGAACATCATCTGGCTGTACCCAAGTAAGATGTCATCACCTAGTTCTAGCCATTCTCTGATATCTCCTCACATCACTAGATTAAGTGAATATGGTCCAATCCTTTATCACTGGCAACCCGTTGACTATGATGATAAACATTACAGAGCAAGGCCTTTTTCTATTGGGCCATGCAGTAGTGCCTGATAAATGTGTGACAAAGAAAAGAAGTAGGAACTCTATTATCTATATCATACAGGTATTATCCCTAAGCATAAAATTCTATGAAATTTAACATAAAGAGAAGAATCTACATAGCTGATCAAGAATATAGACTCACAAATGATAAGCTTTTCTAATACCCTTAATCAGTAGTTGAGGATATTAATATTTAGAAGGAGGTGGGGGAAAAGGAAGAAGACAACACGGATAACAAGCATCAGAATCAGAAGTTAAACCCAAGACTTCTGACTGCAAATCCAGCGCTCAATCCAAAGTGCCAATACCATATTGCCACAAAAGGTATTAAAAATCTGTAGGAGGTGGCACAGTTCATAAAGTGCCAAGCCTTATAATACTGATTTCAAATACATTAGACATTTACTAGCTGTGTGTCTCTGGGCAACTCACTTCACCCTGTTTGCCTCAGTACCTTCGTTTGTAAAAAGAGTTGAAGAAGGTAATGCAAACTACTTCAGTGTCTTTGCCAAGAAAACCCCAAATGAGGTTATGGAAAATTGGACATGACTGGAACAACTGAACAACAGTAAGAAAGGTTTAATTCTTGAGGTTACTCTTTCTGCATCCCGTTAGGGTTATTCTCTATTGTTTTATACTTTAGACTCATTGACTCATATGTATCTATATTATTCCCATAAACAGGATGTCTTATTCTTCCAGATACCCAAGCTCATTCAGCTTGGTGTCAGGTGCTTATATTCTTTCAAGAAAGTACATTTTAATAATTTTCCCTTCTGTGAATATGGCTAGATATCACCTCAGCATTGCCAGTCTTGCCAAGCTGTGAAGGATGGTGTAATAACACCAGTAAAGTACTCTGAGTCCTAGAAAACTGACAAGTTCTGTGAGTGGTCACAGGGTGAGGTGGAGCCAGACTCCAGGTTTTATAGTTTTCATTTGAGGGTTTTCTCTACTAGATGATGCTGCCATTTCCACATCCTAAAAACTTAGGAAAATTCCTGTGGTGATCTTCATTATCCTGCACTATGAACCAAAGCCCAGTTTCATTCTGTACTAAGTTCTGAGCCAAGTGGATCATTCCCCAGGATGACTTGAACCTAGCCAATTTGGAGGGCCACATTCCTGTGAGATAAGGACCCCTTATAGACTTACACATCTATTGGTGTGAGGTTTATTTTTCCATTTGGGCTCTCTTAGCCAAAGTAATTTTCCATTCTTTCAGCCCTATCTATGCCCTACTGAAGACTGACTGCTGTCCAATTGGAAGGAAAACTCCACGTGAAATGGTCTGTCATGGAGAAAGGACCACTTGAACTCAGATGTTGGGACCCTCCAGTTCATGGCTTTATATGATATTCATCTAAGTCATAGCAACCAATTTCAACGCAAGAATTAGGGCAGTACCTTTATAAAAGTAGCATTATTTTAAAGTTGGTACATCTCTTATCCCTTATAGGAGAATCTAATAAGTTTTTTTCTGTTGCTGGATGAATGTGGAACAGTAGGAGAATGATATAATTTCTAACACAATTATAAAGTACTCATAATATCTATGTAAATGTAGGCTATTTTAGAGTAGAGCTAAAACAAATACAGGCACTCCTGGAAGAGAAATACTCAGGTATCAATAAAGCCCCAGAAAAGCACAAAAGAGAGGAAGAGAAGAAACTAAGTTTTTTGGCCGGATAAAACTAGAGCTCACTCTGTAAACTTGTCCCAACCAACATATTTGTATGCTTATGCAAGAATAATCATTTCAAGCAGTGTTTAGACATTCAGATGTGTCCACAATGTTTTGCATTTTAGATATTTACTGTGCATGTGCATAACTATAGCTGACTACTCATGCGTTATCTATATAATACTCTGTTTTTAAAAAGATGCTGGTTAACTAAACCAATTGTATTTCAATCAGTGTTGAACATCCAAGCTGAAATGGAAGGCAGGCATGATGTGGATGATGCTGGGATTTGAGAAGTAAATTTAAACCATGAAATATTTGACTAATTTGTAGTGAAATGTAATAATCTAATGTCATACCCAAATTTGGGCAGAAGACCAAAAAAGAAAAAAAAAGCTATAAAATTTGAAATTCCAAAGCTTAAAATACTGGTCCTGACAAAGAAATTTCATTTGTTTTTCTCAAAGCTGAAAGATTTGTTTGGAAGTCAAAATGGACATTCGAGAAGATAACTCTACTGGTAAACACAGTCATATCCTTAGGCAAGACATTTTTTAATTTTTGCAAGGTTGACTACTCTTTCTTTCCCCTTGAAGTGTCAGAGATTTAGGCTGAAGTTATATTATTAAAGTATGGTTGAAAATCATACATATTAAGAGGTGCTTAATAGAAAAGACTTTTTATTGTCACAAAGAATAGCAACCTCCTCCATACCCCCCACAAGATCTCTTCCCAAACTTCTCTTTTTGTTAGCACATGAGACTTGTTCAGTCTTGCCTGATTTTTTCATGACCCCATTTGGGGTTTTCTTGGCAAAGATTCTGCAGTGGTTAGCCATTTCCTTTTCCAGCTCATTTTACAGATGAGGAAATTGAGGCAAACAGGACTAAATGTTCACACAGTAAATGTCTACGACCATAATTGAACCAAAGAAAATGGATCTTTCTAACTTCAGGTTCAGTGTTCTATCCACTGGACCACCTACCTGCTCCAACTACAAACTTGCAGTTGACCAAAAACTGCTGCCTAAGTACACCTCTCTTTGGATGTAATGAAACAACATGGCTATTATCTTTTTTCCCCTCTAGATTTTCTAGTTTCCTTTTTCTTTCTTTTTAAAAAAAATATTTTATTGGTTCCTGTAAAATTTGTTTTTATATCTCAGTCATCTTCCATTTTGTTCACCCGCCACACTCAACCCTCCCTTCCGACAAAGAAAATAATTAAACAAATATGTCAGATGTATAAACCTTATCTAAGTATGCATGCAATATTGTCTGACCTCTACCTCTCTGCTGTCAAAGAAGGAGTTATATTTTATTCTTTTCTCCAGAATCTTAATTGTTTTCATTTTGTTTTGTTTTCCCATTACTCAAAGTTCAACTTGCCCTTGGTGAGCGTTTAACTCATATGTTATAGTCATTGTGTATATTTGTTTCCATAGTTCTTATTTTGCCTTGCTGCAGCAGTTCATATTATTCTTCCCATGAATCTCCTTATTGTCACTATCTCCTATTGCACAATACTATTCCATTAAAATCATGTACCACGGTTTGGTTGAGTTTTAACCATTCCAAAATTGAAAGATCACCTCTTTGCTTCCAGATCTTAGCTACCACAAAGCATGCTGCTGCTATGAATATATAGTAGACCTTTGTTTCTAATTTTTACTTGCCTGGCAATAAATGCTCAGTAGTGAGATTGTTTTGTTTATTCTTTCTCATCAGCAGACATTTTTGTTTCTTTGCTGTATTTTCACTTAGCATTCTGGGGCAGCTAGGTGGTATAGTAGATAGAGCACCAGTCCGTAGTGGTGCTACAAGGGCGACTGAAAAACCTTAAATCAGGTATATTTCTTCTGGCAGGGAACTCCCCTGACTAGTGAAACTCACCCCTGATTGGTGGACATTTATTAAGGAGGTAGGCTAAGAGTCCTTAGCCTTTTCTAATCATTCCATCCTAGAGAAGGGTAGATCAGCTGAGAATATGGCCTGGTCATGAGGTATGAGCCACCTTCAGCAATCAGACATCCCAATCAGCTTCTCTCTGGTTTAGTTTCTCCTTCATGGGTTGGTTTGTCCTAAACCCTAATGAAGAGGAAGCAAGGACAGAGCTCTTTTCCCAAGAGAAGGACTAGCAGTTGACTTAAGAAGAGCTGACATGCTTAGGACATTCCTTAGCCAGGGAGAAGCTGCTCTTTAAGCTAGACTTTTTGAAAGAGAAGGGAATGTTACAAATTATTATTAATAATCAAATGGTAGATCATTAAAATAAATTTCTCCCAGGATGGGGATTATTTCATGTTTGTTTTTATATCCTCAGATACACAGTGTCTGACACTTAAGTAGAAATTTAATAAATGTTCATTGACATGAATTTAATTTGGGCATAATTTAACTTTTCAAACTAATAACTACACCCTTTTTAGCCCTTTTACTTTTTATCTATTGACTTAGTTCCTCTGCTCATTTTAGACTATTTTTTATTATTCATCCATTCACTTTATCATTTAATTTTTCATTCCTCTTAGATCATGAATTCCACTCATCCCCAATATACATTTTTCTTTACTTGAAAACATCTTTAATTGTAATGAAAGAAAAGTCTTGGGCTTTGACTGCAGTACCAAGTACTGAATCTGACTGAAAAGTAAAAATACATGTAATCAGAAAATATATGCAATCAAGATATAGTATTTTTTCAAGTATCAGATTTTTCACACCACGATGACAAAACACCTAAGAGTTGTCTTTTTAGCTAGGCATCTTGCAGTCATATAGACATACTGGGATACTGATCCTGTTATAATGCATCTTATGTAGAACCAGCCCTTGACAAAAGCACAAAGCTTGCTTTTGGTACTTTCCCACCTTCTTTTTGAGGGTTCTTTCCTTTTTCCTCCAGTCATTCAGTATTCTTCCATTGCCTTTTTACTCATTTGGTGACTCTTTTCCATCAGTGAAGCATACTGTCTAAAATGTCTCTTCCTCTATACGTATACTCATCTCCTTAAGTCCTAGTGACTGGTACTCCATTACTACCTACAGAATACACAAAGTTCTAGGATGTGTTACTGTCAGTGTGAAAATATGTGATCATCACCAGGAAAAAGATTCACCTACAGTTTAGCTCTCTCAGCTGGTTTTGGATTACTTGAAGCCTTTTGTTAGTTTCAGGGGTTCAAAGAAGCTGTGACCTTTCAATTTACATGCTTCTGACTGGAATTGTATCTGGTTTTCAATTCCAATGAAAGTGTCATTGAATATATGGAGAGTTTTTAATAGTCATCATTTTAGGTGCATTGTGAATTAAGTTCTTGAGATGATAAACTTTAAATGAATGAAGAAAATTCAGGAATCAATTGATGGATTTATGAAATATCAGACCATTTTAATTGGTAAAATATGCTAGTAGAATAGTATATAGTAGAAAAAGCACTGGACAGGCCATGTGAAGGTATGATTTCTAATATGACTTCTGACCAAAGCTTTCCTATACCCCACAGCAAGACCCTTAACTGCTTAGGTACTCAACTTCCTCAGTCATAAAAATAATAAATTTGGACTATGTAATCTCTATAACCCTTTCCAATGTTATGATTCCATGTTATGATACAATGAACTGAAGCGCTTTATCCAAAATGTATCTTCTATTATCTATTTGTTCCCATTGTTCTTATCCATCTCAGGCTTCGTGATTCATTTTTGGGAATCTAGAAAGCTAACATAAAATGAGCCTTGTCTAGCTGCTTTCTATTTGCTTTAGAAGTTAAAATGAGCCATATTCAGAAACCTGCTCATTTGAAGGGGATGTCAATGGTTAGATGACCCCTGGCCAAATCTAGAAAATCACTGAGCCCTATTCAAACTTAATTAACAGATCCATACTTTAAAATAAGGCATAGACCAATGCAAACTTCTAATAACCTAGATTCCTGGGGAATCAATAAAACAGTCAACCCTTTAGTAGCCTATGAACCATTCAACCTTTAGTGAATTTGTTGTTTCTAATGGCAGCTAAAATCGTTCTCTTTGGACAGGATGCATTTATTCTTAAGTTAGATCTAATAGTGCTAATCATTTCGAATGCCCTATTGTGGTTCTCTAAACTTAGAAAGGACCATTTCCAGATAAGTACATCTATAAACAATTGGTCAGGTTTCCCATATGTGTCCTAAAACACTTATCATTTAACTAAAGGCCTAATAATTAGCTCATGGAATGTGTATATAGTAAAGACTGAGAGCTAAATCTTATTCATAAATATATGTGAGAAACATAAGGATTATCTCATGAATGGCAGCCTGGGCAGGTCATTAGCTCAGCTCTCATAGCTTGCCACTGTAATTACTGTCTATCATGAAGGTTTAAATGTCTAGTTCATGTTCACAGACTATCCCTATTTCAGTATTTTTTATGCTTATTACTTATGGCTCACTTTCAACCTCAACTTAATACCTGAAGGACTGAAAGATATTTAAAGGATTCAACCTTCCAACTACTTTGCAAAGCTTTCATGTCTGAAATGGAGAAACTTCTTGATTAGAAAAACAGGCGCCTCTCCTGGCCCCTTAAAACACTGAGTTATGAAAGATACACGATCCAACATTTTTGGTGGTTTTTCTCTATGCATGTATAGGCTGAATCCAGGGAGAGTAAAGCTGAATTTTTTTTTAATCATGTAGTAAGATGCTATAATATGTGGTATCCATGATTATGTCTGTTGAACCAAAAGTAGCTTTTGAAAACTGTCAAAACATTCCTTTTTCAAGGCTATTGTATTAATTACGGTGCTCTCAAATGAGATTTAAGTGGACCTAGCATTCAACTTTGGTATGACTACTGTGCCAGTTTTTATCTACAGAATCAGCTGGAGTTGCACAGATAAAGGAACACCTAACTGAACATTATCAAAATAGTCACTGGGTAACCAGTCTGACAAAGTTTCTATAAAAGTCAGTTTGACTGTGTTTGGGGCAACAGGGTGAATGTGTGGAAAAAAATAACATAGTATTTATAGTTTTAGAACAGTTAAAGGTTGCTCCAACTGTAACTTCTGGGTTAGTCTAATCAATCCCTTCCACCTACATGGTGATATAATTCTAAGAGTAGCTTGTAAACTGAGTATGGCTCATTTATTTCCCTGAATGTTATGTTTTAAGTGGCTGTGAGTTTGTTTTGATGCCATGAGTATAAACGGAGTGTAACTTCAACATCTTACTATTTTTGCTCTTCCTTTTCCCCAGAAAACATTCTTTATTACATTCTATCATTTCTCCCTCTAGAGAAATTATCTGCAGTTTCCTATTCTCAATTTACATGAATGCAGAACTAAAAGTCATTTTGGCTATTATCAATGACCTTCTCATACACAGGATCTAAGTATTTTCTGATCTTTTTTGTAACCCTGATATGTTCTGAATATATTCCAAAAACTCCCATTCACCTCTATTAATATATGTTTTATTGAGCCCAGTGAACTTGGAAGGTAATAGATATAAAAGGTATGTCAGCCAGAAACATACTAAGATGAATCAGAATCTTGTAAATAGGTCCTACAGATGTCAGAGAGAAAATTAAGCCCAATGAACAAAAGAATATGCTCTGAGATATGTTCATTAGCATGCCCATTCAATGGAAATCATTTTATACATTGTGATAATATTGTTGAACTTCTCTGAAATGCAAGGATTATCCACTAAAATAAATTGAAATTTTGGTTTCTCAGACAAATGCCCTATTATATATCTTCCTACCCCTTTACCCCCATCTTTTACCTAACTTTAAGGATCTAAAAGCTAAACACATCTGACCTCTGAGGGTCCTCTATCTACCCCCACAACCTACCACCATCAAGGATGGTGAAGCTACTGCCATAATGGTTCAGATTCTCCAAAGTCCCAGGCCTTTACATGGATTTAAACCTAGACTCTATCCAATGAATTGGCATTTTTTGACAGCCTGTTGTCAGTACAACTCAGAATTGTGAGACAGTCTCTTAGCTTTGGTCATCGTAGCCCCTTCTTTGTAACTCTCTTGTTTCTACCCATCCTCACCTGAGCTATTGAACATGAACCTATCAATTTCATCATCACTGTAATATTGGGCTCTGTCAATGTATATCTTTTACATTGTCCATCATGCCACCTCCAGGGAGGACCTTTTTTCTTCTTTATGCTGTCAAATAATAATGGCTTTTGCTCTGCTTTCAATCCATCCTTGGCCCAAGTGCTTGCCCAGAACAAACTTACCTGATCACCAAATCCAATGACCAACCTCCTTTCTCTTTACCCAGGCCCACAGTGGAAGATTAAATAAGGCCCCATAGGCCCAATGAATTGAGGGTTCTTTCTTTGTGATTTGTATTTCTTTTTTAAAGAAAGCAATAAAAAAAAAAAGCAATCCAGACATTTTTGTATCAACCTGAAAACTTGGGGGAAATTATATTTATGTTAAAAAATGTTTTATTACCTTTGTATTTTTATTCATAAGTTATTTTGAATATATTAAGATTGACATATACAAGTATATCTCCAGTGCTTCTCAATTATTTTGAACATTTTTGAACATAGCAAGAATTTTAAAATTGTTTTGTTTTTGGTTTTCGTTGTGGGGTTTTTTGGAGGGACCTTTTCAGGTCCAGAAAAAAGAATGGAAAAATTCCATTCAATAACTACTTATTAACATTTATGCCTTAACTAAATCTATATTTGTCAAAATTTTTCTGTGGTTTATCAACATCCACATACAAAGAGGATGAACATGCCATGGATGCTATCTTATTTTAGCAATTATGTGAGAGATAATTCAGAATCCTTTCAAAAGTTCCTAATGACCTGATAATTATTTTAATGGTAACTATATCAGTGAAGTTTGTTTGTTTTTCACAATTTACTTTTCTTTCCGCTTACCTTTCATGGATTTGATGCTAAGTAGAACCTGAGATTATCTGAGATCTAGAAGAGGGTAAGGCATGCATTTGTTTACTCTCAACCATCAATGATACTTTTCAGTGGAAGAGATATAATCACTACAATAAGATAATAATTATAGATTGCCTACACTGGAATCAGGGCCATGCTTTAGAATGTTCCTTGACACTCTGAAGCAACGAGAATGAGATAATGAAGGTATTAATTCAAGCTTTCTTGGGTAACTTTTTTAAAGACCTAAACCATCCAAATCATCTCCCTTAAGCCTTCATAGAGTGTATTTGTTCAATAAGCATTTATTAAGCACCTCCCCTGCATAAAACACTGCTCATTGCCATAGTAATGTCGATAGATGCAACAGATGTTTCAGGGGAGGAGCCAAGATGGCAGAGTAGAAAGACTCACATATGCTAGCTCTGGAATGCACAGCCCATAAATTTCCTGTAAAAAGAACTCCCCACAAATTCTGGAGCAGTACCAGTTGTGCAGCAACACAGTGGAGGAGATTTCCGTTCCAGAGAGCCCTGAAAAACCGGCACCAAAGGTCCCTTGCCCACTGGACAGTGGAGCTCAGCCCTGCCCTGGCCATGCAGCCCAAGAGGAGCAGATCCGAGCAGGCTTCAGGGACAGAATCTCCAGCAGCTGGTCCCTCCCCCACAGGCGCTACAGGTCAGTGAGAGAGACTTCTGGGCTGGCCGAGAGGGGAGCGGGGTGTCTCTGTGACTCGGGCCCCCTTGGGAGGCAGCGGCAGAGGCAGCAGCAGCCTGGAACTCCCGGAGCAGACAGGCGCTCTGCTCCATTAGTGAAGGTCTCTGCATAAACCCCCTGAGGGAACTGAGCCTGGGAGGCAGCCCTGCCCCCACCTGAGCACCAGAACTTAAGCTCACATTGTATAACAGCCCTGCCCACCACTGAAAGCCCTGAGGCTGGGGAGCAGCATTTTGAATCTCAGACCCCAAGCACTAGCTGGGCAGATCTAGGCAGGGGTGGAGAGGAATCTCAGAAGTCAAGTAACTGGCTGGGAAAATGCCCAGAAAAGGGAAGAAAAATAAGATCATAGAAGGTTACTTCCTTGGGGAACAGATGTTTCCTCCTTTCATTTCTGATGGGGAGGAACAATGCTTGCCATTAGGGAAAGACGTGGAGGTCGGGGCCTCTGTACCCCAAATACCCAAAATAGATGTCCAATGGGCTCAGGCCATGAAAGAGCTCAAAAAGGATTTTGAAAATCCAGTTAGGAGGGTGGAGGAAAAACTTGGAAGAGAAATGAGAGAGATGCAAGAAAAGCATGAAAAACAGGTCAATACCTTGGTAAAGGAGACCCAAAAAAATGCTGAAGAAAATAACACCTTGAAAAATAGGCTCACTCACTTGGCAAAAGAGGTTCAAAAAGCCAATGAGGAGAAGAATGCTTTCAAAAGCAGAATTAGCCAAATGGAAAAAGAGGTTCCAAAGCTCACTGAAGAAAATAGTTCTCTCAAAATTAGAATGGAACAGATGAAGGCTAATGACTTTCTGAGAAACCAAGAAATCACCAAACAAAACCAAAAGAATGAAAAAATGGAAGAGAATGTGAAATATCTCATTGGAAAAACAACTGACCTGGAAAATAGATCCAGGAGAGACAATTTTAAAATGATGGGACTACCTGAAAGCCATGATCAAAAAAAGAGCCTAAACATCATCTTTCATGAAATTATCAAGGAAAACTGCCCTGACATTCTAGAACCAGAGGGCAAAATAAGTATTGAAGGAATCCATCGATCACCGCCTGAAAGAGATCCAAAAAGAGAAACTTCTAGGAACATTGTGGCCAAATTCCAGAGTTCCCAAGTCAAGGAGAAAATATTGCAAGCAGCTAGAAAGAAACAATTCCAGTATTGTGGAAATACAATCAGGATAACACAAGGTCTGGCAGCTTCTACATTAAGGGATCAAAGGGCTTGGAATATGATATTCCAGAAGTCAAAGGAACTAGGACTAAAACCAAGAATCATCTACCCAGCAAAACCGAGTATAATACTGCATGGGAAAATATGGTCTTTCAATGAAACAGAGGACTTTCAAGCATTCTTGATGAAAAGACCAGAGCTGAAAAGAAAATTTGACTTTCAAACACAAGAATGAAAAGAAGTATGACAAAGTAAACAGCAAAGGGAAGTCATAAGGGACTTACCAAAGGTGAACTGTTTACATTCCTACATGGAAAGACAATATTTGTAACTCTTAAAACTTTTCAGTATCTGGGTAGTGGGACCACACACACATGCACACACACAGACACACACACGGACACACATGGACATGTGTGAGTGCACACATATACACACATGAATGCACAACAGAGACAGAGAGCACAGGGTGAATTGAATAGGATGGGACCATATCTTAAAAGACATTAAGGTAAATGATGAGAGAGAAATGTAGTAGGAGGAGAGAGGACGAAATGGAATGGGGTAAATTATCTCTCATTCAAGAGGCAAGCAGGAGACTTTTTAGTGGAGGGAAAAAGAGGAGAGCTGAGAAAAAAACAAGTTTACCTTCATCACTTTCAGCTAAAGGAAGGAATAAAATGCACACTCATTTTGGTATGAAAACCTATCTTACAATACAGGAAAGTGGGGGAGAAGGAGATAGGCAGGGTGGGGGGGGATGAGGGAAGGGAGGGCAATGGGAGGAGGGAGCAATTTGAAGTCAACACTCTTGGGGAGGGACAGGATCAAAAGACAGAATAGAAACAATGGGGGACAGGATAGGATGGAGGGAAATACAGTTAGTCTTACACAACACGACTGTTATCGAAGTCATTTGCAAAACTACACAGATATGGCCCATATTGAATTGCCTGCCTTCCCAAAGGGAATGGGTGGGGAGAGAGGGATGGGGAGAATTTGGAACTCAAAGTTTTAGAAACAACTGTTTAGTATTGTTGTTGCTACAAGGAAATAAGAAATACAGTTAATGGGGAATGGAAAGTCATCTGGCCCTACAGGACAAAAGAGAAGATGGGGACAAGAGAAGGGAGGGATGATAGAAGAGAGGGCAGATTGGTGATAGGGAAAATTAGAATGCTCGGTGTGTTGGGGTGAGGGGAGAGCATAAAACGGGAGAAAATTTGGAACCCAAAATTTTGTGAAAATGAATGTAAAATGTTAAATAAATAAATTTATATTAAAAGAAAAGATATTTCCAAAAATCAGTTCAACAGGATAATTAGAGATAGGAGATTTGATAGAATGGACATTTGGGAGAATGAATAAAATGGTGATAACATTGACAGAAACAATGAAGTGATGAGGAGTATGTTTGGTAGAAATGATTAGATGAAACTTCTATATTTAATTAGATGTACTGGTTGGAAATTCATCTGGAAATATCCTGAGTTGGAGGTATGAATCTAGGATTCAATAGTCAAGAAGAGACACAAAGTTGAACGACATTTGTTCTCAAATCGACAGTTAAATACATGGGAGGGAACAATGCTGCCAATGGGCAGAGTGTAGAAGGAGGCACCTACTATGGGACAGATAATGTGTTCTAGATCCCGGGAATACAAAGCCAGCTATGGATCACTTCTTGCCCTAAAGCAACATCCATTTTATTTGGGCTGTGGAGGAGACAGTTTGCAAATACATAAATGTGCTGTCCCTTCCACCTCCCACTCCAGTCTTTTTCTGCCAATTTAAAACATTGTAAATTTAGCTAAAACAAAGTCCCTACCCCCAGAGAGTTTACAGTCTCCTACAGAGATAAGACCAAAACACAGATATCACAAAATATTATATAAGTAAATTAGTAAGGATCAGACTCAGGAGAAAAGTCAAGAATAGAAATGAAGATTTGAGAACTATTTGCATAGAAGTGATAATTGAATACCTGGGAATTTACAGTATTGACAGGAGACAGAGTATAGAGAAGGTACCTAGTATGTAGTAAGTATTGGGGGAGTGGAGGGGGTAGTGAAAGCATAAAAAACTGTACAGTCAGGAAGGGACACCTGAAGAAGGTGGTATTTGACCTATGTTTAAAAGATAAGGATTTCTACATTCCAGACATGAGAGAATAGGTGACAGCCTGTACAAAGCTATAGAAGCAGGAGACAAAATATCATGTAAAGAAATATCAATAAGTCTACTTGACCAGGACTACAGTATATGTGATGAGTCTGGTAAGATTCCTTGAAACCAGATATCTCTCCAGGGAACAGCATGGTGCTCAGAAAAGAGTGCTAGGTTTGAAGTCAGAGAAAAGAAAGAAGGAAAGAAGATTTTATTAAATACCTAATATGTTCTAAGCGCTGTGCTAAGAACTTGACAAATATTATGTCATTTTTCATGACTGCACAGTAACCCTGGGAGATAAATACTGTTAATGTCCTTAATTTACAATTGAAGAATTTCACAATTTTTACAATTGAAGAAACTGAGGTAGATAGCAGTTAAGTGACTTGTCCAGAGTTACACAGCTAGCCAGTGTCTGAGGATGGATTTGATCTCAGATCTTCCTGATTTCATGCCCAGCACTCTGTGCATTACCACACCTAGTTGCCTTGAGACAGTCAGAGGACCTGGCTCTAATATTTACTACAGGTGCAATCGTGAAATCTTTGTTTTACTTCTGTGAACCTCAGTTTCCACATCTAGATATAAGAAGGTTAGACAGATGGTTTCTAACATTTCCCTCGACTCCAAATCTTCTTTTGGATGGCTCTGTTACCAGCAAATCTTTCCACTGTTGTCACCTGCTGTTGCTCCTGCTGATACTCTCTCTTGGTCATTTCTTCTGTGGCTACTGGCCCTTAGCAGCTATACAGCCTCAAAGTAGAATATCTGCCAGGTCTTTACCTTGGTTTCTCAAAGGTCCATCTTTAGATCTTTTAGGATTCCTCTCTCCCTCAATCAGCTACACCTAGAAAATGCCTATCTAATATTTTGACATCTACATTCTGATCTCTTTATCTTCTACTATTACTAGATTACTTCAGTGTAATTCCTAGCTGAATTATGGCCTGAAATTCCTTTTAACTCATATGCTATACTTGAATCTCTGACTTGGGTCCCCTTTAAATTGTCCTGGAGACTCTAGATGGAATTGTGAGAGGAGTCATTTAAACACTGTCTTGTCCTTAGTTATCATGAAAATCATCTTAGTAACTATATTGAAAAGGAGCAGGTGAAACTGGTTACCTTTGTTTACCTTTAAAGTCCCTTCGCAATCTATCTTTCCCTCCTCATTGGACTTTATTCCCCATCTGGCAAACTGAAATCTGGTCTGAATAACTTTTTCTCTTGGTTTCACACAAGACACGCCATCTCTCTTCTCGTCTTTCCACTGATGGGTACCCCATACCTAGAATGCACTCCCTCCTCATCTAGGCCTCAAAGAGCTCTTCTTTTCCTTCAAGACAATCGTTATTTTACTAAGTCAGGTTATCCTGGTTCCCAAACAGCTGTGTGGGGCAGTGGATAGAGTGAGTTCTGGGCCTGGAGTCTGGAAGATCTGAGTTCAAATGCACTTAGTAGCTGTGTGACCCTGGACAACACACTTGGCCTTTGTCTGCCTCTGTTTCTTCAACCGTAAAAAGGGGATGATCATGCTAGTGTTGCTGTGAAGATCAAGTGAGATATTTGTAAAGTACTTAGTATAGTTCCTGGCATATAGGAGGTACTTAATTAATGTTTGTTTTCTTCCTAAATTACTAAGTAGAAGCCAGGTATCTTTTCAGATTGAAGAAACATATTTAAACAACTCCAGGACTATTCACAAATATTGCTTTTTTGTGTGAGACAGAATGATTTTTATGTATGTATATGTGTATATATGTGTGTATATGTGTGTGTATATCTGGGGGGGATCCTTCCTCAAACAGAGTTGTTGTGGTCAACTAGCAGTTACCAGGACTATAGCTGAGACCCTACTGGCAGAAGTTTTCCATGAGTGTGTTCTTTAAATAGGGAAATCCATTAGACAATATAGGTATGACCTAAATAACATCCCTTATGAATAAGCATATGGAAGTGATGAATAGATTGAAGGGATCTTCAAAGGGATTGAAGGGAAGAGGGCCTGAAGAACTATGAATAGAGATTTGTAACATTGGATAGGAGACAGTAAAAAAAAAGAAAAAGAAAAAATCCAAAGAAAAAGAACAAGAAAGTGAAATGGTATCTGAGGATACCTAGCTGAGGATAGAAAGAGAAACGGAAAGGAGAAAGGGAAAGATACACCCAAATGAATATAGAATTCCAGATAATAGGAAAATGAGATAAGGTTTGTTTAAAGGAGAAATGCAAAGAAATAGAAGAAAACACCAAAATGAGAAAGATGAGACCTCTTCAAGAAAATCATTTCAAGAGATGTTTCACATGCCAGTAAAGTTCTTTAAGATTTAAGATTTTTTAAGCTAGGCATCAGCAATATGTGAACCAAGAATTACCAGAAAAACAGGCTGGTTTTCAAAGAAACAGAGGAAATAGAAACCAAATTGTCAAACCTAACCCTAAATTCTTTGGATTATGATGAAATCAAGGAAGTTTCAGGAAAAAAAAAAAGAAACCTATTTCTTCTTCATGGATCATCATAATGCGTTTGTCTGGCTGGACAGAGATGGGAGTACCAAATCACCTTACTTGTCTGCAGAGGAATCTGTTTGAGGGCCAAGAGGCAACAGGTAGAAATAAACGTGGAACAACTGATTGCTTTCAGATTGGAAACGGAGGACAAGTTCCACTTGATGGCTGCTCTCTGGACCCTCCTGGCTTAGAGTGATTATTAGTAGTAACTGTTTCTCTTTCCCTCCCAGTTTGATCTAGTTATTTTTTTTTTTTTTGCTCATTAAAGGGGCCATTCCCTGAGTACTTCTTAAAGAATGCGTGTTACCTCCCTCTAAGTGAATACCTAAAAAAGGCCGAAAGCTCCCCTGCATCCTGGGCCATCTTCAGTCATCCTGATGAATATCTGGTCACTGGATCCAGATGGCTCAGGAGGAGAAATGAGACTGGTGATCTTGAATAGCTCTCCATCACTCAAAACAAAGTCAAGTACAAGTCATGTCATCATTTCTCTGATGGCATGGTCTTCTTCAGCAGTAAAGGATGAACACAACAACATTCTATGTGAAACCTTTCCGGATTCCATCAACTGTTAGTGACCTCCCACTCAAACTATCTTTTATTTAGAATTTTATACTTACTTGCATTTATATATACCTATACATGTATGTGTATATATTTGCACTTGTCTCCTAATATTTGAATGTAAAATCTTTATGAGTAAGGATTGTTTCATTTATTTCATTGGCATCATCTGATCTAACTTTCCACATGGCACAGAATCGTAAATTCTTATCGATTCATTATGTCTCTACCTTTGTTATACCTTTCTTTTTTGCAGTAGCAAAATTACTAGTCTATTTTTATGACTATTTTTATTGTGTCTCTGAGGAGGATATTAGCAACATTTCAGCCTGAAATTTTTTTGTATGATGACCTTATCTAAAATAAAACAAACTAATAAGAAAGTGAGATCCTTTGCAATAATCTCATACACTATCATTGGATGTGATATGAATGTCATTTAAAATTAGAGTAAGCTCTCTTAGTTCTATTTTATTTGAACTAGAGACAAAAAATCTGTAGCTAATTCATCTTGATGAGCAAAATATTTTTGAAGTGTGCAGTCCCTCCTGGGCCCTGCTCCTGGATAATTGAAACATGGGCTAAATTTAAGCACCTTTGAAGAATCTAGACCAAGTAGAGATCATGTAAGGCTGCATTTGGGTAATGGGAGGCCAGGAGTTTGGTCAGACCAATTTCACTGTCTTCATTGGATAGTTTACATCCTTGAGATCATTGCTGAAATGTACTATGTAATCTTTGAAAACACTTCTTAGGGGGAAGACAGGAAGGGGTAAGAAAACCTTTGCTATGAAACATGGCCTGGAGGTAGTAGAGAATATGTTCTAGGGGTTCTGAGATATTTTACAGCATATTTCAGGACTAATGACAAGAAACCAGTTGCTGGGACTTGTACTCTGTGGTTGATTTCCCATTATATTAGGTATGTGGAGATGGGGGATAATCTCAGGGCACTGCTTCAAATATCAAACAATAAGGGAGACCCATCTGTCTTCCTATTCAGTTACTGGAGGCATTTGATTCCAAGGCTATCCCTCAACTCCCTAACTGTTCACTCAGGGTTTAAGAGTTTAGCTGCTAATTGACATCTCACTTCACCTTTGTGAGCTGTGTCTTCTAGACTGACAAAATGGTGTTGCTAGAAGAGATCTTAAACATCATTTTTCTCCAGTTCTCACATTTTATAGATAAAGAAACTGAGGCCCAGGAAGGTTAAATGGCTCTAATTTTGTGCAAGTCAGAGAAAGCAGGAACTAGAATTCTTCTCCAATGTCCTTTTTGCTACATTTTCATTATTTTAGTGAAAATTCTTCCAATAGCAACCATAATTGGCATTAGATTAATCAAGAAAAACCCTAAGAGCCATAAATTTGTTTTAATGCATGAATTTACTAGAGCAACCAAAGTGTAAAGTTAGTACTCTAAGTCTGAATCTTTTCATGTATGTCAAGCACAGTGCAGTACAAATTTGAAGTTGAATGCTTGAGCAGCTGATATAATTTTCTTATCAAATAGATAATGAGAGTGGGCACTGTTTCTTGCAGTGTAGTTCAAGTTTGTGTCATCTATTTATGGTTGAAGGGAGACCCTTTGATTTGTTTTAACCACGTAACACAGAAGTCCTAAATACAATTAAGACAGTTGTGTTTTTGAAGTTCAGGGCATGTATATTTGTGGCCCATATAGCAGCTCACAGGTATTTCCACATAGGCTGCCTAAGTGTAACTCCTGGGAAACATGAATAAATATCTTAATAATCTTGTCCACTTCCCAGTTAGAGTACTGGATTAGAATTACATCTATCTATGGCTCTAAATATTGCTAGTCTATGGGACTATTTTTTTCTAGGGTTCAAGCCTCCTCCTAGTTGCTATACCTCAAGAGAACACTTATATCTGAGGGCTTAACCTCTTCCCATCAAATTCGATTATACAAAATACTATCTAGAAATAGTGAATAATATAGGAAACCATTTATCCAAAAGAAGATCCACAATCGAAATCAGATAAATGTACAGATGATAATATACTAGAAGGTATACAGAGTGAATAAGCTTTTGGTTGGGAGTGAGGTATCTCAGCTCACAAGAGAGGAAGACACAGATCTCACCCAAGGGGAAATTCCACAGTCTCTACGGAGGCTAATTAGATACTAGTTACATATAGAGGAGCTAGCTTCACCCATCCCATCTCTATCTCTATATCTCTCTTTGTCACTGTCTCTTTCTCTCTCTCTCCCCTCTCTTTCTTATTCTTTCTCTCAATCTCTTTCTTCTCCCTCCATCTTCCCCCCCCCACACACACATTCTCCTGGAATTTCATGTGTTACCTTCTCTCAAAGAAAAAAGAAATATTTCTCCCCTCCAAAGTTACACCTCATACACAAATGTGCATTTGTTGAAGTCACCATTCTCCCAATCAAATATGATATTCTTATGCAAATACTCCAGGCTTGAGATAAGGGTTAAGAGGGGAAAAACTTGTCCTGGTCTAATTATTATTTATCATTATGAGATTCAGAATGAGCATACATTGGTCTTTGGGTTGGAATTATTTCTGATCTCTGTTTTTACTTAGATAAATCATTTTGATTATGTCGATGTGGTTGGTAACAAAGATTTAGTGACCTAAAGATTTAGCGGTCTATTGCTACAGTGGAATGTTAAGATGGATCTACGAGTGTTAGAAACCAAAACTTCCAGGTTTCTATTGATTTAAATCTGTTTTTTTTTTTTGTTTTATTTGTTGGTTTTGGTGTTATTGATTTGTAGACCCAAGCTTAATATACTGTAACTCATCTGGAAGATGTAAATAATTCTCTGGCTTAAGTACAGAGATATTGAAAGATTTAAATAAGTTCTCTGAGCATTTTAATTGCCTTGGAAGTGTCTTTTTATGCACAAAATTATCTTATTGGGTAATACACTTTTAAAACAGGTTGGAAATATCACCACATAATTGGAACATACTAGCTTAAACTATATTTAGTTACTTTTAAACTCTCTTAAAGGAGAAAAGAGCGTCTTGCACATTTCTTCACACAATTGTTCCTTTTGGAAACTTATATACATCAACCAATATGAACCCCTCCCTCCTTACCTCTTGCTTTTAAGGGAAAGAATGACAATGTGGGTCTGTGTAACTATAGGTTCGTTAATTGGCCATGTAGGACTATATAAGTAATAGATAATTGAAGACATCTTAAAATGACCAAACGATATTTCCCAGGAACATTGGATTGATAGTTTTTAGAACATTTTAAAATCCCTTAAAGTCATTCAAAACTACCTTAATTTTTTCAAAGTTCTCATATTTTTATTTTTTGTTGTTACCAGAAGCCTTTGCAGTTCGTTACTTTGTCTTATTCCTGTTGAGGATTAAATATATTATTAAATTATTCTTTGGTCTGATCTATGATCATGGAAAGATTCAGAGCCACATCTGAAAATTATTAACCATTTTATATCATCTTGCAATTTTTTAAATTTGTTTATTTTGCCTTGAGATTGGGTTTCCCAATCTTGCGTAGGCTGGGAGGACAGTCACCATCCATGGACTTCACCCCAGTAATAATAAGGACATCAGCTTTAACTTGCTTGATTTTCTGACTCAAGACTTTTTGCCCCTTATTAGGCAGCATGGTTCCAGTATTGATTCCAGTCTTAGAGTGGGCACTTGACTGGCTTTAGTCCTACAGTTCTTCAGAGCCTCAGCCTTGCCTATGTCATTTAAGCAAAACTGTTATTTAGTTTGATTGCCCACTTTATAAATTATACTTGGCTTTGAGTTACTTCTGATCACTTAAGAAAAATCAAATCTACTCTTCATTGGCTATTTCCATTTGTTTCACAAACATTTACTTCTTAGTACGTGTATGTGGTGGTCACTAGGTTGGTGTTCAGGAAGACACAAAAGCTCAATAAGACGGAGATTTATCAGCTGAGACCAATGGGTAGAAGAGATCATGTGGCCAGTTCAGATTAGCATAAGGAGATTTAGCTAATAGTTAGAGTCACCCTAAAACCAACAGGCTTTCCTAAAAAAGGATACATTCCTATATGGCACAGCTAGGTGGTGCAGTGCATAGAGCACCAGTGCAGGAGTCAGGAGGACCTGAGTTCAAATCTCACCTCAGACACTTGACACTAACTAGCTGTGTGACCTTGGGCGAGTCACTTAACCCCACCTGCCTCATCCTCTGTCATCTCCAGTCATCCTGATGAGTATCTGGTCACTGGATTCAGATGACTCTGGAGGAGAAGTGAGACTGGTGACCTGTATAGCTCTCCCTCACTCAAAACAAAGTCAAGTGCAAGTCATGTCATCATTTATCTGATGGCATGGTCTTCTTCAGCAACAAAGGATGAACACACATTCCTATAGTTGGAATTATTCAACAAAGAGTCAATAACCACCTATTCAAGACCTGGTAGGTGAATTTTCTGTATGGTTTGGAGGTGGTGGAGTTAACAAATTAAAGACACCATTTTGGGGAGATGGCCATATTCTATTCCAGATATTTAGCAATAAGAAGAGAATACAATATATACAAGATTGTAAAGTGAGATTTTTTCAGCAATTATATTATAGGAGAGAACGTATGACAAAATGGATAGCTGTTCCTGAAATCTGAAAGACCTGGATTCCACTCTCAAATATCACCTGACTCTGTGAACCTGAAGCTATCACTTAAACTCTCAGTTATCTAAACAACTCTCTAAAAAGTATAATTGAAAAGAAGTGCCAGCTGGCATCAGTAGAGAAAGATTTGAACCATAGGGTTCCCTATACCAATGAAATCACAAATATAACTCCTACCCTGTATTTGGGGAGAAGAGGTTAGTGATATGTTGAATGTGACTATAAAATCACATTTGGAGTTTTTGAAGGCACTTGAAAGCAATGACTGATTTGTATGAATTCCTTTTGATATACAAATTCAACTTCTGATTTCCTTAAGTTATTACAGGAAAAAAATGTGAATCATCAACAGATTGAGAAAAATACAATAGGTACCACCCAAGAGTAAGGGTTCAAATCTTTGGAGATGGGTGAATTATAAATAATAAATCCACCCTGAGTGAAACTAGTATTTCTGTTGGGAGGGAAAGCAGCCATGGTCAAATATCACATTACTCTAGGAAGCAGCATAGCTACATTGAGCTCATTATCCCCGCTCACACAGTATATGGAATTTCACTGTTTACCTTGAGATTGTTTGGTTGTAATTCAAAAAGAGGGGAAACGTTTCACATTTCAACCCCAAGAAGGGATTCCTTTTTTTCCTCACTAGGCTAAAGTCTACCCTAATCCCTCCTAGCCACAAGCCTGCAAGTGATATTCATTCTGGCTAATCCTGAAGCTCTGCAGTTTATTGGGAGTCTTACAATTGCCCCATGTCATCTGAAGTAGTTGAGTTTTCCTGGTTAGCTCATTTTTTTTCTTCTTTCCACTGACACCCAATGTGTTTCCCTTCAGATGAATCATTAAAATTCCAGTACTGACAACTTGAGTACCACTAGGAAGACTCATAGCATTTTGAAAGTATCTATTTTAATCGAAAAAATTTAACATTACTTTTTCTCAAGGACCACATGGGAAGGAGTATCAGAATGGGTTAGGTGGATTAAATATGCATTCTAGAATATTATCGGTTAAAATGAAACGTGCAAATATATTGATGTTACCTGGCCAAAGACCCAATACTAATATTACAATATAATAGGATGGCCATATAATATTAGGTTTGTCCTCAGCATAATTAATGAGATTTTTTTTTAAATATAGCTACCTGTGCAGCTATTTTGTAGAGGGGGTCAAGTGCCAGATTTGGATTCAGAAAGTCCTTGCTTCAGATACAACCTCAGAAATTTACAAGTTGTTTGACCATAGAGAAGTTACTTAAGTTTTTAAGCCTCAGTTTCATCTTCTGTAAAATGTAGAAAATGGTAATGCAATACCTAATTCATAGGATTATTGCAGGAATCAAATGTTATAGTTTGTTCAGAGTGCTTTGGAAACCTTAAAGTAATAGTTAACCTGTTATTAACTATTATGATTATTAATGGTAGCCCAAGTTAGCACAGCTAGTTTTGATCTTTCTCAACCTCAGTTTTCTCATCTGTGATTCATCACCATCAACATCATCATCAAATTGTTTCCTAGAACTCTTTAATTATTTGGGGAATGCGTTGCTTATGCATGGTCCTCTCTTACTGGATCTTGGTTGCCTCTGAGCAACCAAGGGAAGTAAAAAACTCTTTATCTTGGAAAAAATAAAATAACTCATAAATTCTTTTCTTTGATTTTGTGGTTATTTTAGATGAGATCATAGATATTACAATCATATTGTGGTAAATGGTCAGTAACAAGTTCTCTCTCTCTCTCACATACACACACATATTTGTGTGTATGCACATGTATTTATAGAGACATGTGTATATAAATGTAAATATGTGTGAATATATGCTCAATGTAATTTTAAGTTTGATCTAAATTAACTTTTTTCTGTCATTTTCTTAAATCTAGACAATCAGCAAAATAATAAATCAAACACTGGTTTGCTAATTTCTGAAGTATAAATACAACTCTTGAATATTTTCATCTTTGGTTCTCAGCTCCTTTGAACCCCTTTTTAGATCTTGAAGGGCCCTAAAATGCATCTGATACAACCCTCAGAGGTTACCCATAGTATCATACAGTTAATAAGTAATAAGATTTGAAACCCAGTCTTTGATTCCAAAGCATCTTTCAGTCACCTTTCTTTAGCAATAAGGCCTGAGATTTTCCCCATCTCTATGTTGTCTTTCTCTTTTTCAGATGCCTTATAAATGAATCTTTCAAAGTTCTCCTAACTACCTCACCTGAAATTGGAATATCTCTGGTTACCTTTGTTTGAATCTAGATGATTTTTCCATTTTTGTTTTCTTTAGTTTCCTTTATATCTCCACTGAAAGCTCATTTGGGTCTTTCAGGTTAGAGTCACTCTGAATGAAGTGGCTCTACTATCTTAGAAAGTAAAATAAGTAAAGAAATAAAATGTGTTAATAAAAAATTTTCAGAGTTTTTCCTTTTCTCTTATTTGTTCTTCCATTCTCATCTTTAAATGTCTTCAGATTGACTTTGTTTAGGTCTCTCACTGTTTTCTTTAAATAATATTTCAGTTTAATTTTTATAAATTTATTTTTATTTCTCATCAGAGTAGTTAATGCATTATTACTTGACCTTGATTAGTTAAAGTGATACATTACAGTGCCACTCATTTTTATATTAGTAAGGAATCATATATTCAAATGGATCAGGGCTTCTTGGGTTGGGGAAGAATGATTACAAGTGAGAGTAATATGTCTACATTAACTTTATGTTTACCATTAAAGCCTGCTGAAATTCTAAGGCATAATTATTATCTATGTCTAAAAACAGTTTAATGGTAGAGAGTAATTTAGTGCATACCAATTTGTCACTTCAGTACAGAGATTTCATTTTAAAGACTATACTTGGAGCAATAGTTGAATAGATATGTGATTTTATTGATATGCAAACTCCTTCCACCAGCAGAGATCATCATACATCAATAGCTTCCAATTCTGTGAAATGAGGCCATTTATTTTCATAAATAAGCCCATAGAAACACTTCAGCTGTCCATCTGTTACATCTTTGATGCCAGTTTTCCCACCAAAGTCATCACCAACCACATATAGCAGCTTCCTTATACCCAGTATAAACCTTTGTATTGCTCTTTACATGATCTGTAATACTGAGCTTTCTTACTGAAATAATGGGTTTGGGGAGGTCTGAATTATTTGTAAAATTGCTTCAATTCACTTGGCATGTGTCGTCATTATTTTTGGTCCTTTGTGCTATGCCCACAGATGATGTTCTTGGTCCATACAGATAGAGCTATACTGCCCAAAGACCAAGCAGTAGTGCCAGAGTACCATTGTTTCTATGTGCTATCATTTTTCTGTATGATGGTACCACCCAGCCAGGAACAAATTTTCCTGACTTCACATTATTAATATTAGATGTAATAAAATCAGCCTGCCATTTTATGTAACTATGGTTTTGGAATATCAATAGAGCATAATAAAATGGCTACTGTAATGGATAACAGTTATTTAGAGATCTCAGAGACAGAAGAGTATAGTAGGAGAAATATGAGTCTGGGAGTCAGAAGATCTTTGTCTCCTGAGAATATGGAAAAGTCAGTATGCCTCTTGGACTTTAATTTTGCATTTTTAAAATGAAGGGATTGTATTAGATGATCCCTTCTAAGATTCTAGTTGATGACTGTATGTTCTCAATTTATTCACATTATTTTTCTTTCTTTCTATCTTGGTTTATCTATACACAAAAGGCACTTATATCAAATTTTCTCTTAATGACTTTATATAAAATACTTTAAAGCCATTCAGTGAAAAAGTTCTATACACAATAGAGGAGGAGTAAGCCAAACTTCCAATTATTTAATTATTTGCATTCTCCCCATTATTTTGGACAATCAGCTTTATGTTGTGTTCACTTACAAAGAAAGTTTACTCTCAATAAGCTTTATTTACTCTTTGCTGTAGATGTTATTATGCCACTGATGGAAAACAAATATTTAATATAGAACAGTTATCCAAGGGAAAAACACTCATTCTTTTCCATGTGTACATAGGATTTCTTTAGAAGCCTTTAATTTAAGGTTGCATTAGTGAAACACTGGTATTTTATGCCTTTGAAGTGTATTAGAAAGGTTCTTTTATGTTCAAGATGCTTTATCTTTATCCATCTGTAGCGTTGAGAAGGTTTTGTTTCCTCACAAGTGTTCCATAGGTGAAATGATGAAACAAAACTCTGTATGACCTGACCTTTAGGTACACATGTATGGAAAAATATTACAGTTCTGTTATTCAGAAATCTTCTGAAATGAATCATTGGCTAAATTCTTTTTCTGTAGTTCCTAAAAAGTCATTTCATTTTACTCTGGCAGAATTTGAGGGATTAGGAGTATACTTTTGGTTGCCCAACTCAGGGACATGACTTCCATCTGTCACTGATTTTCTGTGTTCATCCACCCCTCAGTGATGTTTACTCTATATTTTGAATTGGGTGGTTACCCTCATTAACCCCTTGGTTTTAAGAAGTCATGCTTTCCTGGCACCCAAATGAGTGAATCTAGGAGGATTTCTTTCTTCTGTTGTTTAAATACCATGTTTTCTGTGTGACACTGCATGACATCAGTAACAGAATGTGGTAGAGGCAGCCTAAGACTATATGACCAACATGGCACAATGAAAAGGACACATAATTTGGATCCAGAGCTCCTGGACTCAGATCTTGACTCTAACACTTACAAACTGTATAACCTTGGCTGAGTCACCTAACTTTTATGGTCTTTAGTTTCCTTTCCTATAAAATGAAAGGGTGGGATTAGGTGGCTTTTCGGTGCTGGATCAGCAACAATCAAGGTTCACTTTACCGATCATTTCTTTGCAAGCAGGATGTCTGTTGCCTCCAAAAAGATATTTGCGCCATTTATAATAACTTCCTACGATTGTGCTTAATATATTGTGCTGTCCATTTTCTAGGTTTTCAAAATTATTACTATTTGAAAACCTGTTACTAACATAAGAAAGTGTGATATAGTGGATAAAAGCACTGAAGTTAAAGTCTGGAGTTCTAGTCCTCTTCTTGACTCTGCCAAGTTTAATTAGCAACCAGGAATTAGACTTACACGCTATTTTAGAATTTACATCGTAATGCTAGAAAACCTAGATAATCTTCTTGAATTCACTCTTAATAGGTACCACAAATCACAAGCTCTGTGACTTTTGGGCAAATGACTTAACCTCTATGGACCTCAGTTTACCTACTTGTAAAATGAGAGGAACACACAATTTGACCTGTAATACTCTTTTTAACTCCTATGTTTGGTGGTAATTTCTCTGCAAACATGTTGTGAATGAAATTTTGGTTTGGGATAAAATAAAGAAAGAAGAGGCTAAGTAAATATTCAGCCATACTTTCTTATACTTTCTTCTGATTGCTCTGAATCTTTCTTTGAAGTCCTTGTTCCTGGATCTTTAAAAGCAAGACAGTGCTATTGCAAAGGATTAGATGGTTCTTGGAATTTGTGAAGCAGAAAATATGGTTGTGTTGTTAACAAACAACTACATAGTTTAAAAAACTCTTACTCATACTCTCTGAAACAATAATCTTTCTGGCTCTAAATGCTCTGTTCCCAGACTATGGTCACTGAAATACCTCAATTCCTTTGATTTTTAGAGTGCCTTTCCTGGTTACCTTCTCAGAGGGAGAAGACTTACCGAGATGAGTGATCTGTGCATCTTGCCCTACAAGAGCCTCATCTGTCCATTGAGTGAGTTTCTTGCTCCAGGCTAAAGTTACATGCATTGTGCTCCAGGCAGTCATACTAAGTGTAGGACTGTGCCTACAGCTCCTGCCAAAGAAAGCAGACTTACTTGAACACTGGAATCAGGAGATGAAACAAATGCATTTCAGCTATGAAAAACAGCAGGAATTAGCCAAAAAGAAGATCCAAGTGTTGAATCTTGATTGCAGTGGAAGCAACTTGTCAGTACATACACAACCCTTGTATGTCGGTACATATACAAAATATCTGCTTTAGTCCTTCAACCCTGAGATAGTTTATTTGATTTTCCTTTGCTGCAATGCTGCAAGTGTAATAAAAGCTCTCACTTAAAAAAAGCAATGCTTTCTCGTAAACATATAAGTTGCCATGTATGGTCAAAGTGGAAATGGGGAGTAAAAAAAAAAAATCAACGTTTTATCTAGGCTAAAGCATCACATTATCAAGAATAATTAAGTATTCATTGTTCACAATTAACTATGATATCAATAATAAAACAAAGGGAAAACTTGTGTGATGCTGTTGTTGCCTTCAAGTAATTTACGGCATGGTAGGAAAATTGAAAAGATCGATAGGAGTTTTGAGAGGAGTTAGGTCTTTTGACCATTACCACAGGCCAATCTATTTACTTTGAAGAAATTTTGTGAAAACCCAAGAGAGGAAATACAGTACAGTGGCATGACCAATTAACGAACATGAAACTACGAATTAGGAGATCAGAGTTCAAGCAGCTCTTTACTTTGTGACTTCTTAATCTTCTGAGCCTCAATTTACTCATTTCTAAAATAAAGATTTTGGGCTAGATGCATCTTTCAGTTCTGATAATCTATAAATATGAGTCAGAAATGAAACTTCTTTGGTGGCCTGGATTCCTGCTTCCATTTGGATTTGTCTCTGAAGACATTTGGTTGAATTTTGCTTTCCTAAATGTCATTCTGTAGTGCATTTTTTTTGTCCAAAGTCTCAAGTGTATCATTTTTTTGTTTACTAAATAAAACATGCTCTTTTGCCTGGCTTTCAGGGGCTCTACAATTTGGTGTCACTTGCCTATCCAATCTTACCTCTTTTTATTCAATTCTGTGATTCAGAGAGGCGTAACAGACAGATTGCTGGACCTGGACTCAGGGAGACAAGTGTTAAAATAAAACCCTGTCTCTCACACAAACTATGTGACTATGGGCAAGTCTCCCACTCTCTCCAAACCTCACTTTTCTTTTCTGTGGCATGGTGATGATAAGAGTACCAGTGGTACCTATTCATATGACTATTCTGGAAGTCCAATGGAATACTGTGTAAAAAGTGTTTTGAAAACTTTAAAGGGGTTGCTTTTGCAACTATGGTTCCATATATGTGGTGCTCTAATCACACTGGCGTGTATTCCATAGGCCTATAGTGTCCTCCTTTCCCTTTGGTGCCTTTTAAAGTCATACTTATAGAACCCAATATAGTTGTCTCTTCTTCAAACCTGGATCAAACATTCATCAGTAACAACCTTTCTTCCTGGACCTCACAAAGCACTTTGTTCTGCCCTTTTGCAGTGTATTTATCATGCATGACTATGCAGTATAGATATTGTTGTATCTATCTTTCCCTTAGCCAGATTGTGAACTCTTAGAAGATGAGGATTATATCTTATTTAAACTTTGCAACTACCTCAGTGCTCTCAGGCAATAGGGTATGTAGTTGTTTGGTTTTTCTTTTCTGCTAAATTGATTTGAATAGAATTTTCTGTCATAATGGGGGGGGAATAAAAGATAGATGAAATTTGATATCAATACCTTTGGAAAGCTGACCGATTTAAGGAACATTCATCATTCTATTCTAACCTCTGTATTCTAAGAATTTGTAATACAGTATAATACACCATTCACCGTGTATCTGAAGTCAAAACTTGCCTCTTGGAAAAGAATTGTTCCAAAATGGTATATCTTGCCACCTCTTTGTTTCTCAGCCACAATCTTCTGCCTCCTAAATGTGAGATGGAACTGTCCTCAAGGCCTCCTCTTTGTTTTTATTGAAGTGCTGGCCAGCTTGGCTGAGTAAGGCTAAAGTGATATACATCATATTACAGCCTTCTCACTGCCAAGTTCTAGTCAACTTTAGCAATATATGTGGAAACCTCCAAAGAAAACACAGAGAGAGGAAATCAAAATTAAATTAATCCTCTCCAAGGATACATAAAATATGGCTGCAGTGATCTTGAGTTTACAAGTTGGGGATCAGGAGGACATTTGCTTGTGTTCAGAAGCCACTGGTGTTCCCAGATTGCTTAGGTAGAAGTCAGAGCTAGGACAAAGCATTTGTGTGCCCTCAGCCGTGTTTAAAAATTGTGACTTCCTCTGTGACTCCTGAGTGTAATTCACTGTCCACCAGACATTTTGAGTCTTTCGGGTAACATATGTAAGAACGTCATTAAATAAATTAAAAAATAAATATCACAGAGAGAGCCATGTTCTAGAATAAAACTATGTGTATTCAAAGCAATTATTTTTAAGATATTCCTTGCTTTCTTTTCACACACCTCATCCTGAGCATATTGTGCCTGAGGTCTGATTTGCCTGTACTTATTCCTGGCTCTGACTTGAATATACCATTCTGGAGACTGTAGAATTACTCACTATAAGTGCCTAAGTAAGAAAAAAATCCCTTAATGGCATGCTTTACTCTGTATATAAGGGATCATAATGATGTCTGGCTCATAACAAAAATGGATAAGGCATTCATGGAAGCCCAGTTGTCTCCAGATTTTGTAACCAGATGTCTTAGGGGAAGGAGAATCATATTTATCATTCAAATATATAATTGTGTAAGAGCACAAAGGGAAAGGAATAGTAAATAATATAAGCAAGATTGTAGTCATCTCAGGTAGGTATGGAAGTCTCTGGGACATTCTTCATTTTGCCAGAGCAAAGGAGGGTCTCTCTCTTACTAATTCTTCACTTTGTTACTACATGTCTGCTCATCTTCCTCAAACATCTCGAAGGTCTTTAAATTCTTGGGAAGTTTCTGCCCACCTGCGATGGATTCTGGCCACCTTACTGACTCCAGCTTTTATGATCAACATCTGACAGGCAGCTGTATTCAAAATAAAACTCCCTATTAATCTTCTTTCAGAAGCCAAAAGCTATTTTTGATCACTTGAAATGGAAATCTTGATTATTTTTCCACGAAACCTCCCTGAAAGTTAAGACGAAAGAAAAATTTCATTTCATTTTGCTGAGTGTTGACGAAATATCCCATTCTGAGACCTGCATTAACTTTAAATGGACCATTTATTACTCATTGAGCTTTAGCGGTCTATTGAGTTGCTGTTAAACTTCTTTATTCTGGATTCGATTATGAGTTCATAATTAAGACTCAAGTTCAGTTGTTAAATCACACACCACAGTGGGAGCTCTTTGGGTGGAACAAGGAAAATGAAGCTGAAACAAATATGAATTTTTAGAGAGTAAAGGATATATCTTTTGAATCCTTTTTAGTGTCTAGCATAGCACCTTCCAGATATATGATATTACATATATATATATATACACACATATATATATGCGCGCACACATACACACACACACACAAACAGAGAAAGAGAAAAAAGTAAAGTGACCCATTTCATAAGGATGGTATCAATGAAAACAACATTTGCCTTAAAATGATTAATTGATTATTGTAGTATAGCTAATTAAAAGCTAACTGCAGACATTGAATGAGATTTGCAATCCAGTCATACCTTGTTAATTTGATGTTTTCATTCTAAGGAAGTCTTACAGTATGGTTCTATACAGAAAATGGACATATAGATTTTTTTTGAACCTAAAAATGAAGCTGCAAGAATTTATTTGGACAAATAATTCTTTACTCTAAAAGAAAAAAAAATACTTATTGTACTCTTTTAAAAAGTAAACTCTCGGGGGGGCGGAACCAAGATGGCGGAGTAGAAGGACGCACATTCACGAGCTCCGAGCCCACAACCCATGGAATTGAGGTAAAAGGAGAGCCCCATAAATTCTGAATCTCTGCAGGGGGTGCACAAACATAGGGGAAGAGATTTCCGTTCCACTGAACCCTGGAGAGCCGTCCCCGGGGTCCATCGCAGCCAGGAAAGCGGACCCCACCCCCACCCGTGGCCGCGACCCAGAGAAGCTGACCTGAGCAGACTTCAGAGAGGGAAGCTCCGGGAGAATCTCCGGCAGCCGGGAAAGTCCCTCTGCCCACAGAAGCTAAAGGTCAGTTAAAAAAGAAGCCTGCGCTAGGGGAGGGGAGCGGGCCCCCTCGGGAGGAAGCGGCGGCGGCAGAGACGGGGGCAGGAAGCGGCAGAGGCGTGGGCGGGCGGCTGAGGCGGCAACGGCCCAGGACTCAGGAATCCCCCAGCAGCAGGTAGGATCTTCAATACTGAAGGTCTTTCCAACCTGAGGGAGCCGAGCAGGGGAGACGGCCCTGCCCCCACCCTGCTCTACTGCTGAACGCCTCTGAATAAAACCCTCAAGGGAGCTGAGCACAGCAGGCGGGGTCCCCCACCCCGCCCCCATCGGCTCTGTTCCTGAAAGTCTCTTCAGAAAGCCCCTGAGGGCCCAAGCTAGGAAGCGGCCCTACCCCCACCCTGCGCCAGAACTAAAGCTTGCCGCGGGAAAGCGCATTTGAATCTCAGAGGTCAAGTACTAGCTGGGCGGATCCAGGCGGAGGTGGAAAGGAATCTCAGAAGTCAAGTAACTGGCTGGGAAAATGCCTAGAAAGGGAAAGAAAAATAAGACTTTAGAGAGTTTTTTCCAACAAATGCAAATGATCCCGACCTTCGGATCTGATGGGGAGGACGAGGACGTATTTTTCCCATCAGGGAAAGATGTGGAGGGTGGGGCCTCAGTACCCCAGACACCCCAGGGGAGTGTTGGGTGGGCTCAGGCCTTGCAAGAGCTTAAAAAGGATTTTGAAAAGCAAGTTAGACAGGTGGAGGAAAGACTGGGAAGAGAAATGACAAAGATGCAAGAAGAGTATGAAAAAAAGGTCAATATCTTGGTAAAGGAGTCCCAAAAAAATGCTGAGGAAATTAACACCTTGAAAAATAGGCTCACTCAATTGGCAAAAGAGGTTCAAAAAGCCAATGAGGAGAAGAATGCATTCAAAAGCAGAATGAGCCAAATGGAAAAAGAGGCTCAAAAGCTCACTGAATTTAATAGTTCTCTCAAAATTAGAATGGAACAGATGGAGTCTAATGACTTTATGAGAAACCAAGAAATCACCAAACAAAACCAAAAGAACGATAAAATGGAAGAGAATGTGAAATATCTCATGGGAAAAACAACTGACCTGGAAAATAGATCAAGGAGAGACAACTTAAAAATTATGGGACTACCTGAAAGCCATGATCAAAAAAAGAGCCTAGACATCGTCTTGCATGAAATTATCAAGGAAAACTGCCCTGACATTCTAGGACCAGAGGGCAAAATAAGTATTGAAAGAATCCATCGATCACCACCTGAAAGAGATCCAAAAAGAGAAACTCCTAGGAACATTGTGGCCAAATTCCAGAACTCCCAGCTCAAGGAAAAAATCTTGCAAGCAGCCAGAAAGAAACAATTCCAGTACTGTGGAAATACAATCAGGATAACCCAAGATCTAGCAGCTTCTACATTAAGGGATCGAAGGGCGTGGAATAGGATATTCCAGAAGGCAAAGGAACTAGGACTCAAACCAAGAATCACCTACCCAGCTAAACTGAGTATAATACTTCAAGGGAAAATATGGTCTTTCAATGAAACAGAGGACTTTCAATCATTCTTAATGAAAAGACCAGAGCTGAAAAGAAAATTTGACTTTCAAACACAAGAATGAGAGGAAGCATGCAAAAGTAAACAGCAAGGAGAAGTATTAAGGGACTTACCAGAAATGAACTGTTTGCATTCATACAGGGAAGGACAATATTTCTAACTCTTAAAACTTTTCAGTATCTGGGTGGTTGGTGGGATCACACATACACATGTACACGCATGCACACACATACACACATGCATTCACATGCAGAGACAGAGAGCACAGATTGAACTGAATAGGATGGGACCATACCTTAAAAGAAATTAAGGTAAATGGTGAGAGAGAAATGTAGTGAGAGGAAAGAGGGGGAAATGGAAGGGGGTAACTATATGTCATTTAAGAGGCAAGTAGGAGATGTTTTTAGTGGAGGGAAAAAGAGGAGAGCTGAGGGAAAAAAAAAACAAACAAACACACAAAAGTTTACCCTCATCACATTTGACTAAACGAAGGAGTGAAATGCACACTCATTTTGGTATGAAAACCTATCTTACAGTATAAGAAAGCGGGGGAGAAGGAGATATTGGGGCGGGGGATGATGGAAGGGAGGGCAAAGGGAGGAGGGAGTAATTGAAAGTCAACACTTGGGGAGGGACAGGATCAAAGGACAGAAGAGAAACATTGAGGGGCAGGTTAAGAGGGATGGCAATTCAGTTAGTCTTACACAACACGACTATCAGGAAGGTCACTTGCAAAGCTACACAGATATGGCCTATAATGAATTGCCTGCCGTACCAAAGGGAATAGGTGGGGAGGGAGGGATGGGGAGAATTTGGAACTCAAAGTTTCAGGAACAATTGTTTAGTATTGTTGTTGCAACTAGGAAAGAAGACATACAGTTAATGAGGAATAGAAAGTCATCTGGCCCTACAGGAGAAAAGAGAAGATAGAGACAAGGGAAGGGAGGGATGACAGAAGAGAGGACAGATTGAAGATAGGGAAAATTAGATTGCTTGGGGTATTGGGGTGGGGGGAGGGGAGAAAAGGGGAGAAAATTTGGAACCCAAAAATTTGTGAAAATGAAAGTAAAAAGCTAAATAAATAAATTAATTAAAAAAAAAATAAAAAGTAAACTCTCTCCTAATATACCTAAATTAAGTTTACTTAAATGTTTTAAAAATAACTTTTTAGGGACTTCTCTGTTATATAAAATGAGGTTTCCTTTCAATAGCTAATTGGAACTATATCCTGTTTATTTATTTATTTTATTTCAGTTTATGACTTTCTACATGGTTCTTAAAGTGTTTTGCTTTAAGCACTAATCCCATACATTTATCGATAGATCTTTTTTATCATATTCATTTGTTAAATATGTAATCAATGTAGAATATAAATATATGAAAAGATTTTGCCTTGGAAGAATGTTTTGCATCTGGGCATAATTATAGAATTTTAGAGACCTAAGGGCTCGCTGGATAGGTTTCTTTCTAATTCAAAACTATCACGATCATGTACACGATGATTTTGGTGTTCATGTGGCGATTACATCTATATCCTGTCCACTTCAGATTTAATGAATACATCTAAAGGAATATTGTGAGCAGTCTATTAAATTACTCTGAGGGTTCATTTTTTGTTGTTGTTAAGAGAGGTTTTACAGAACAAAAAACCTGAGGAATTACTGACCTAATCCAGTCTATTTATTTGTACTTAGGAAAGTGTGACTCAGAGATGTTTGTCATAGATTTAAAGAATCTCATTCTTGGAAGACACCTTGGAGACAATCAAAGCCAACGTATACCTAGAAAGGAAATTCTCTCCTTTGCCATTAACATATCATCCAACCTCCAAGGAGATGGAATTCCCTATCTCCCATGACAGCCTAGACAGGTTTTGAATAAGTCTAACTGATAGGACCATTACTTAATATTGAGCAAAAATCTATCTTTCAAAGACTTGTAGCCATTGCTCCTAATTCTCTCTTCTAGGATCAAGCAAAACAAATTTAATTTCTTTTCCATATGGCAGTCTTCCATATACTTTAAGATAATTCTTTGGCACTCTCTCCTCTTTCTAAGCTAAACATGTCCAAGTCATTGAACTGATATTTGTGGGACACAAGTTTGTAGACCTTCATCATCCTGGTTGCCTTCCTTTGAACATACTCTAGTTCATCAATGTCTTTCCTAATAGGTGATACCTGAAACTGAACACAGTCCTTAGATTTGGTCTTAACAGGGCTGGGCCCAACAGGAAATATCATCATCTCATTTACACTCAATATTTGGATATTGTGGATAAAGCTGATGGTCACATTTACTTTTTTTGGTTGCCATTACACTATTGACTCATATTAAGCATTTATTCCACTACAAATGACATGCCTTTTTCAAATGAAATATTATCTAGCTATCCATGCTTCTCTTGTCAAGTTGATTTTTGAACTCATATGTAGTAGTTTTTATCTATCATTAAATTGTCTTAAAATTAGACCTTTGATCTTATCTGTCACAATTTTTTAGAATTCTCTTTTCACATTCCCTGTGATTATCATGTCTCTCACCTTTGTATCATCCATAAATTATAGAAACAGACTATTTATGCCTTGATCCAAGTCAGTTGATCTATATACCTAATTCAATAGGAGCAAGGATAGATCCTAGTGGCACTTGATAAACCCTTCTCTCCAGATTGGTATTAAGCCATTATTACCATTCTTTGGATCTGTTTATTTAATGAATTTGGAATCTATTTGTACTATTATCACATCCATAGCATCCCATCTTTCTGTGTAGTGATTTGTCCAAGGTTACACAGTTGGTGAATGGTAGAGTCAGGCTTAGAACCTAGGTCTCTTTATTCACCATTTCAGTGCTATTTACATTATACTAAGCTGGTCTCTGCACATATCTCTTACAAACCAAAGTCTGTTCACCTTACTGAAATGTTTTGGAAAAGTTTTTATATTTTATTGTGCCATACAATTTAGTTACCATCTTTTGAGACCATAGAATCAGTTTGACATTTTCATATGTGAGAAGCAGCCTAGTACAATGTAGAGAACAATGGATTAAAGGTTAAAGGATCTCAATTCAAACCCGATTTCTGTTGATTACTACCTCTAAGGCTTTTAAAAAGACATTTAGTCTCTCTAGACTTTTGTCTTCTCATCTGTTTACTGAGGGGGTTGTACCAGATAGCTTTAAAGCTCCTTTTAGCTCTAAATCTGTCATCTCTCCCAACATGTTGTTTGATGTTCCATCCCTGCATAACTTATGCATAAGGTTAGAATTGAGAGGCAATATTTCCTGGTGGAAAGATCACCTCTTTGAGTCTGAGATTGCTCATCTTTAAAATGAGGGCATGGGTTCGATAATCTCTAAAGTCTCTTGGGACATGAAATTCTATACCCATAATTTGGAGCCCTCTTTCTACCTCATCCCCCCTTTCTTCTAGGTCTCTTATTCCTAGGATTCATTACCTACTAACTTAGCACTTCTCATTTCACCTGATTTCTTGTAACCAATGTGTATTACTCAGTTATTTGTGAGGTGTTTACCAACTCTATTTAACCAATGGCTAAGGGGTCCACATTCATAAGATCAGCAAGTAGGAAATAACTTTCTTATTAAAAAAAAAGTAGGTTTCCTTACCACCGTAGATCACTAGGTAGCTTGGACCTAGAGCAAAGAAACAAATAGGAAGTTAGATTGCCAAGCTGGAATAAAATCAGGAGATTATCTGCAAGATATATGTGATAAAATTGATAATTTGGCATCTAAACTCATATTCATTAAGCTCAACCCTTCCTGTGTGCTAAACAGTAGAAAAGACTTCAGAGAAACACAAAGTTTCCAAAGACTGGTTCCCTAGACTCTAGGACCTTAAGATCATGTAACTGAAAGTGATATTTACACAGATACACAAATAAATACCAAATACCACAAAGACAAAGAGATAGATGGAGAAACAGAGACAGAGATGCCCACAAGAGGTGAAATCTGGTGGGAGGAGGGAAGCTTATTATTGACTGGGGAGTCAGAGGTCTTTTGGAGGAAGAAAGTGAAGATGAGAGGTAAACAAGTAGACATGCCGTTTATATAGGACTTTAGATGACATATAAAGAGAGTGGAAGTTTACAAAGCTTTTTTTATGCTTTATTTCTTTTGGTCTTCACAAAAGCCTTGTGACAAATATGTTCCTGTTATCTAGGAGGTCTGTGATGTCTCTGATGTGAGTCGCCTTTCCAGCAATGCAGATCTCAACCTCATGCGTTCCTGCCTGCCCCACGTGACATTTGTCAGTCATCCCACTGTGGCAGTGTATTGCCCAGGCAATATTCACAACACTGAGGATGGGTATGAATATGCAGTTCTGAACTGCAAAGTATAAAAGACTCTCCATAAGACGCAAAAGAAAAACACTTATTTGAACACCAAAAAGTCAAATCCCAACACCAGAAAGCCAAATCTGTCATAGTAGCCAAGAAATCAATACACATTAACACTGCTGGAAACAAAGGAATTCCCAAGTCATTCCCCTTCCCCATACCCCCTCCCCCAAGGTGTTCTCACAAGCAAACACTCACAAGCCTTGCTGTGCCTGCTGGCCCGTGTCCTCTCTCCTCCTTCCCAACCAATCTCACTAACCAGGTTCGGCCCCACCCTTCCTGTTCCACCTTTTCAGCAAAGCTCCTCCCACCATATGTGACTTAGGTTTCCAAGTGATTTAAGCAGTTCACATGGACCTATTAATGAATGGGAAAGACCCTCCCATTTAAATTACCATTACACACAGCAGAGGGCTGACCCCTAAATGCTGGAGGACTCTTCAGGTCAGTATGAAGATATTGATGGGCACGGAATGATAGTTAAACCACTGCATACATTCATGAATGTGTGTATGTATATAAACATACAAGAAAAGTAATTTTTTTGTCTTGAATCACATGCAAAAGAATTACTTCATTACTTAGTGCATAAAGAACTATATACATACATACATACATATATATGTGTATGTGTGAATAAATATGTATATGTATGTGTATATGTATTTTCATGGTACTTGTTGTATGCATAATTTCTGATGAAGCTACATTGGTTGGCATCTTTCTTGAGAGTCTTGTTTCTGTTTCTCTAGCATGCAAATGAGAGTATCAGCTATGTATTATGCTAGACTAATGCCCAGATAATGGCTTCACAAACTAAACTGTAGAATTCCCACTCGGTTTCTTGTACAGAGGAATTTTGTTCCATGTGCACATGTTTGCACACATATCTGTACGTGTTTTGTACTAGCTCTTGGATATAGGCTGTGACTCACTGGCTTCAAAAATGTTTATGTCTAATTGGAAAATCTTCACATTTTATCAGACACTAGCAAAAACAAGATTATTGTCTGAGCTTCTAGGTGTTCCAGATTATAATGGCAATTTAGGTCCTGAGGACTTTGCTAAGGAATAGTCTGGACCCTTAGGCTGAGTTCATAGCAAAGACTGAGAGAAAGTAAATTATAGGCAAAAAACGTCAGAGTGGAGAAGCCTGACTGTGCAGATTAAAAGGTTTCTTTTCTCTTTCCTTCCTCCTTTCTTCCTTCTTCCCTCTCTCTTTTCTTTCTCTCTTTTCTTTCCTTCTTTCTTCCTTTCTCTCTTTTCTTTCTCTTCTTTCTTTTCTTTCTTTCTTTTCTTTCTTTCTTTTTCTTTCTTTTCTTTCTTTTCTTTCTTTCTTTTTCTTTCTTTCTCTTTCTTTCTTTCTTTCTTTCTTTCTTTCTTTCTTTCTTTCTTTCTTTCTTTCTTTCTTTCTTTCTTCCTTCCTTCCTTCCTTCCTTTCTTTCTTTCTTCCTTCTTTCCTTCTTTCTTTCTTTTCCAAAAGGAACATACTTTGAAATTAGTTTTTGAAGACTGACAATTCCTAACTCCTTCTTCTACCAGTTCTCCTTTAAAACTCAGAATTCAGGAAGAAAAAAAGGACTCTTTTTTAACCATGCTTTTTCCTTGTTGTTGTTTTTAAATAATTCATTTATTTAAATGTAGTGACCAATTTCTCACTCAGGCATATTTGACTTCAGTGGCTTGGTTCCAAGATTTGTGTGTGAAAGCAAAGCTAGGCTAGACCAGAGAACTGAACACCAGCCAAAACAAACTTCAATGGAACCACTTAACTCCTCGAGTGCTGTGGCCTCTGACACCCCTGGGGTCTTGGCTGTCCAGGCATTTCCGCCTTCAGCAGTGTGTCCTCATGACACATAGCATATGCCCACCAGGTTCCAGGAGTTCCCCTTTGAGTTGATGTAAACTGTGTGTTCTAGGACACCATGGGGAGGGTGGGAATTTTGACCAGCATCTTAAAAGGAAAATTTTGTTGGTCACACATGCTGGAAGAGCACAGCAGAGGTCCTCTTCAAAGAGTAGCTGTAAAAATGACAGCTATCTGAAAGGACATGCAATGTAACCCCCATTAACCAAATGTAGTGGGAGGTACAGTTTTTCAGAAAGCTGAGTTTCAGTGGTAGAAATTTGATCCTTGTCTTGTGTAATTCAAAGTTATAAAAATAATTGTTTAACATATTACTTTTCTGAACATACCTCTTTTTTTTACACAATTTCTAGTTTAGTTGAAGCACTGGAAATGAGAGAATATGAGTTCTACTGTTATTTTCTTGGGGTATATCATTTTTCCTCATTGTATTCCAAGTTTCCTTATATGTGAAATGAAAATCCTAATATTGCACTAAATAATAGGACCACTAAAAAAAATTAAACAATTAAGCACTGTTTCAAATGTGAAGTGCTAAAAATAATATGCAAAAATTTTAATCTTCTCCACAGAGGTTCTGAGAATGCCGCCTTTGATAATCTACAGCATATTCTGAATATACTGTCTTAATATACTATCTTACTATCTTTCTCTTAGTATACTATCTGTTATCATCTTATCATTTAATAAACATTGGGAATAGTAATCAGTTTGATGTTCTATAGCACATGATTAAGATTTGAAAGATTTGTTCTTCAGCTACTGGGATGATGATAGCGATGCTATTTACGACATTAGTTGAGTAAGTGAATTTCATACTCACTGCTGAAGACAAATACTTTTCTGTAACATAATAAAGGAAATAGGAAACAAATGAAATTACAAAGGAGTGAGAGAAACTGATCAAATATGATCACAGCCAGTGACTGAAATGGCCAATTTTGCAGCAAGGAAAAAACAAGCAAATTCAAAGAAATAGTCTTTATTCCCAAGACTAAGAACTTATCAAAGGAAGAGGCGTTTCCTTGGTTAGATACTCAGTTGATAAAAGCAGTTGGAATTGGATAAACTTCAGACCCAGGATCCAGGCATTCTAAATACATTCATTTATTTGCTCTTATGGGATAATGTAGACAGAAGCCTTTCAGCAAACAAGTAATTATTTATGTAAACAGAATTAGTTCAAGCATCTGTTAATTCCACATTTTGCTAATTTGCAGATTTTTTTAATTTAAGCATTAACTAGTCTTTTGATATAAAATTAATAAAGTGCCAAATTTTGTAAATTTGCACAAGTAAATACATTCATTGGTGGAGGAGGAGGGATAGCAAAATACTTGAAGAGAAAGAGAGGTACTCCTCAGTTACTGTAATTATTGAAGTCAAGTGGAGACTAATCTCAAAAAGTGTTCTTTAAGTTATTCAATCATAGAAAAGCACCATGATCTCATGGATAGGCTGTAGGATGTGGAGTCAGGAAGACATGAGTTCATATCCTGCCTCAGATTTTTAGTATGTGAACCTAGGGAAGTCACATTTTTCCTCTAAGTCTCAGTTTACTTATCAGGAAAAATGGGGATAATGACTCTTCCCATCTACCCCCCAAAGTTATTGTAAAAATCAATTGAAATAAGGTACTCAAAGTGCTTTGTAAAGTTTAAAGAACTAAATAAATGAGTGGATGTTGTTGATATTGTTATCATCTTGACGATAAGGAAAGAAGTGATTCAGTGGAAAGGACTAGGGAGGATGTTCCAGGGAAGAAGAGTGACATATGCCGAAGTGAAAAGGAGAAGATGAAATATATACAGAGGACACTGGGGTGTCATGTCTCTGATTTATGACAGGCAAAAGTTCAAAATCATGTAGTAAATACTTTATGCATTTACTACTGTCTTAATTTGATCTGTAGTCTTAGCAATGTGGTTGCTCTCTCTAAGGGTGTAGACTACAACCCACACATGCCTCTACCTCTATAATCTTTTTGTCCATGTCCTCCTATAATCCTCAACACATGGGTTATCCAATATGCCAAGGCCTCCTGCATGTTCCATTAACAAGACACTCTATCTCTCAACTCCAGGCATGTTGCATCCCTTTCCACCTCTGCTTCCTGACTTTCTGGCTTCCTTCAAGGCTGATCCTTTTTTTAAAAAAATATTTGAATAGTATTTTATTTTTTTCTCTACAATTATATATCAAGAACATTTTTAGCATTCATTTTTATCAAGGCCCATTTTCTACAGAGAATTTTTCCCAAACTCTCTTAATTCTAGTACCTTTACTCTCTTAATAATTTCCTATTTATCCTACAAATAACTTGCTTCCATATTTTTATTTGCTAATATGCTCCTCAAGGGCAGGGACTATATTTTGCCTTCCTTTGTATCCCCAGTGCTTAGCATAATAACTGGTAGATAGGAGCAAATGCTTTACAAATTCCCATTGACCAACCTTCTGACTACAGATGTTTTGACATTCTGAGGATACCAGCAGCATCACTAGTTGTCCATCATTTATTCTTTCCTCTTGCTGCAAGCATTAAGTCTTGAATCCTTTTACATGTGAATCAAACCTTAGCTCTTAAGTCACCATTTCAACCTGGAGAAGAGTTATTTATTTAGCCAAATGCATAACAAATGAAAACAACATAAAAACCACACCAGAAGAAATCAAATTTCTAAAAATTGTAGTGCTGTCTTCCTGCCAGAGTAGAATGACCAGACATTGTGGGTTTTCAGAAAATGGCCTTGTTTTGTGAAGGGCTTCTGGCTCTAAATACTAAAATCAGTTCTTTGTTCCCATTCCAGTAATTTAATTCAGGCACATTTAACTAGGTGAATCTTACTTACTTTGGATCTGTAGCTCACCTTGTTGTAGATCGTTCATGTCTAAATAAATTAGACATTAATCTGCCCTTGTGGCCTGAGCTGTGTACTAGGAGACATGGGCTACTGATTGGATATTGCAGGACAAAGTAATTGCTTTATTTCTGTGCTTGCTCTTCTGGTGACATCCTCCGACTTACCAGCTTATTGAATTGTCCTGGATGTTCCTGTGCTGCAAATCTATCAACCAAAGAAGCAAGCATTTATTAATTACCTACTATATTCCAGGCACTATATGTGTAAGAGACAAAAACAAAAATGAAGTCATTCTTTCCCTCATACCTTAGATCATACTTTAGATCCTTAGAATTTCTGAGCTGTGGGTGTGGAAACGATATATCTTCCTCACCCAGCAAACAGCCTATGCAGTCGTATAAATTGGAGAGTGCCCAGTGTATGAGGGCCAGCATGACCAGGGCTTCTTAAACTTTGGCCAGTAGTGACCCCTTTTCATGTTTTGGGTGCCATTAATTGTCATTGTGTGGCCTGAGGGCATGTGCAATGCAAAGTGCACATAACTTTGTGTTCAGAACCAAGCCTGCGGTGAAGTTGCACCATGCAATGTGGGCAAATGCAACCAGAAACCTCCCTGATTTATTATGCATTTGATTTTGAATTAATTTTTGGTCATTGCATATTCAGAAAACTTTTACTGTTGCCAAATTTTTTGCAACCCCATGAGGGGTTGCAACCCAAAGTTTAAGAAATGCCAATTTCTAGACAGAGTATGTGGAGGGAAATAATGTAAAGCAAAATTATAAAGGTTAGGCTGGGCCAAGTGGTGAACCATCTTAAATTCCAAAGAGAGGAGTTTATATTTGACTTGGGAAGTAATAGAGAGTCACTAGAGTTTAATAAATATGGGAGTTGGAGGATGGAGAGTGGGATGTGATCAGAACTGAACTTTAGCAAAGTCAACCATGTGGAGAATAAATTGGAATGAGAAGAGACTGAAGGCAGGGAAACTAATTAGAAGGTTATTGAAGCAGTCCTTTTGGGAAGTGACAAGAAGCCTGGTGAGAACTGTGTGAGAGAAGGGGATAGGTACAATATTTGTTATAGTAGGGATGACAATATTTGGCAGTCGGTTAGATCACGCCTGCACAAGATTCAGACCACAGGCCTGTTTTACATCCCCTCCGTTTTTCTCAACCAGTCTAAAATCCTTTCAAGGGCCACAAGCAGTACTTGGGTCATAAGTGGCCTGCAGGTCAAATATTGTACAGGTCTGGCATATCAGCAAGCATCCTGGCATATGCAGGAGGGCCTGCTACACAAGTTTTTAGATCTGATTTTTTTAAAAGGAAAGCAACTTTAAGAGGGGTAAATAATCATATGTTAATTACGTATACCGACAGAGAAAATACAAGCAGGCACAACAGACAGGGCTTCCAGTTGTCTGACCATAAGCAATACATACATCAGTACCAGAGAGAGAGGCACCAACATCTGGGTTTTCAAAGCTGGGGAGCTTCTTAAAACAGCTGCCCAAAGTCTCATCTGGCACAAGAAACTTCTCCCAAAAACTAAGCCACAAAGCAAAACCTCACCTCGGCGCATATATACATATATATAAATATACATATGTATGTGTATATACACATATATGTATGTGTGTTTGTGTGTATATATGTATATGTGTGCATATACACATACATATATATAGTGTGTGTATACATATATATATATATATATATATATATATATATATATATATATATATATATATATATATATATATATCTCAAATGAATGTACTCTTTTCTGAGCCAGAGGCCATGACCCCTCATGACCCAGTGCCTCATTAGCAATCAGAAAAGGTGGGCCTTCACACAAAACAAGCCTCCCTCAGTAGCCCCTCCTGATGCCTATCAATAGAAGATTTTGAACTCCCATTACATCTGGGATAGATATAAGGTGTGATTGATGCTTAGGAGGAGAGGATGGTGCCGAGGTTTGGAACCTGGGGGACAGTAAAACTAGTGGTAACCTGAACAAAAGTGGGTAAATTTGGATGAAAAGAGGGTTTATGTAGAAGAAAGGTGAGTTCTGTGTTGGACTTATTGAGCTTGATATGCCTATGTGACACCCAGTTTCAAAAATAATCAGTGACAATTGATATGGGACAGGACTTGAGCAGTGTGAGAGGAGGACTGGATATATCACTCTGGAAGTCATTTACATCGAGATGGCAATTAATCCATTAGAACTCGAAGTTCCCCAAGTGAGAGGCTGTGGAACAAAAAGAGAAGAGAGCCCAAAACAGGGTCTTGGAAGACTCGTGAAGCAGAGCTCTCCATTTTCATAAAATATTGGTTCAGATGGGGCAGCTGGGTGGTGCACTGGACAAAATACAAGCCTGGAGTCAGAAGGACCCGAGTTCAAATTTGGCTTCAGACACTTACTAGCTGTGCGACTTTGGGCAAGTCACTTAACCCTGCTTGTCTCAGTCTCCTCATCTGTAAAATGAGCTAGAGAAGGAAATGGTGAACCACTCCAGTATCTCTGCCATGAAAACCCCAAATGGGGTCCTAAAGAATCGGATGCAGTAATTAACACAAGAACAAAACTGGCTCAGATAGAGATTACTCTTGTTTTCCCTTAATATGAATTTGTAGAATTTGTGTATGGCAAATAATAATGCTTAGTAAGGCAATAACAACAAAAGACAAAATGAGTCATGATGATGAACGAATGAAATATTTATTTGAATAGGAATCACTAGTCCTTTAACAGAAAAGCAGCATGGAATGGTACAAATACAGAAATGACCTTAGAATCAGGAAGCCCTGGGTTCTTATTCTGCCTCAGAGACATGCTAGCTGAGTGACTGGATAAAAATCACCTAGCCTTGAGGCAGCTATTTAAGTATATTACTTACTGAAGATTTGCTGATCTATATCCACGGAGGAAGTTTCTATTCTGAAATTACTGACAGTGTTGAAATTTATTAAGCTCCTAATACATGCCAGGCATTGCATTGTGTTGGGCATGCAAATCCAAGCCAAAAAAGAGAAATAAGATAGTCCCTACCCTGGAGAAACTTACATTGTAATGGGAGAAGACAACACATAAAAGAAACCTGGAAAGAAAAAGGGAACATGGGAGTAGGCTGTTGGTGAAGAGCTGGAAAAATACATAGACTCCAAAGTGGAGCTAGCAGATAAATGAGCAGGGATGGCTTGGTAGTTCCATTCAGGGACTCACCAATCAGAGGAGAGAGATGCTGTGACAGAGGCATCTCTAGAGTGAGACATCTGCTAGTGGTAGGCAGAAAAGTCTGGAGATTTTTCTCTTAAGGTAAAAAAATCATTTTATATAATTTTGGAAAATTATTAGTTTTTCAGTAACTATATATAAATGTGTATGGAGAGAGAGGTATGTATATAAACATATAGGTAGGTGAATATATATACATATATATTTATACACACATATATGAAGTATAGCCTATCAGTATATTAATGATAGAATAATAATACCTGGATGAACTCCAGCTACTTGGTGGTAGAAGCAATGATCAAATCTCATAGTGTCCTTCTAAATAGGGTCAAAATATAAAATACCCTAGTCAGGGTCGGATCTGAACAGTGAAACTGTTTTGGCTAACTTCCAACTACCCATTTCCATCGCTGGACCATATCACCCTACCACCTTTTCAGTCCTGCCCTTTGTAGCAAAGAGAACTTTCTTTTCCTCTCCCATATGGTAGTGATATTATGCCCCATATTGAACTTAAATTAATTTGTGTATGTTTTGTACATACTTATAAACATCTTTTTAATCTCCTCTGAGAGATTGTAGTCTTAAAGTCAGTTGCTGTTTCATTTCTGTCCTTGTACACCCACTACTTAGCACAGTGCCTAACATATAGGTAGTTGTTTAACATATGTTTCCTGATTAATTGGTAAAGCTTTATCGATTATTAGGGCAGTTTTGAAAAACGTTCTTTTTTTCTTTATAATTTTTTAAAAAGATGTAGCCAGGATAAACAGAAGTTAATTATTTAACTTACGTTGGAAAATTTGAAAACTTTTTTTCTCCCTTTGTTATAAAATCAGTGGTTTGAAAGTGTGCTAGTATCAGCTAATTTAGCTAGTGAAGAGAAAAGTAAGTACCTTAGAATTGCTTACCCATGTCAACACTGAACAGTCTAATTTAAATATATTATTTTTACTTGACCTAGAAAAATAATGAATCTCGTCTTAAAATTTTTTACATGGTATGACAAAAAGTCAGTGACTTTCCTGGCCAAACCACTAACTTCTGAGGTACCAGGGATCACAGTTGCTAGAGCGCTATAGATCTGAGGATCAACTAATTTGTTGGCCAGTTTTATCACCTGCTAAATTGACTAATGTTCCTGGCTCCACAAAAGGGAACAAGAGCTTTTTATTTTTTTAATAAAAATTTATTTATTTAACTTTTTACATTCATTTTCACAAAATTTTGGGTTCCAAATTTTCTCCCCATTTATCCCCTCCCCCCACCCCAATACATCGAGCATTCTAATTTTCCCTATCACCAATCTGCCCTCTCTTCTATAATCCCTCCCTTCCTTTGTCCCCATCTTCTCTTTTGTCCTGTAGGGCCAGATGACTTTCTATTCCCCATTAACTGTATTTCTTATTTCCTAGTAGCAAGAACAATACTAAACAGTTGTTCCTAAAACTTTGAGTTCCAAATTCTCCCCATCCCTCTCTCCCCACCCATTCCCTTTGGGAAGGCAGGCAATTCAATATAGGCCCTATCTGTGTAGTTTTGCAAATGACTTCGATAACAGTCGTATTGTGTAAGACTAACTTCATTTCCCTCCATCCTATCCTGCCCCCCATTGTTTCTATTCTGTCTTTTGATCCTGTCCCTCCCCAAGAGTGTTGACTTCAAATTGCTCCCTCCTCCCATTGCCCTCCATTCCATCATCCCCCCTACCCTGCTTATCTCCTTCTTCTCCACTTTCCGGTATTGTAAAAGATAGGTTTTCATACCGAAATGAGTGTGCATTTTATTCCTTCCTTTAATCGAATGTGATGAGGGTAAACTTCATGTTTTTTTCTCAGCTCTCCTCTTTTTCTCTCCACTAAAAAGTCTCCTGCTTGACTCTTAAATGAGATATAATTTACCCCATTACATTTCACCCTCTCTCCTCCCACTACATTTCTCTCTCACCATTTACCTTAATTTCTTTTAAGATATGGTCCCATCCTATTCAATTCACTCTGTGCTCTCTGTCTCTGTGTGTGCATGCATGTGTATATGTGTGTGTGTGTGATCCCACCAACTACCCAGATACTGAAAAGTTTCAAGAGTAACAAATATTGTCTTTCCATGAAGGAATGTAAACAGTTCACTTTTGTTAAGTCCCTTATGACACCTCTTTGCTGTTTACTTTTTCATGCTTCTTCTCATTCTTGTGTTTGAAAGTCAAATTTTCTTTTCAGCTCTGGTCTATTCATCAAGAATGCTTGAAAGTCCTCTGTTTCATTGAAAGACCATATTTTCCCCTGAAGTATTGTACTCAGTTTTGCTGGGTAGGTGATTCTTGGTTTGAGTCCTAGTTCCTTTGACTTCTGGAATATCCTATTCCACAACCTTCAATCCCTTAATGTAGAAGCTGCTAGAGCTTGCGCTATCCTGATTGTATTTCCACAATACTGGAATTGTTTCTTTCTAGCTGCTTGCAATATTTTCTCCTTGAACTGGGAATTCTGGAATTTGGCCACAATGTTCCTAGGAGTTTCGCTTTTTGGACCTCTTTCAGGCAGTGATCGATGGATTCCTTCAATACTTATTTTGCCCTCTGGTTCTGGAATCTCAGGGCAGTTTTCCTTGATAATTTCATGGAAGATGATATCTAGGCTCTTTTTTTGATCATGGTTTTCAGGTAATCCCATCATTTTAAAATTGTCTCTCCTGGATCTATTTTCCAGGTCAGTTGTTTTTCCAATGAAATATTTCGCATTCTCTTCCATTTTTTCATTCTTTTGGTTTTGTTTGGTGATTTCTTGGTTTCTCATAAAGTCATTAGCCTTCATCTGTTCCATTCTAATTTTGAGAGAACTATTTTCTTCAGTGAGCTTTGGAACTTCTTTTTCCATTTGGCTCATTCTGCTTTTGAAAGCATTCTTCTCCTCATTGACTTTTTGAACCTCTTTTGCCAATTGAGTGAGCCTATTTTTCAAGGTGTTATTTTCTTCAGCATTTTTTTGGGTCTCCTTTACCAAGGTATTGACCCGTTTTTCATGCTTTTCTTGCATCTCTCTCATTTCTCTTCCCAGTTTTTCCTCCACCTGTCTAACTTGATTTTCAAAATCCTTTTTGAGCTCTTCCATGACCTGAGCCCACCAAACATCCACCTTGGATATCTGGGATAGAGAGGCCCTGACCTCCATGTCGTTCCCTGATGGTAAAAATTGTTCCTCGTCATCAGAAATGAAAGGTGGGAACATCTGTTCCCCAAGAAAGTAGCTTTCTATGGTCTTATTTTTCTTCCCTTTTCTGGGCATTTTCCCAGCCAGTTACTTGACTTTTGAGATTCCTCTGCACCCCCGCCTAGATCCGCCCAGCTAGTGCTTGGGGTCTGAGATTCAAATGCTGCTCCCCAGCCTCAGGCTTTCTGCAGTGGGCGCAGCTGCTATTCAATGTGAGCTTAAGTTCTGGTGCTGGGGTGAGGGCAGGGCTGCCTCCCAGGCTCAGTTCCTGCAGGGGGTTTATGTGGAGACCTTCAACAATGAAGGTTCTGCCTGCTTGAGGAGTTCTGTGCTGCCCCTGCTTCTGCTGCTGCCTCTGCCGCTGCCTTTCGAGGGGGCCCGAGTCACAGAGACACCCCGCTCCCCTCTCGGCCAGCCCAGAAGTCTCTCTCACTGACCTGTAGTGCCTGTGGGTGGAGGGACCTTCGCAGCCGACGGAGGTTCCATCCCTGAAGCCTGCTCGGATCTGCTCCTCTCGGGCCATGCAGCCAGGGCAACGCAGGGGTGGGCTCCACTGTCCGGAGTGTGACAGACCCCTGGGGACAGCTTTCCAGGGCTCTCTGGAACAGAAATCTCCTCCCCTGTGTTTCTCCGTGAATTGTACTGATCCAGAATTTGTGGGGAGTTCTTTTTACAGAAAATATATGGGCTTTCGTTTCAGAGCTAGCATACATGAGTCTTTCTACTCCGCTATCTTGGGTCCTCCCCTCAAGAGCTTTTTTTATAAAACATCATGCTTTTCTTCTCCTAAATGAAATTTTGCATGTTAGACATTTTAAGTTGGATAGGTTCGCCTTTCTCTGACATTCCATTGTGAAAGATTATGGGAGTAAAGACAAGAAAGAAGGAGGTGTAATAGTGATTTAAAGCAGTCCCAGACTTAGAATAGGTATTTTATAAGTAAAATAAAATCCCTTTACAGGAGAACTTAAATATGTGAAATCTTTGGTTCTAGACTGGTTATCAGTTATATTGTTCCACACCCTCCCATTGGACATACATCTCACTTCCCAGATTCAGTATATTACTTCAGTTGCCTGCCTCCATTCCAAGTCAAGTTGAAAGGGCTTTCCTTGTGTTCAATAAAAGCATAGAAAAAAATTTTAAAAACTAGTGAGAGTCGGTACATTATAGAGGTCAGAGAGCTGACAAAAGAGCCTAGATTCTATCCTCTATCCCCATCCCTATCACAAAATGTTACACTTTTCACCTTTCCAATACCAACAATACTTAAGTGCTGAGTATAATAATGGCTTTTTCCCTTCTCAATCCTTTGAGATTGACAGCAGGAGGTTTTCATTGTTATTTTTATTCTATTAAGAACATTAGTGAATCCAGATCAAGACAGAAGAAACACCCATTGAGTACAGCAATATCATTGAATGACCAACCCACGATTTTATTAATTTTCCCTTTGCCTGGAACTACCCGCCTCTTCCTCCCCTTCATTATCTCCTGTATTGATCAATATGTTCATTTTCTCCAATTAATTAAGTTCGACATACAGTTTATGAATAGGAAACTTGAAGGCCCCACTGTCATCTGCTTTGGTCAGAGTACATTTGGTATACTGCATCCAGGTCATTTTAGAAAGAAACTGAAAATATGGAGAGCATCCAGAGAAGGGTGTCCAGGATAATGACAGACTTGCGTGCAGATCATGTGATATGAGAACTAGCGGTAGGAACCAGTGGTGTTCAGCCAGGAGAGGAGAAGGTTGTGGGGAGAAGGGAAATAGCTATCTTCATGTAAAGTGTGGAAGGTGACAAAGTAGACTTGTTTTGCGTAGTCCCTAAGGGTGGGACAAGAAGCAAAAAGGTAGAAGTTGAAAAGATATAGCTCAATGTCAAGAAAAATTTCTTGAGTGGAGTTGTGCAAACATACAAAGCTTTCTTCAGCAAGTATATCACCTCCCACTGTAAGACTACAAGCAAAGCCTTCTGCGTATGCAGTAGAGGGGAGTTAGGTTTGGGTATGGCCTCTGAAATCCCAGGCTTCCCTGAATAATGGTAGTTAATAATAGGTAGTTATCACTTCAAGGGACTTGATGAGCTCTTTCTATTATCCTGTGAGGGAAAAGCAGTTAAACTAAGTGAGAAGGTCTATTATCTGTACAAATATCACAGCAGGTCTCCCATAAGGATTCTGCAAATTCTCTTTTAAAAGACTGTGATTGAAATATCTCACTCCGGGAGCCTAATGAAGAGCTATAAGCCTTCAAAGGTTAAGGCAGCAAGCTGGCATATTCCTGCAACAGAAGCAGAAACCATCCACTCATTCTGCTTCTCATAACATCCCACATCAGTAGGAATGTAAGTCTGATCCTGTAGCTGGGTTGTGTTTACATATAAGAAGGCCACCTGGAAGTTTTGTTTGGTGTAGTAGTAATAGAGGTGAGTTGAGGATCAGAAAGACAGATGCCCACATAGCCCAGCTGGAAGGTAAACATTCCCTTAGGATTCCCATTCTTTTGTTGGCTATTTAATAATAGCACTTACATGCACTGCCTACCACAAGGAACAGAGAGCCTTGTGCTCACTGTGGGTCTTTGGCAAAACAATGAAATTACTTGTATAGTCATCCCTCTTGGACAAAAGCAAGCAGGTTTTATACTTTTTTAAAACTATTGTCTTTTATAGGGAGTCCTACAACTGAAACTTGCTAGAAGGTATGACAGTTTATATTAGACAGAATGCTTGATAGATAATATTCACAATTAAACGATTTTCTATATTCCCATTCTTTTTCCTCTAACTTCTTTCATGGAAATCAAAATCCTGTCCTTTTAACTATGTTATTATGAGTTAACAACCTGCTGTGTTCTGTTCATCATGAAAATCCTTAAAGCAGTTAGCTGCCAATCACCCAGTGTTCTATCCATCACCATAATATCTGGTCTCTTCATCTAGGAATACCCATCAGTAATGCTGTATCAGTAACATTGCTCAGCCATCTCCCATTGGACATGCGTCTCACTTCTCAGAAACAGTTTACTTTAGACATTCTGCCTCCATTCTAGATCAAGTTGAGAGGGCTTTCCTTGTATTACATAAAAACAGAAAAATTAAGAACTAGTGAGAGTCAGTACATGATAATGCCTAGTGGGCTGGCATCAGAGTGAAACAGACCTAGGTTCAAGTCCCCTATCTTTTATCTCCTATCATTATCACAAAATGTCACACTTTTCTCCTTCCCAATTCCAATCCAACAAATAAGATATGTCCACTCAGTTTGCCATCCACTTATTCCTGCTTTGAGAACCAGGCCGGACCAGTGTACTCTAACACACCATCTCTATCTCAGTAAAGCAGAAGCAGGACATAAGCAGTTAACTTACAATGGGTTCTCCACCCTGAGATGGGAGAGCCATAAAATCTCTCCATGGTTCTCTTGGTCACAGTTGCATGGATGAGACTCCATTTGCTTTAAGTACTCGTGAATCCTTAAAGGCTTCTTTCAATGGAAAAGATAGCTTACAGATACCTAAGGACAGTGCCAACTTGAGACAACAATTAGGAAGCTAATGGAGCCGTGTTACTGCCCCAGGGCACTACCTCTCTTAAGTTTCTATCTTTTACCTCCAAATTTTTATTCCAGCACTATGTCTAATATCTGCTCGCTCTGTATGCCCTCTATGTTAGGCCATCTAGTAAGTACTGCTTACTAGTAGAGAGGCAAAGGAAACTCTGTCAGGACATCAGTAAAGAGTTGTGTATTCCTCATACTTAATTTGGTACTTTCCAATGTCCTACTCAGAGAACTGAATGTATTCTTAAAAGGGGAGACTATAATTAATATTATTAAAGAAGATAAAACAACAGAAGGCAATATATTTGAATAGATAGTGAAATACAAGACACTTTTTGAAGGCCAGTGGGTTGACCCATATTTAAACAGATTCTGGTTTCCGAGTTACATTATATATACAAATGTAATTCCTTTTCACCAACAAGGTTGGGGTGCGTCATTATTTATTATTATAATAGTACTGCTATTCACAATATGATATACAATCAATTAGCAAGCATTTATTAAGCACCTACTATCTGCTAGACATTGTACTGAGCTCTGGAGATATAAAAACAAAAAGCAAATAGGCCACTGATCTCAAGGAGCTTGTATTCTAATGAGGAAGAAAACATGTACCTGTAAAATTATATGCAGAATACACACAAAGTATATTCATATCAGTTTTGAAAGAGAAAGCCCAGATGGGGTTAGGGTAAAGTTGTTGGGAAAGGATTTATGGATGGCACTTGAACTGAGTTTTGAATGAACTCAAGAAAGAAGTAATGAGGCAAAGGTATGGGACTGGAGCTAAAGAGGATATTAAGGTTGACTATTGGCAGTAGTCTGGGAATCATTGGCTTAGACAATAAAATATATTATCATATTAACATTTGGCACTACTGTGCAGGAGACAAGACTGGTTACCCACTTTAAATTTCTATTAAGTAATTCATAGAATATGATCCTTTTACAGGGACTCCCAAGCCTTTAAAATTTGCTAGGTTTTGATAAATTAATAAAGAGGTGTTTTAAGTGACCTTCATGGCTTGTATAGTGATTAAAATGCTCAATAATATGTCTGCCCTGGGATATAAAACTGCTTCTTATTGGATTTATTACGGACGATGCCTGTCTCAATCTAGACCTTTAAGTTTCATTTCTGAATCCTGGGGCAGGTACTTTAATCACGGCTACCTGGTGTATTTCTTGGTCTTCTAAATTTAAAAGATATTGGTTCTCAAGGTATTATGCGGATATTTTATTGTTGGTTTTCAATCATATCTGACTCTTCTTGACCCCATTTGGAGTTTTCTTGGCAAAGATGCTACAGTGGTTTGCCATTTCTTTCTCCAGCTCATTTTACAGATGAGGACACCAAATTAAACAGTTGAGTGACTTGCCTAGGGTCACAGGGCTAGTAAGTGTCTGAGGCAAGATTTGAACTCAGGAAGATGAGTCTTCGTGACTCTAGACCTGCCACTTTGTCCACTGTGCCAGCTAGCAGCTCTCTACAAAACATGAATAAAATATAAATACTTTTGCTTGTTACTGATTTCTTTGCCAATATTTCCCTGATTATACATACCTTCAGATGTATAAAAAACACACATAAGTTGGTAAACTGGAGACAGTAGTGAAACTAATCAATTTTTACTGAGTAAGAAAGAGAAGAATTAAAATTATATATAAAAAGTCAAGTCATGGTTTCCTGCAAAGTTGTAGGCTGCTGAAGCCAAAATGTGAGACTGTCTAGAACTATCAATGTCCCTTTAGGAATTTCAAACATACTCATAATCCCAAGGGTTTTTGGTGACTTTTATTCTGTCTGTCCTCAGTGATGGTCCCGTTGAGGTTTAGAGATGCTGGGACCCAAAATGGCAACACACAGATCCTGCCCAAATGAATTCAACCCAAGCCTTCTTTCAGCCAAAGGAAAACAAGGTTTATTACAAATCCATCACATTGGCCAGACTCTTAAAGGATCTCAGCATTGGCTAGACTGTTAAGAAATCTGAGCATTTGTGATGCTTGTATTGACAAGCAAGCCCCGTTGAATCTAAGCACTTTCAGGGAAACAAGGTGGGTCTTATATACCAAAAAACTGTGGGAGGGATCTAGGACTGGCCAAGCAGTCTGGAGTGATTGGAGGAGGGGGTCTGGGGAGGATCTTGATGAGAATGGCTAATAGGTTAGGGTGTAGAAGTCTGATGCCAGGAACCAAGAGAATGGGGTTTAGATAGGATCAAGGGTGGGAAGCAGTTGGGGCCATCTGGAGGTAACATACTGTGAAGGTCTGGGCTAGGTTAAGGGTAACAGAAAATTGGGTATAGAGATAATGAAAGGCCAGTTGAGAGAATTATAGCCTAAGGTGAACACCAGTTCAAGTGAGACAATTCAAGGAGCTTTCAAACAGGTTTCCAGAGCCTGCACCCCATCAGTCCCATTCCTTTCAGTCCATCTTTTCTCACTAAATCAAAATAGATTTGAAATTTCTTGTGGAGAAACAACTAGTAACTTGGAACTTGTGTACACAACAAAAGAAAACCATTTATTTGGCTAATGAGGCCTGCAGTTATATTCTGATTTTGGAGTTGTCTTTGAAGGACTCTATTAAGCAGAATCTACCTCTCAAGAAATGAGAAAAATCCCTCCTGTTGAGTTTTTATCACAGTAAAAGTCTAATGACTGGCCCTGTGGCTTGAGCCTAAACATGTCCCTTATGAATTAAAGACATTTATGATGTAATGAGATCTGATTATTTACCATCGTTGCAATGATTTTCGATTCATCTCTTTCACAAGTCAAAACAAACACTGTTCTCTGGCAAATTTTGTTGCCCTACCTTCTAAAAACCTTTTACTACCCACTGGCACATATTTCTTTAAAATCTACATAAATGTATATATATGCATATATATATATATATATACATGAATGTATATGTGAATATATATACATACACACATATATTACCATATGGATGTTTTAGAGTACCACCCTGTATTTTAGTTAAGATAGAAAATACTGTTCTAAAAAGGAGTAGTTTTGACTTTGAGGGCAGTCAGAACCTGGAAAAGAGAAAAGATATTGAACCTGGATTTTAGGTTTTTTGTGGTTTTCTTCTTCCTGAGTTCAAATCTGGCTTCAGACATTTACTAGCTATGTGAGTGTGAGCAAATCACTTACCATTTTTACCTCTGAATACTCAGCTTTAAAATGAGCCCAAGAAGGAAATGGCAAACCACTTCAATATCTTTGCCACAAAAACCCAAAAGGGGTCATGAATAGTTAGACACAACTGAATTTTTTTGGTGTTACTTCATCTTTATCTTCAATATCATTTCCCCCTCTCACGCACCCTCACTTCTCCACCACAAGTTCTGGTCAACACCTTGGTAAGTATTTTTGACCCAGCGTTAATTCTTTCCTTATAGATGGTTCCTTACTCTATATGCAATTGTCATTAAAAGATATGCTAAATAAATGGAAAGAAGACTCCTGTCTTCACTTTACCAAAGGGTTCCTTATACAGGGAAGTGACTAATCATGATTTCATTAAACGGTGACCCTTCCAGATACAATTAAGATAATGTTCATTTTGCAAATGTTTCATTTACATTTTCATTTTTCCAGTACTTTGCACAGGGTCTGGCACATTGTAACTACTTCATAAAGTGTTGACCACTTGATTTACACACAGGTTCTCAGGATCCTGTGTAAGGCTTTAAGAGAGATATATTCTTTTCTGTCCTTTAAATTCCTCAGATATGTTGACTGAGAAGGGAAAGGTCTTCTAAAGTACTTCAGGGTACACATGTTTGGGGCAATGTGATTTTTCTGCCCCCTTTCTTTAAAAGGTTTCTGAAACAGAGCCAAAACTCTATAACAGATAAAGAGCTGTGACGACAACTGAAAGGAAGGGAGGGGGTACTCATTTCTTAAGGACTTCTTAAGGGATTTAGTGTTCTTTAGCAGCTAATTAAGTCAAGGAACAGGAGCCTATGTCCCTTTTAATCTGAACGGTTAATTTTCTACTTTGGAAAATTAGATATATCTTGTAAGGAATATATTCATTTCTTCTGACATTCATGTAGCTTTCAACATTGCGTTTTTCGAGCCACTGTGGCATCGATGTGTTAGTTTAGGGGTGGCAATTAAGGACTCCAGGTTTACCAGTTACTTCCCTGGCATAATTCTGCACCTGCCTTTATTTCTGACATAATATTTCAGTATCCCTATTGGTTGGCACATCAAAAGGGAATGACATACTTGGTGAGGCATTAAGGTTATCTGATCTTACGGGGAAAAACCTTTAAGTCAAATTTTAGTTTTAAACAGGCCAGAAGGATAGTAAAGCTGTAAGTTACTGAGCCATGAGATCAAAAGTTATGTCCCACCCCTAGCCCTCCCCTGACCCCAAAGTCCCAGGTGCTTCTCTATTCCTACAATACATAAACTATTGTTTTGGCCTCCCCTGAGTTCCATCATGTTCTTCCTGTTGCAAACAAACATAATAAGTAGTCTGTGGTCAAGCTTTTCCTTTTGCTTTGGAGACGACTATTACAATGAGGAAGATACAGGTGCTGATTGTCAAGCTTTAACACGTGATATGTTTGCAGTGATTCCCACGACACTTATTCCCATTCATCTTGTTTCCCATGTGTTTGCGTATGTGTGTATGTATATTCCAAATACAGACCTCAAAAAGGATACAAAGAGCTAGATTTCAGCTGTACTATATTTCACCTTAAATATTTAGCATGTATTGGCAGGAACTATTTTCTCTTTCCCTTATTTTTCCTTTTCTTTTTTCTCTTTTTTTAATTTATGGAATAAAATAAGCATTTCTATGACATATATGATTGTATGATTGCACATGATTGTGCATGAAATAACAAATTCACTATGTGCAACTTGCTATTTTTTTGAAATATACAATGAAGTTATCATGTAAATTTCCTCCTCCTCCCTTTTTTTCTTCCCTCCTTTATTCTTTTAAACCAATGCCAGGGGAGTAAACAAATTAATAATCTGCCATTTTATTTCATCATATAGCTAGAAAAGAGAAATACCAGGTTCAGACAAAAGAATTCATTATTCATGACTCTTATTATACACTAAGATTAAAATGAGAAAACTAAAACAGGAAGAATTTAGATTTTCAATGAAAAATGACTTGTGATGTTTGATAAGGAAAATGTTAATTGTGGAACATGATAAAAAGTATAAAGAAAATTAGCCTTATGGCTCACTTAAAAATACTTTGCATGTGATATGATATAATCTTTCCTTTATTTTAGCCTCAAGATAACTGTTTAAAAAAAAGTTTAGATAATCATGGATGTGTCATTTTATAGATAAATTGAGGCTCAGAGAGGTTAGCTAACTTCACTAGGATCACATAACTGGGACTAGTTTCTCTCCTTTTTTTCCTGACATACCAATAATAAGGCACCAAAGAGGACTGGTAATATCTCGAGTGGTTTATACATTTGTATTTTCAGATGACAGGTCCCTTTTATATACTCTTTCTATATGGTGTCCAAATGTGTCACGCTCTGGTGTGGTCTTCCATATCCCCCTAAATGAGATTTGCACCAGACTCCTTTGCTAGGCAAGCTTCCAGTTACTCCTCAGTTCATCCATCACCATGTTGATGAAGTTTGCCCCCAAGGATGAAATTTGGGAACAGATATCAAGAATTCTCTGTCAATTGATCAGTTTTATTAGCCTATCTTGTTAAAGAACATTTTTTTTTTTACTTGCATGTTTTCACAGAGCCTGGAATATGCATTTCTGAGGCATAATAGTGATGGGGGAAGGGCACAGGGTATGAATGGAGGGGAAAAAAACTGTAGTTTAAAAAAAAAAACTAGATGGACTTTACAACCATAAATGGTAAAACTAACCCTGTTCCACTGCCAACTAACAGAACAGCAAAGTAAGGTTTTGATTTACAGGAACAGCTCAGCAAGGGCCTTGTAGAGAGCTTCATGCCTGCTATAAAAATGTGATTAGCTATAAAACAGAGAGATTTAACAAGAGAATTTAAGCATAGGCAACAGCCCTGGTTCAAAAAGGGGAAAAAATGTTGCTGCCTGCTTTTCTAATTCTGGGAACCCAGCTCTGTTAAGTGCAGGGTTGGGAGAATTCATTTCAGATTTGTGGCATAATTAACAACCTTTTGTTGTCATTGTTGTTGTTTTAAAGGGGAAAAAAAAGAAGGGGAACTAGCCTTGAACTTAATTGATTTTATGTTGCCTTTTTATGTACTGGACTTTAACTTCAGATTTCCAGAGTCCTTCAGAACTGCTTCGTTCAATCCTTGTAACTTATGACTTCCCATTCAAGACCCTCCTTGGATAACTTGGTGGGGATAGGAAAGGGAGAAAGCCAAGGTAGAAGAGGGGATGTTTTGGGAGGGTGTTTAAAGTCTTGTGCCGCTTCAGCCTGTGAGTTCATCACTTCCTGGGGCTGTTCCTTCATGTTTGTTGTGACAATTCTTGTTTGGAGTTCCATGATTATATGATGTTTGTCTGGTCATTGATGTTCCTTTTAAGAATTAATAACCCTCCTGGGAAGTTCCACTGGGGAGTGGGAAGGACTTAGGGGAAGGAGAGGAGCTTGAAAATAATGGTTCTTTGTGAAATATCAAGATAACTCATTTGCAGTGCTCTCACTAATGACAGGCAACTTTTTCAGTCCCAGTTCCAGCTGGCCAATCTGTAAAGTAACACATCAGCCCCCATTGTACCTTCTAATGAAGAAGGAAGGAAGGAAGGAAAGAAGGAAGGAAGGAAGGAAGGAAGGAAGGAAGGAAGGAAGGAAGGAAGGAAGGGAGTAAGGGAAGGAAGGAAGGGAGTAAGGGAAGGAGGGAGAAAGAGAGGGAATGAGGGAGGGAAAAAGGAAGGAAAAAGAAAGAGAATATGAAGGGAGAAAGGAAGGAAAAAATGCATATGGCAACCCATTACTACATGGCTATGATATGAGAATCTCTATTTCTGAAGAGTGACATTTGTAGAGTTCTTACTATGCTTTAAAAATTCCATAAGACACAACATAGTATGTTCACACTGGAAACTAAGACAAGTCTAAGAAGGAAAAGCAGAGAGAAAATTTGTTTTGCCAGAAAACCTCAACTAACTGCACCCACAATTAATTACAATATTATGCATTTCTGCAATGTTTTACACCTCACAAAAGACTTTCAAATATTATTTTTCTCTTAATCCTCAGAAGAAGAAAAAAGCCTTGTGAAGCAGGTAGGGTTCTCCTCATGAATTTCCCCTTTTGTTAATATCACTATAATTTTAGCTGTCTTTCAGGTTTGAAAAATCAGGGCCATCTTTTTCCTCTCTGTAGGGTATCTTCTTACAGTTTTGTCTGTACAATTTCTAACACTATTTCAAGTCAGATTCAGATGATGACTTCTCTAGGAATCCTTCCTTAGTCCACATCCAACCTCTTTCATCTATGAGCAAGACAGTATTTCTTCCTAAATTTCCGTAGCACTTTGTATCTCTCTCAGACTTTCACATTATTACCCCCTGTGTGTGTGAAAATACAAACAACTTACATTTAGTCAACTTAAGCATTTATTAATTATCTACAATGTATCAAGAGCTATACTAAGTACTAAGGCACATTAAAAAAAGGCAAAACTGTCCTAGTCCTACTGCTGGAAGGTGACATGAAAACAGCTATGTATAAATAAGACATATACAGGACAAATTTAATATAATCTTTAAGGAAATGCACTAATTTAAGAGGTCCAGGAAAGACTTCTTGCAGAAGGTGAGATTTTAGCAAGACTTGAAGAAAACTAGGGAAGCAAAAAGGCAGAAAAGAGGGAAAGAATTCCTACCATAGGGAGTAACCAGTCAGGAGACTCAGTATCTTGTTCAAGAACAGCAAGCGGTTCAGTCACTGGATCAAAGAGTGTGTAGAGAGGTATTGGATGTAAGAAGACTGGAAAGGAAAAAGGAGACCAGGCTAAAAAACCAAACAGAAGATTTATATTTGATCTTGGATCTAACAGGAAGTTACTGGAGTCTATTGAATAAGGGAGTGACATGGTCAGACCTATGCTTTAGGAAGATCACTTTGAAGGCTGAATGGAAGTTGGACTGGATTATTAAAAAAAAACTTGAAGCAGGGAAATCAAACAGAAAATTGCTGCTGTAGTCTAGGCATGGAGTGTTGAAGGCCTGAACTAGGGTGATAATAGTGTCAGAGGAAGGAACAATATGAAAGATGTTATGAAGGCAGAAATGACAGAATTGATCAACAGAATAAATATGGGATGAAGGAGAGGAGAGAGAGACAGAGAGTGAAAGAGATAGACATAGTGAGACAAAAACAGAGAGGGAGACAGGAGGGAGAGCAAGAGAGAGAGAGAGAGACACACACACACACACACACAGAACAGAAAGTTAAATGTGGGGAACCAAGATGACTAGAGCAATAGGAGATGGACATTTATAGATCATTTTAAGGTTAACTAAGCACTTTCTATTCATTGCTGCCATTTTATGATGGGGTAACTGAGGCCTCAGAAAAATAATAAAATTGTCCATGATCACATAGCTAGTAAAGGTGAGAGCTGGTATATGAACACAAGTCTTTTGACTCCTTAAATCCAATTTGCTTTTCATTGTGCCGCCTGCCTCTTATTTTCCCAATGAGACTATAAACTCTTTGAAAACACAGCTATGTCAGTCACTTTTGCATCCTATTTCCCCTCACCACCACCACCCCACCAACATCTAGCACCAAGTTCAGTGCTTTTCACATGATGGAAACTTGATAAATGCTTGTTGAATGAATGAATGTGCAAAACTGGCCAATTTCAAAGAAAATGTTCAAAGGAGAGAGAGATCTGTCTGGTTAAGTAAGTTTCAGTATCTTTCAAGAAGAAGTAAAAAATCTACTGTAAGAAATAGTATGAAATGACTCCTTTTAATTAAACACCTTTTTTGCATTTCCATTTATTTTTATTATCAAAGGAGGAAACGATATGGTAATTTATCTCCATTATAACTCATTCCTCTCTTTAAAAATGATAGAGACTTTCAGCAGTAGGACATGAATTTAAACATAGGTTCAGCCCAAGGCAATGATGACTTTCAAGAGACTATGCTGTCCATTCCATTTGATCAAAATGTCATGTTTCAAAATTCTCCTTTAAAGATATAATAGAGATAAAATACATGCCAAAGGAAGCCAAAAGTACTGTTTGTTGTAAACTCACTCAATAATGCATTCTTAATTCCTGACCATTTCAAAGTAATTGTAGGCTTTTTCATGGAAGCAATTTTCTGATTTTGGAGACTAAGATAATTCAAATTGCATGTCCTTAAATACGATAATAAGCCAAAGTCTGCCCTTGGTTGCTTTATGCAGCTCCAATTGTAGTCAGTTATGTTGGCATGAAGAATTTGATCTTTATGTTCCCTATGATCTATATGTTCGTATTTTTCTCTAGGGATCCAACAAGTGGCAATTGCATCATTGCAAGAACCTAGAATATTTCATAGACTCATATATTTCTGTGTGAATTGAAATTTATAATTTTTATTATTTTGTTTGCCAATTCAAAGGGAAAATTGAGAAACTAAACTTGCTTGACATGAGCGAAATTTATATTTCACCTAAGATTTGCTTTGGGAATTTTGTTTTAATCTCCATCCAGGTTCAACTGGCATTTTTTTCTCGTTCCATTTCAACATCTATATTTTGCATTTCATTCATAAAACTCTCTCAGAGTCTTTACCAATCACAAAGGCTATAGCCTCATACATAAAATTAGGTACAGAACCGTGCTAACTATCCAGATAATTTAAGCAGGTGAAATATTTTGTTTCAATAATTTCAAAATCTCAGGTGGGAATTATCTAAGCAACTACAGCAATTCTCCAGTTTTATTTTTGTGTATGTATTCAAATATGAGTGGAATATAGTTGAAAGGAGTGTTTCCCAAAATATTTTCAGTTCTTGACAAACTTGTAAATTCTCCTGGGGAGTGGGAAAGAAGATAGGCAAAGCAGGAAAGTAGTTTCTTCTCCAAATTTGCCTTTAAGTCATTTGTTGGTCAATTTTAAAACTCTAACTCTCAGGATACAATTCTTTCAGAGTACATATTTATTGTATTCTCCCTCCTCTGCCCATCAAGATGGTTACCACTTCGATAAACTTTGTCAAACTATTGGCGAAGTTGAAGGAAACCCAGAATGTCATAACATAACAAGGACTTCTCCATGATTCAACAGTAACACCTGACTTCTTTTTAAGGAAATAGTTGTGGATATTGAAGAGAGCATACGAAGGCAAGATTCAGTCTAGGAGAATCCTTTGTAAAAAAAAAAGAAAAAAAAGAAAAAAAAAAGCAAACAAACCTCAAACTCCAAAACCTTAGGGCTAGAAAAAAAATCATTAATAACATCTAACCCAACTCATACTGACAATGAGAAATTGAGGCATAGATAGATGATGTATGACCAATGTAATGCAGCTAATTAGATAGATGAGAGAGACAGAGATAAAGACCTGGAGAGAGACTGTGCATGCACAACTGAGGACTGAACAAATTATGGTATATGGATATAATGGAATACTATTGTATAATAAATGATGAAGGGGGTAGTATTAGAAAAAATTGTGAAGACATATATAAATTAATGCAAAGTACAGTGAGCAGAAACAAAGAGAATAGTCTACACTACAACAGAAATATTTTAAGGGAAATCAATTGTGAATGACTGAGTAAACTCTGATCAGTATTATGGCCTACCAGAACTCCAAATGATTCAGTGTAAACTGCTATCCATCTTGAGTTAGAGATCTGATAGACCAGGATGTAGAATGAATTGTTTTTCCCCTTTATTTTTCTTGCTTCTTTTTTTTGGAACATGGCCAATGCATTTTGCGTTGGAACATGGTTAATGTTTTTCATGGCTGTAGATGTATTAATGGGCAGCGTATTTATTGCCTTAGCAATGGGCGGGGAAAGGAAGTGGAGGAGAGAATTTGGAACTGAAAATTAAAATTAAAAAAAACCCAGAAGATATTATACTTGGAGTAAATTAGTATTTTTAAATTATATTTTTGTGCTGAATTGAATCTACTGAGTGTTGGTAAATAAGAAGTGAGCCTGTCCTATGGATCAGAAATGCCAAGCATGTCATGGGCCATGGCCTGCAACACTCCCTAGTGCTAGATTAAAATGTAATTAGTAAATATTTAACAAAAGAAATATAAATAACAAATAGATGATATTGCATTTAAAAATTAAGTCAATATGTGACATTATATATGGATTAGTAACCCCTTCTTTCTATTTGAGTTTAACACCATTGCTATAGATTCCATGGAAAATAATATTAATTATAATATGAAAGACACTTAATAACTATATGCATTTCATTTCACCAAAAAGAGAATCACAAGAGTTGGAACAGAAGTTACTTAGTCTAACTTGGGTAGGAATCCTCTTAAAATAATCCCTGAAAAGGGGTCAACACATATGTCCTTACAGATCTCCAGGAAACTCACTGTCTTTTGAGGCAGCTTATTTCACTTTTTGATAGCTCTAATGGTTAGAATTGATAAGAGGATGATATGCATCCCTCTGCAACTTTTTGATCCCTGTTCTGTCCTCTAAGAATAAGGAAAGCAATTCTAACACATATCTCCCGCTATCTAACCTTATCCCTTCCCCTTTCTCTCTCTCTCCCTCTCTCTCTCTCTGTCTCTGTCTCTCCCTCTGTCTCTCTCTCTCTCTGCCTCTCTCTCTCTCTCTCTCTCTCTCTCTCTCTCTCTCTCTCTCGCACACACACACACACACACACACACACACACACACACACACACACACACACATACTCTTTTCTACAAACTAGATGTACTCAAATTTTTCAGCTGATCCCTGTAGGATGTGTGCTCTTGCCATCCTGAATGCCTATCCTTGGATGTGCTCCATTTTGTAGATGCCCTTCCTATACCCTCACACTCATAGAAAACAAAATGCTCCAGATGTGGCAGGACTGATGCCTTTTCTCATCTGGGCACTGGGCCTCCTGTAATCATATGGACCTTCTCTGGTTGCCAGTCTCCTGTGTTAACTGTTCACAGAGAACATAGCTCTTACTTCATATAGACTAGGCTCTAGCTACACTTCATCCCATCTTGTATTTGTATTCTTGATTTTTGGAACTTTGGATTTATAATATGAAACCACCCAAGTTAGGCTACATCAAGGGGCTGGCTGTTATCGTTCGTCTATCCTTTCTTCTCAAAGAAGACCAATGACGTTACGAGGGTGATGTCTTGACTTGCACATGAATTTGATTTAAATGAGGCAGAATTGTATAAAGTCATCAACCTCATTTTCTTCTCCAGAGTCACAGAAGTCCAGTGGCAAGACGTAAGTTAAGATGAATGGCGATGGCCCAGAACGAAGTGGGTAAAACTTGACCTTTCTAAATGAAGGTGTGTCCCAGGCCTCAACAGATCTGAGGCAATACCCTTTTAATGAATAAGAACTGGGTGATAATTGAGACAAAAGATGGTCTAATTTACCTCCATAAAAATATCAATCTGGAAGGGTAAGACCGTCAAAATTTCTGGCCAAAACAGAAAACAATTCCTTTTAAGCCCTGGACATTGTACATTCCTTCCCTAGCTTATATCTCTTCAACGTACTCTTAGGGTTAAGATAGAAGAGGGACTCAACTATGTGGGTCAGGAGCTAGAATCAATCATGCAGAGGATTTGTGACTGTGGAGACCTGCAGTGCAAATGGTACTATACTGATGTTCTCAGTCCACTTTGCTTTATCTCTGGTTCCAAGGAGTGGAGGGCAGAAGAAATTCCCAACAGCTGGGCTCTCCCTGCATCCCAAGGCAAGGGATCTAGCATAAAAATACTCTGGCTCCTCTGTCCTTCCCTCAAAGGAACTATATGCATTTTCCTTCTATTTTTGTTGATGAAAAGAAGATAGAATGAACGAATGGAAGTGAAGAGGTCTATGGAGGAAGAGGAGGACAAAGTGGAATAGGCAGGAGAAAAAGGAGGAAAGAGTAATTGTGATTCAGCAAATTCAAGTCAACTTGTGTTTACTGGTGATCTACTCTACAGCTACTGTGTTAGTCACTGCTTAGAATAAAGAGAGAAATGAGGCTTGGTCTTCACTGCTCAATGACTTATAACACATTAGAGGGGATATTACACATATACAAATAAATAAAATAAAAATTGATCAGTTTGAAGGGGTTAACAGGGCTTGGGGAAAAAGATAACATTTGTTTGGAGAGGGGCAAGAATCACAAAAGTCTTCGTGAATTTGGTGGCACTTGATCTGGGCCTTAGGAAATGGGAAATATTTAGAGCTGCATAGGACATGGGAATGAAAAACCTTTCTGGTTGGAAAAAGCTCTTAAATAGAAGTAAGGAAACTAAAAACATGAGTATGTTCAGGGAAAAGTATACAGTAGTACATTCCCTCCCCCCACTTCCAGAAAGCAGAGTACATGTAGAAGGAAATAGGCCTGAAACTCTAAATAAATTGTCCCCAGTTTGTACTCTAGACATGAAGGAAGGAGTTGAATGCTAGTCTACATAATTTGGATTTAATTTAGTGAGTAATGAAGAATCACTGAAGATGTTTGAGTAGACAAGTGCCATTATCAGAACTGTGCTTTAAAAAGAATAATCTATTAGCAGTTGGAGACTTGAGAGACTAGGGTAGGCAAACTAGTTCAGAGACTATTGTAATTACGCAGGAGACTTTTTGAGGTCCTAAATCAGAAATTAATGGAATAGATATTAGAGACATTATCAGAAAAACTGGATATGGGCACTGGTCTGGAACTGTACATTCATTGCTATAGGGAACTCTCAGCTAATGAAACTCCCTCTGTCAATGTAGGCTAGCAACTTTTCTGCAAATTAGTCTTTAAGAGTTGCCTAGGACTTGGAGAGGTTACGTAACTTGAGCCACAGGCTCAAGTATGTATCAAAGATGGGACTTGAACACATCTCTTTTTACTCCAAGTTCATGTCTCTCTCTCTCTCTCTCTCTCTCTCTCTCTCTCTCTCTCTCTCTCTCTCTTTCTCTGTCTCTTTCTGTCTCTCTGTCTCTCTCTCTCTGTGTCTCTCTCTGTCTCTCTCCCTCTCTCTCTCTCTCTCTCTCTCTCTCTCTCTCTCTCTCTCTCTCTCTCTCTCTCTCTCTCTCCCTCTCTCTCTCTCTCTCTCTCAATTGTCACACCCTTGTGCCCTCTTCCTGAGTAGTGATTATAAATACCATAGGATCACCAAATCTAACCCACTTGTTTGAAAGTTGAGGAAACTAAGTCCTGGAAGGTTGTGACAATGGAATTTTGCATAGTTGAACATCAAAATCAGGATTCTAACCCAGAAAATCTTACTCCAAATCCTATCTTCTGTCCCTTCCACCCATACTACCTAGTGAAGAGCTTGGAAATTTGCCATTCAGATATCCATGAAATAAAGGATGTGACTGAATTTTCTCATCACAGTTGCTTCCACTGGGTATCCCTGCCCAAGGGTCAGTAAGACAAAGAAGCCCTCACTATGCCTTGCCACAAACACAGATTCGTACACTGAATCCCTTTGTGCCCATTAGGATTCAAGAACTTACTGTAGAAAGATACCATTGGAAACATAAATACATTTCAAATCTCCTCCTCTGATCCACCTAGTTTCTCATCTTCCTCTCCCTGTTTCTTTCTTACTTGGCTTTTACTCCATACACTGTACTTATGCTTTCTTTTTCTCATCATTTCACATGTTAAATCTCCCTCTACATACCCAGATGCTTTGGATTTTTATTATTTTTGTTATTGTTTGCAGTTTTTTGCTGTTTGAGCTGAAGTGCTGATATTTTTGACATAGGGCCCAGAGTATAAATGGCAGCAGGAAGCAGCTTTGTGCCCCCCTAACTGAGCCAGATTTACCAACATTCTTATAATGTAACACTCAGAGAATGATGGTGTCATTTACAGAAATAGGATATTTAGGAGAAGGATCTGGCTTCATGGGACAAGATGATGTGTTCAGTATCAGATGATGGTCATGTTCTTCTATCTTATTGAAATCATTTACCCAACCACATGCTTGTCAAGTTTAAGCCCTGAGAATAAGTAGTAAAACAGCCCGACACCATCCCCCTCTAACCCCTTTGTCCTCCTGCCACACTCTCTCAACCCAACCTTTATTTGGTGACTATTCTTCACAGGAATTTAAGACACAATTACACAACAAGACAAAAGGCTACATGTTAAAATTTAGCTTTTAATCAAAGTTAAGTTCAAAATAAAATCTTGTGCAATTTTTCCACCACCCAAGGCAAGCACCCAATCAAGTCCTTTAGCATTAATTCTATTAGCACTGCTTTTTTGTTGGAATTAAATCATACAGCAAGCAGAATTAAGGGTTTTTTTCTTTTGAATATCCAGAATGTTGCTTGCCTTTGACAGCATAACATATTAAACTACTTAAAATATTTCTCAAGTGATATCACATGTCTGAAATATGGTCTAAGTTACTACAGCATTTAAAGGGCAAGGCTAGTGCTAAGTCATCTTCTTTTGTCTCACCTAGTTTCTTACCCACAACCACTCATTCTCCTCAGAAAACTCAGTAATCATCATAATTAGTAAGCTTATATATCTAGGTCCTGCCATTCAGGATTGTTGATTTTGCTGGGATGGATTAGGCAAGAAAATCCTGTAGTTGTTTTAAGTCACTAAATGTGTTTTGACATTAAATATCTTAGGGCTGTCCTATTTTTTGGCTTGGTACTATCCAGTTCAATGATACAAATAGCCATTCCTTAGGAAGTGATGGGAATAAAAATTAATTAAAAACAGGGTCTCTTCTCTCTCAGCAATCATATTCTGTTATGGAAGAAACAATACACTCACAAACACTATCACCTTATCTATGATCTTATCATTGTAAGTAATTCCCAATATGGAAATTCTCTTCACTGTCATTTTCAGTTGTATCTAACTCTTTGTGACCTCATTTGAGGTTTTCTTAACAATGATACTGAAGTGATTTGTCATTTCCCTCTCCAACTCATTTTACAAGATGAGGAAACTGAGGCAAACAGGGTTAAGTAGTTTACCCAGAGTCACACAACTAGTAAGTGTCTGAGGCCAGATTTGAACTTGGGAAAGTCAGTCTTCCTGATTCCCAGCCCAGTGCTCTATCTACTGTACCACCTAACACATATCTATCAGCCAATATTTTTTATGTGCCTGCTATCTACCAAGCACTCTGCTAGCTGCTGGATTGCAACAAAAATGAAACAGCAAAGCAGTTTATGTTCTAGTAGAGGCTTATTGGGTGGGAAATGGGAATAGGATGAGCTTTGGTACTAGCTATGCCATTTACTATAATATGTTGCGTAAATTACTTAAGTCGTTGATTTCTTATTCTTTTGCCTGCTTTGGTCACTGAAGGAGAGACTTAATCCCTAATCCAAATATCCCACTTGTGTGCTTTCTTCCTCTACATTTCTCTTTCTTCCTGTGTCTCATCAGTTAAAATGAAAATACCATCACCCTTAAGCTCTCTTGGCTGTTGTGATAGAAGTCCTTTGAAAAGTTTTTCATTATCATTATTATTAAAATTAGGAGTGTACCTAATTCTGACCAGTTAGTTTGTCCTGAAGGAAATTTATAATAACTTAGCTTAAAAACTTTCTTCCAAACTTCATATTTCTTTTACTTCATAAAATATTTATTTCATAAAATCCAATCAACAAATGTATATAAAGAACCTACCATGAGCAAAGATCTATGAAGAACACAGTGTTATAGGGCCATGATCCCAACGCTAAAGAATTGTATAATTTGGTCAAAGCATAAAGACATATCCATATGCACGTACATGCATATGAAAACCTTCACACACATACATCCATGCATACATACATATATATATATATATATGTTTTCTCATTGACCACAATTTCCCTTCTATTTTATCTATTTATATACATGTCTTTCCTCTCCTATTAGATATGTGTGTGTATTATATAAAATCAGCCTTGAGCACACTACCGTGAACTATAGTTGAAGTTAAGTACTTAGTGAATGAAAGAAAAATTAACAGTGTTTCTATAAAAGTTCAAGACAGCAGGACAAAAGCTAGGATTGCAGACTTTTCAGTCATAGGATGTGGGTTTGAATTCTAATTTTGTTCTTTACCACCTAAATGACTTTGGGAAAATCATTTCATCTCTCTCTGTCTCAGTTTTCTCACCTGTAAAATGAGAGAGTTAGACCAGATGATCTTTTGCAGCTGTAAAATTCCAGGATACTAGCTGTCACAAGGCAGTGCATGATTAATTACCAAATGTGCTGCATGCATAGTAATTACCACTGGATTTCAGAGGATGGAGAAACCACTTAAAAAAATAAATGATGACTTTTTGCCAAGAATATATCCTAAAAGACAAGCTGTGGGATCACCCACTTAGTGCAATAGTGGAAAAGCAGCCAGGGACATTGCTAGCAAAGCTTTTCTTTTTTCCAAAAGGCCTCCATGGAATGGTTCAGAAGAATGGAAAACTTCTTATGCTCCTCCAGTCATTTCACCTCTGCTAAAATGACCATAGTTTTCTATCTTCAGCCTCCTTTTTCCTCTTTTCCATTCTATTTGTGTTCTTCTCCCCCTCCCTCTGCTAACTCTTTTTAACCTGGACCAGACCAGGATTCCTCAGTGTTCCTCTTTTGATCTTCTCTGTACCAACTGAGGAACTTTTGCAAATGATTCATTGAATTAATATCCCCTTCCCTTTAATAGATTGTAATCACTGAAGGAAGGGAGCAACAATTTTTTTTAATGTCCTTCCTCCTCTTATTATGGTCTAACATACTGTTCTGTAAACCATGGATAGATATCTCAGGGGGCAACTAGGTGGTGCAGTGGATAGAGCACTAGTGCAGGAGTCAGGAGGACCTGAGTTCAAATCTCACCTCAGACACTTGATTCACTAGCTACTTAACCTTAGGCAAGTCACAACCTCAATTGCCTCATGCTGGGTCATCTCGAGTCATCCTGATGAATATCTGGTCACTGGATTCAGATGACTCTGGGGGACAAGTGAGGTTGGTGACCTCCACAGCCCTCCCTCACTCAGAACAAAGTCAAGTGCAAGTCATGTCATTATTTCTCTGACAGCATGATCTTCTTCAGCAACGAAGGATGAGCACACAGATAGATATCTCATAAATGCCTTCCTTCCTACTGATTTATTAAAACTTGCCATATCAATTTACTCAGAATCTCTCAGATCTTTATAAGCTATGATTCTCTTAGATTTCTTATTCTCTAAAATAGACCTGATTGCTAATGTTTGGCCATATCAAGGAAGTATGTAATCTCATGATTCACCTCTCTGATTTGCAAACCAATCCATTTTTCTGTGCATTTACTCAAATTATATCTCATTCCTAGAATAATGATCTACTGCCATCTCTTTCTGTTTCATGATATCGTTCTTTTATTTCATGACCCAGCTCTGATGTCACCTTCTTCATGAAGTCTTTCCTAATCCTCTAAAATTAAAAAAAAAAATCTGTCCTTCAAGACATTCTTATAGCATTTTTGTTGGCCTCTCCTCTTTGCATTGACCTCACTTTTTGTTGTGACATTTTTATCTGTATGTATGACTAGTTTTTCCTAGTAGCCTGTGAGCTTCTTACTGGCAGTCATAGGGCCATATTTCATCTTTATGTCAAACGGTATCTAGTTCAGTACTTTACAACTTAATATGCTTTATTAATTTGAATTGAATACATAAAATTTAGTATTTTGATACTTTATTAGTAGTCAGTAAACATTTATTAAACTCCTGCTATGTGTCACACACTCTGCTAAGACCCAAGAACAAAAAGTAAGGCAAAAGACAGTCTCTGTTCTCAGGGAGTTCTAATTGTAATAGGGGAAGACAGTGTGCAAACAAATATTTTTAAAAAGCTATATATAGAATAAATAGGAAATAATCCATAGAGGGCTGGCACAAAATGAACAGAGATAAGGAAAGGCTTCCTGTAGAAGGTAGGGTTTTAGCTGAGACTTGTAGGAAGCTAGAAAAGTCAGGAGATGGAATATCTTTGTTGGAGGAACAACAAAGAATTCCAGTGTCACTGAATCAAGTAGTATCTGCTGGAGGATATTAGATGCAAGAAGACTGAAAAGAAAAAGGGGGCAGATTATGAAAGTTTTGAATGCCAAACAGAGGATTTTATATTTGATTCTATAGGTTATTGCATGCCATTGGAGTTTTTTGAGTTAGGGGGTTAACATGATTTGTACTTAATGAAGATTACTTTGATTGCTGAATGGAGAATGGACTAGAAGGGGTGAGAGATTTGTAGCAAGCTACTGCAATAGTCCAGACATGAGGTGGTTAAGGGTCTGTACTAAGGTAGTAGCAGTATCAGAGGAGAAAAGAGTTTCTATTCGAAAAATGTTAACAAGTAAACATTTTAATAATGTGAAATATTAAGCAATTTAATTCAGCAAAACTCAGCCATTGTTATATTAATATCCTCATATGCTTGTGAAACATGGACAGTCTACCAGAGCCATGCCAAGAAACTGAATCACTTCCATTTGTACTGCCTTAGGAAGATTCTGAGGATCACCTGGCAGGATAAAGTACCAGACACTGAAGTCTTTGCTTGAGCTGAACTGCCAAGTATTCAAACTATACTTCAGAGAGTGCAACTCTGATGGCCTGGCCATGTTGTTCGAATGCAAAATGTATGCTTGCCAAAAAGACTATTTTAGGAAGAGCTTGCATAGGGCAGGCTATCACATGGTGGCCAAAAGAAATACTGCAAGGACACTCTTAAGGTCTCTCTCAAGAACTTTGGATTTGACTATGCAATATGAGAGACACTGGCACAGAACCTCTCAGCACGGTGTGTGCACATCAGAAAGGGTACTGTGCTCTTGAGCAAAGCAAAATTGAGACAACACAAGTAAATGCAGGATGTGCAAATTTGGGATATCCACCCCAAATACTATCCAGACTATCTGTGCCCCACCTGTGGTAGAGCATTCTGAGCTTCATATTGGTCAGATCAGCCACAGTAGGACGCACTGAAACTTCACTTTATTATGGTGATGTCATTTAGGTCCTCTTCGAAGTTGAAGGACAATAACCAACCAACCATTATTGTTTAATGATAGCTTAAATTGTTCAGTTTCCTAAACCTTAATATGTATGTATGCCCCGTACGGAAGAGATGTTCTCAGAAGTTATTATCAGGTATTGGCTTTTTCCTGACCTTGAGGCACAAGTTCATCACAGATCTTTTTCCCAGCAGTGTGATATGTACTAGATCTTGAGACACTTTTATAAAAAGTGTGATTGTTGGTACAAGAGACCTCCGTCAGGACACACAAAATACTATTTCCCAGTAGCCTTGGAAGAAGATATGAACTTCAGGATATGCTGATTCATGCTGAAAGAGAAATTTCCAGTAATCCTCAAACATTGCAGCCATGTTGACCAACGACAACAAAAATTTTCAAGTCTCTTCTATGTCTTTGTAACTGTGTTCATTCTCTATCTATCTGTAGGAATGAGGTGCCAGTCTCAGTACATCTGCAATGATTATATCCCTTTGGTATGCCAGGAAAATCTGATGACTACATGCATTACTGACATGGGTAGAAATGCCAGTGACCTAAAGTCACTGAAGTCTTCTCATTTCTCTAAATTTACTCTCTGTGTGAGCAACAAGAATAGTAGCATCTATCATGGAGGACAACTTCTCTAAACAAATAACACAGAAGTATTCCGGACTTTCTTGTCAACTGACTTCTGACTTAAAAGGGGTGCAGGGTACAATGCAAAGACTGCTAGACACGGATCTCAGTCCGCCTTATCACTCCACTTCTGCCGATTAAATCTTTGACTTTCCATGTTATTTAATCTCTTTGGATCTGTTTTCCCATCTGTAAAGAAAATGGGCTCAACTGAATAAACTCTAAAATCTGTTCCAGGTATAAGTTTCCACAATTCTATAGAACTAAGGAAGTAGAAAATAAATTCATTTTACTGAACCCAAAGCTCCAAAAGAAAGGGATTTTTAGACTGGCATATATTATGTACCAGATGTTGACACTTAAGAGTAAAGTGTGATATTACAATTTAGTAATATGAGTGTAGTCACTAGGTGGTACTGTGGGAATATAGAACTAGCCTGATCCTCTAAAACTGTCAGAATTGAAGTTTATGCTGGCTGTCAGTCATCTACCAAATCTGGTCCCAATATTATGTCTCCCAGACTCCGAATTCATCTGGACAGTGTGTATGTATATGTATATACATATATACACGTATATACATTATGTTTGTGTGTTGTATATGTGCGTATATACATACATATACATATGTATACATACACATACGTGCTTGTACACACAAACACACGTACATATATGTGTATGTGTGGATGTATTTTTTTTTCCCTAACTCTTGTTCCCATTCACTTGGACTGTGACCCTTCCTCCCTTTTACAACTACTGTCAATTTTTAAAAATCTGCTCAAGGATAGTATCTTAGTAATCAGTTTAATTGGATTTGATAAACACCTAGTAAAACTGGAAGCAACAGTTGAATGCAACAAGGTTTACATACTAAATTGAATGCAAGATCTAATCCCACACATCTCCTTGAAGCCCCTTGTTTACTTCCAGAGTGTGATCACGTGCCACTTTCTTTTTTGAGGTATGTGTGTGTGTGTGTGTGTGTGTGTTTAGGGTTTTTTTGGAAGACAATCAGAATTAAAGGGACTTGCACAGGGTCACACAGTTAGAAAGTGTCAAGTATCTGAGGTCGGATTTAAACTCAAGTCCTTCTGACTCCATGGCCGATGCTCTATCCACTCAATCCCCTTGCTGCTCCTTTAAGTGCCACTTTCTAAACAAAGTCTTTCGTGATCCCTCTATCCCCAAAATACTGTGTTATTTTATTTATATTCTTTTTGTGCTTATTTATGTAAATGTTGCCTCCTGCAATAGAATGTAGGTCTCTGGAGGGCACAGGCTGTTAATTTTTTGCCTTTGTTGCTTTAACACATAGCAGAGTATCTGAAGCATAGTAAGCACTTAATAAATGCTCGTTGATTACCTGATTAATTGGCAGGAGAAAAAGTCACTTCAATTGGTATCTATTTTCCTCAGTTAATGTCTCTGTCACGGAACCACAGAAATCGCCATCTGTTGATAGACTGTCATCAAACTGGGGCACAAAAAATAAGGAGAAAGCCTGAAATAATAATAGGTATAGTAGCTTGAAGTCTGAAAGTCCTTTTCTGCTCTTTCTGGGGTCTATCGGCTGCTTCCTTCCCTATATTCAACCTGAAGTCTCTTTTTTAGGACTATTCTCTTCTGGAACTCGATTGCTTATCTGTACCTAAAACCCTTTCATAGAGAAGCATCAATACTAAATCTAGTAATAATAATAAAATATATATTTTTAATCAGGTTCATCTTGCTCTTGCTATAACTTACTATTTTACCCTAAATCTTAAAGCCTTCCCTTATGATTCCATTGTCCAGTGTATGATGAGAATCTGAACAAATGATGACATTTAACAAGACTAATTCTTTCCTTCAATATCTCTGCCCAAACTAGAAGTGCTCAAAGATAATGTGTGCCAGTTATCAAACATGAGTTCATTAAAAAGTTGTTTGTAGTTGATTACAACAAATCCAATTACTTCTGACTGATGGACAAAGTCCTATAGTGTCAGGGACAAGTTCTTAGTGAAATTGTCTTTTTTTCTTTGATCACCAAAGAGAAAAGTTTTTCCCCATTCCTTCCTTCCCTTCCACATTTTCTGCCTGCACAGTATGAATCAAAAGTCATTGTGCACTTTTAAGCTTTAATACCTTAATGCTGCACTTAGATGTGGGGACATTCTATGGTTCCCTTTAACCTCTCAAATTCTCTTCTATTTTTTTTCTGCCCCATATCCTTCTCTTCCTTTTCTGTTTGTCTTCTGTCTTGATTTTTTATCTTTTCTTCTCTACCCTGGTGCTAGGTTTGAAGTATGGCACTATCTACATAGATACATCTTCTTTCTCAAATATAAAGCATCTTAGTGGTTATTATTTGAGATTCTCATCTTAATTCAGCATTACCCTGGTTTGTGTAGACAGTCAGAGAGGCTACCCATTCCATACTTTCATCTCCTCCTCACTGATGCAGCTGTTCAAGTATTATCCTTGATACAGACTGGGTAGAGTCTGGCCTATCACCTGGTTTCCATTTTCCAGATAATGAGGCAGAGGAACAAGCCTAGGAAACAAGACAAGTTGAATTCAGAATAAAAAACAGATGTAAGTCCAAGGCTTCACTGTCCACTTTGTCTCTCAATTTCGCAGCAGGTATGAACAGTTATATTTAGTTCACATGACATTTCTCTACCAGAAAAATGCGTGGTCTCCCCAGAATTTGTCATATTGCTAGTGTTTAAGTAAGACTTGTGTTACACAAGTTGCCCAGCCCTTGGGTACTGAGCTTTTCAGTTACTGCTGTCAAATTCCAAATTGTCTAACTTCTCAGGCAATGGGGTTTTCTTTGCCTATTAATTTTACCTTCCAGTAAAGGACAATCACAAAAACTATCAGACATTTGTCTCAACAGGAAAGGATCTCTCCCTACATGGGGAGCAAATCAAATCTAAAATGCATGTAAACTTTTACCCCTACTTCATTTGCATGTTCTTTTTTTTTTAACATTATATCATTTCCAAAACCAGGAAAACACTTTAAAAGAAGGTCTTGAGGAGTGGGGAACTGCCCAGCATTTAATAATACATTAGTGAAATCTGCAAATAAAGTTAAATTAATGCCAGTGCAATTATATTTTGCAAGACTATTGGCAAGGAATGAATATTGGGAGTGGTCCAATAGAAAAAATCTTTTGTTGCTTATTTAGTCACACCACTAAAGAACTAGTCTATACATGATAATTGGCATGTCTCTGAGAATACGCTGTCCACCCATATTCCTTTCCTAAGTGTGTTCTTGGCCTAATTTCAATCAGTTATTCAAAATCTATTTACTGAACAATCACAATTTGAAAGGTACTATCCTAGGTGCTGAGATTGTATGAAGATACAGAAGACAAATTTCCAATACTTTAGCAACATATAATCTTGTTGAGAAGATATATTACATTAATTACATAAAATAATTAGCAATTCATTACACTTCTTCATCTGCCAGCTACTCTGCCCTTTTCTTCATTCTTCTTAACCTTTTGAGACATGGTTTTCACCACATCACATCCCGCCTAACCCATCCCCATCATCACGACCACCCTCTCTTGAACTTGTCATTTTAAAAGTCATCAACTTGACAGCATTCTTTGAATTTAGTGGCCTTCTCCCCCACACCCTGGCTTGCATGACATTGCTTCCTGTTGGCTTTCCTCTTAGGACTCTGACTTCTCTGTCACTTTTGCTGATTTCATTTTTCCTTACCCGAAATGTAAATATTGCCTAAAATTTGGTCCACAGATCCTTTCTTTTCTACCGTTCAATGTCTTTTCTCTTGTTTTAACTCTCATCTCCTCCCACACTTCAGCAATACTGCTATGATACTATGTAGATAAATAACGAAATTATATCCCTAGTCCTACATATGCAACCAAATCTACAATGCAATCAACTTAGTTTAGACTATCATCATTATTATTTAATATATTATGATGTTATTTTTATTATATTATTTATATTTATTTCATATTTTTTCCCAAAAGGGTTTGTAAGAAAGTACAATTGTGTTCTTATTAACCATGCCAAAATAGCAAACTAGTTGCACACTTCAGATTTCATCCTTTCCTCACATTACCACCTGAAATGTTGTCTGAAAATACTTCGAGTGAGTTCTAAAGAGAATGGACTATGAGTAATGCTGCATAAGTTGCATTCAGGCTCTTTAGACACTCACTATTTTTCCCTTCTCCTCTTAAAATTTAAATTACCTGTTGTATTGATTCCTTGCCCCACACAGAAAACAGTCCCCACTTGTTCATGGAATGATCTGCACACTGTCTTATACACATAGCAAATCATTTAATTTCCTGCTCATATTTAAAATATATTCCTCTACCTGTCACCTTGCTCTGCTTTTCATTATTCTTTGCCCTCTCTGAGGTTTGTAAAATCTTTTAAGGCAAAGAAAAAAAATTCAACCAACCTACAAAGATTAATTTAACTGCCACTGGAGCAGTTGACAACCGTGCAACCAAATAGTCTTCTTGCTCATGAACTTTAGCATCCTCGCAGAGACTGATGATATCATATGCCAGCATCAGAAACACATTGGTAGAGTGCAATAAATTTCCATGATGATTAAAATTCAATGTTGTGCCTAGAATAGAGTTACAGGATCTGGCTTCTGTACTTACCTTGTCTTAGAGAATGAAACCTTTGAGAATGCATTGCTTTTCAAAATTATACAAGCCCACTAATAGAAAAATTCAATCCAAATAAGTTATACATATTTTCATAATAATAGGTCATGCTTATAAAGCAATAGAGGGAGGACAACTATTGTTATTTCCATTTTATAGCTGAGCAAACTGAGGCCAAGAGCTGAGTAATTTCCCGAAGCTTACACAAAGAGTTAGTAATAGAGCTAGAATTGTACTGTGCCTTCAGGAGATCTTAATTAAAATGACATAGTCTCAAAGCCTTTGGTCACTGCCCATCAGTTTATAAATACTCTTCCTAACTGAACACAGAATTCCAGATGCATACTGAGAAGGAAAGAGTACACTGGGACTATCACTTCTCTAGTCCTGGATGTTCTGCCTCATTTATTGCAACCTAATGTTGTATTAACTCTCTTGGCATCTGTTTCTCACTGTTGGCTCAGATCGACTTTATAATCCACTAAAACCCTCTTTCAGGTGAAATGCTATCCTGCATTTATAAAGCTGATTCTTGAAATCCAATTGTAAGACCTTATCCACAAAAAAGCACCCAAAACACTGAATGAAGTTTACTAAAGTGCGTTTCATCAGAGAAAGTCTAATGGTTTTGTTATATTTTATTCAGTATGATGGAATTAAATAATACACAGTCTTATCAACTCAAATATTTTCCTCAATTATTCATTCTTATTCAGACTAAATTTATTTAACAAATACCATTAGCTACCTACTATTTATGTCAGCATCACATGGTGATTAGAGATCTGGTTTTAGAGTCACAACATCTAGTTTTAAATCTTGCCTCTAAAGTATATTGGTGATATGACAATGGAAAAGTTACTGAAACTCTTAGGTCCATAGGCAAGTTTTTAAGAAGTTAGGTTATAGATGAGTTGCTATTCTGCATAAGTTAAGGAAATGTCTACTGTGGGAGATCCCTATATGAATCAAATTATAGGACTAGACCAAGTGGACCATTTAAAAAAATGCAGAACAATGTCCTTCTCAATGAGGCAGATACAAAGATAAATACAATAAATACCCTGTTCATTAGGTTCTCCAGCTTACTAAGCATACAACTTGGAATACACTGTGTCTATGGGAGAACCCTAAGTTTCATGAAAAATTCAAAGAGAAAGAGATTACTTCTGGAGGAGGAGAGCAGGGTAGGTCTTTATGGATGAAGTAGCATCTGAGCACAGCCTTTAAGGGATAGGAAAGTTATTAACAGTGGGGGAGGACATTCCAGGCAAAAGGGATAGCATGGATGCAGAATGGGGTGAGAGGATTTCAAGAAAGGTTGAACCATTCTCTTTGGCAATGAAGTACAGTGAGATGAAGCTGAAAGCATATACCAGAACCAAATATTGGAACTTTTTGAATGAGGCAGTAGATAAATTAAAAGCAAAGTGGTTTGCGTTTTTTAAGATCAGTAAGTCTGTTTAAGTTTTCTGATGTTTTAGGTTGTGTCCACCCACTTTAAATATTATCAGACTGCCACATATACTGTCAGAATCCAATGTCAACTAGATTTTCAGAGAAACTGTGTGTGTCTGCGTGTTCTCATATTTATTCTTTAATACAAGGTAATAGGATAGGTAGATATATTTGGAAATTACTATGATGAAAAAGTTATCAATAAATTTAAATGGCAAGCTAATTGTTGTATATTTTATCATCAAGACAATAGGAACCACTGAAGAGAGGAAAGACAAAAGGGCTTGGGATACTCATGCTTAGCAATTGGACAATAGATTCCCAAAGAAATCAGTAAGGAAAACAGGAGGAAGCAGTTTCACAGAAATCAAAGTAAGAGAGAAAATAGAGGGGAAGAAAGCAGAAGAGATCTAAGACAATGAGAAATGATAAAAGAATTGAATTTGGTCATTAAGTGATCATTACCAATCATTGAGAGAGCAGTTTCTTTAGAGGGATAAAAGCAGGACCCATTACAAGACTTTCAGGAGTGAGCAATTAAAACATTTAAGACAATAAGTGTAAGTGATCCATAGAATAGTATTTGGAATTGGAAATGAAGTTGTAGGCTGACTCCAACCCCCTTCATTTTAAATAGAGGAAACTGGACCCAGATGTGTTAACTAATTGGCCCAAGGTCACACAACTAGTAAGTGTCATAGATGGAATTTGAACTTTGGTCTCCCTGACCTCAAGTCCAGTATATGCTGATTCTTTCAAAAGAAATGGCAATAAAAGATACAACTGTGAAGTAGTAACTTAACAGATGGGAGGATGAAGGGAAAGTTTTATTTTAAGAATGGTGCAGGGAAACTGGGTCTATTTGGATGAAGCTGATAGAGATATATTAAAGAAGAGGCAGAATTCCCAAACATATTTGAAGGAATAGTAGCAAAGGAATAGAGAGGAGAGCGTTGACTTGGGGGATGGGGGAGGAGGAAGGAAGGCCATCTCATCTTATGAAATAGAATCAAAGAAGAAAAGAACAATAAAAAATGTGAAAGGATTTTGTGCTGTAGAATAAGGCCCATGACGGAGGACATAAAAGATATCTTTAATTTTCTCACGAAAGTAGGAGGTAATAATCTGTTGAGTGACAGAGTGAAGGGGGTATTCAAAGCATAAGGAGAAAGAAGATTTGAGCCCTGCCCAGAGGGCCTTCCTTACCCCTGCAGAGCTCATAGTCTACAAGGGGATCTAAGATATAGACACAAATAACTGTAATGAAAAGGAGAAGACACATTTCTAGTAAGAGAACTACAAAACTCAATAAGATGAGTGTCAAAAAAGGGCATCCCTGAGAATAATTAACTCAAATTGACAGAAAGCACTGAGAATTGCATAATTTAACCTAGCCTGACATAATTATTCACCACCTGAATTAGTCTTTTATTAACATATAGAGATCCAACTCCCATTTAAATGGACTCGTTGTGTCATCATTTCACAACAGGATGAATGATGCATATTGAACAGCATAGTTCCCTGGAAAATGTTTAACTGGCCCGCTGATAAAATTACACATGCACAGCACAATTTTTTAATTTAGCCTGCATTATTAGTATTTTCTCCATCACATTCTTAAGTCTAGCCAATCAATCAATCAATCCCTGATTTGTAGCGTCTGCCAATTTCCAAGGTATAAATGCTCACATTGAAATTTTAAAAATCCATTCTCCTGAACTGGTTAGAGATGATTTCAACACCTTCCAGGCTCTAACCATCATGGCTAGGATGTCATAAAGAAAGGTAATGGACTATGGAAACATGATGGAAAGCCTCCTATACATTCTGACATTTTAGGTGCCCGAGTTCACTACCTCAGTATGTTTATATTTAGTAGGGAAGGGCCTGCACTTTTCTTGTGATCCCAGGCTTTTTTATATTTCCACAGGGTTAGCTAGCATTTTGGATTTGGAAAAAAATTCTACTGTAAAGACATGCCCAATGAGGATTTTAGGTTTCCAACATTAAAGCCATGTTTGTGTACATCCCTTAGAAATGTCTAATGGTATTTGATTTGTAATTAATCCCTGCTTCATCTCCCTTGAGAGAAGTTTTCTCTCAGCAGAAGAGGTACTGAGCAAACTCAATGATTTTAGCCAAAGAAATTGCTGCATGCAAAGATGTGATTAGCTACACTACTCTAATTCAGTTTTCTTCATGAATCTGACCCCAAACATCTGTATAAATGAGGCAAATTAAAGCAGTACATCTTATACCTGATTTGCCAAACCTAATTCTGTTTCTGAATTGCTTGACTTCAGGATGATGTTAATTTCCCCTAATGTTCCCCCCTTCCTGGAATTCTCTCTCCATTCCTCTTTATCTCTCCTAATCCTTTTGATCCTTGAAAGCTTAGTTTAAATTCCACCTTCTTCATGGATCCTTCCCTGACCACTACAACCTATAATGATGTCACTCTCCTCTCAGCTATTGCTCTTAATAAAATTATTTAATAACTCCCAAGGACAGTGGCAACCAATGTCAAGGGAGCAGAGTGGATGGTCACTGATGATAACCTTGACTACAGGGTGGGTATCTATCAGGTAGCCAAGAAAATTAAGAAATAAAAGTACCTCCTCTCTTCCTTCTCCCTCATGTGAGCTGCACTGAAAGATGAGATGAGTATATATGGGCTCAAAATTGATTGATGTCATAGGACTGATTTGTCATTTCAGGGATTCAGGTTGGAAACATGTCCCTTAATACTATTTTCAACAAGCTCATTGCTAGTAGTGTCATCACCAAGCATGAGGTCATCTTTTCCAGGGAGTTCTGGGCAGCTTTGACCCCTCACTATTAGTGAACCCATGATTTCATTCCCCTTCCTTTGGAAATAGAGTCTGTTGTTTGAACAGTGTACCTTCATTATTTACCATGGTGTCTCACATGTAGTAGGCACTTGAGAAAGACTTGTTGAAATGAATAGTAGAATCCCTTATCTTTCCGTGTATCTATGTATTGTCTTCCTGAACTACAGTTTAAGCTCCTATTATATTATCATTTTTATTGAATCTGGGAAAGAAAAGTTCCTTGAGGGATCATCTCCCCTACTCCCCCGTCTTTTTGGCAATACTTAATATAAAATATAAATTGGCCTCAACAGATGTGTGTCTTTTCTATTTTCAAAGATAGCCAGAAAAAGAGGTTCCATAGTGTCCTTGGTAACCCATCTCTCTCAATCATTCAGTTCTTCCATGAATCTAACTTAGATTTGTGTGTGTGTGAGTGTGCGTGTGGGTGTGTTTGAGTGTGTAAAATATTTTCTTTTGTCCATTCTCAGTAGAGATGTGTAGTTAATTTCTGGTATGTGGAGACATGATGGAAATATGATTCACGCAAGCATGTCTAGTAATTACTAGAATCCCAGTGTCTTCCCTGGGATCCCCATGGTGCATACACACTTATCAAATCTACCAAACTTGATCAGCAGAGTGGTTCATGTTAAAGGGTTTTTTCCATGTCTCTAATTCTCCAACTTAACTTCTCTAGATGGACCACAGTAACTTCTTTATTCAAGATAGCCTATTATGCCTGTAGACTTTAATTGAGGCAGTGGGAATCAGGGGAGATAGATTCAAATTCCACTTCTGGTAAGTTAGCTGTGCAGCCATGGATAAGTCAGTTAACTTCTCTCAGCCTGTTTCCTCATCTCTAAAATGAGAATAATGGTGCCTGCTTCCCAGGACTGCTTGTAGTAGTCTCTTAGAAAACAAAGTGTAAGAATATAAAGTACTTAAGCCTTAAAGCATTATGAATGGATCACTTATCATTCAGTTAAATATTGATGAATTCTTTAAGATCACACATCATCATAGGCAAAATAGAAAAGTCACTGTAGGACAAATTAATTGTTGTCCAAGTGTAGAAAGATTAATGGAAATGCCAATCAAAATACTAATTGGAATGATATGAATAACGATAAGAACCAAATAGCACTTTTAGTTTTGTGACACATTTTATATAGGTTATCTCTTTGGGTCCTCACAACAGTCCGCTCATGCCAAAGTTTGGGAAATCACACAGCGCACATAATCCTTGCCTCTCCTTTTTGTTCACTTGATGTCCCTCTGCTCCAAGCCATTCTCCATTCAGTTGTCAAAATAATATTTCTAATGTTAAGGTCCGTGTATTCATCCTCCCATTTAGCAAATTCTACTTGCTTGCTATTACCTTCCGAATCAAGTAACAAATCCTTAGTTTGACTTTTAAAGCCCTTGATAACATGTACCCTTTGTACCTCTCTAGTCTTCTTATGCCTTACTCCTCTCCATACACTCTACAATCCAGCCTCCTAGCTGTTCCTCTCACAAGACCCTCTCTTTTCTGACTCTGACTCTGGGCATTTTAACTGGCTGTTCCAATGCCTGAAATGCTCCCCCTCCTCGTCTCCACCTCCCAGTTTCCCTGACTTCCTTCAGGTAGCAACCACAATCATGCCTTCTATAAGAAGCCTTCAAATCTTTTTCATTGTCTTCCCTTGAAAATTAATTCCAATTTGTCCTGTCAATATAATTTGTAACATAATATATAATATAATTTATATTATAATTATGATATAATTATAATATAATTTGTACATAGTTCTCTTCCCTCGTTAGATGAAAATTTTATGAGAGCTGGGATGATTTTGTTGGGGAGAGTGTGGGGAGGGTCCTTTATTTGTATATAATACTTGTTTTCTAACTAAGTGGTTCTTAGGAATATAAAAGTTTGGCCATACTTGGCTTCTGGCTTCTATTCTTAGGTTCCTCTGGAAATCTGAAGTGTAATATTGTCTTTTTATAGAAAATATAGAAAATAAGATCAATAATATTTCAACATCTTCTTTGAATTACTGCAGAATAATTTATATTTCTTCAAGATCTGTTAAAATGCTTTCTATATTACTGTTGGATGTTATACAGTAAAATTCATCTGATTTATTCACCATCATTTGTATCTGAGCACCTCTTGAAGCAGGAATAATAATAGTTCATTTCAGGAAAAACACAAAGATGAAAGCCTCCAATAGATAAAAGAGAATTTGCTTTAAAGATCTGTATCCAGTTCCTACTTCTTTTATCCTCTCTCAAATCTTCTCCCTACTCCCATATATTCAATCAATCAGCAAAAGTTCATTAACTGTTTATTATGGACCAGGCATTTGGATTACAAAAAGAGTCAAAGGGCAATCCCTGTTCTCAAGTTTATAATCTAAATTACACACAATTGTGGTTTTAGGAGTAAATAAGAACAGTAGGACAGTTAAATGCATTACAAATGGAGTCCAGAAAGACTAAGGTTACAACTCATGAAATTGACAAATACTAATTAATGATCAGATGACCTTTTTAAAAATACTGGTCACTTGCAAAGATCACAAAGTTTGTGATATATGAAAATGAATCTAAATGAAACTAGAATCTACTTCTGACTGATGGTAGTGTCCTGTCATGATGTTATGTGGTCTGTTCTTACTTGGGTTTATTTTGTTCTATGTGCAAAATAGAACAGTAGCCTTTGAATATAGATTAGAAACTCCTCGAAGTCAGAGATTATTTTATTGTTTTTTCTTCAAATGCCAAGCCCATAGTAGATAATACATGCAATGAGTCAGAATCTATAGAAATTGAAGCTGTTTACCTTAAAATACACTGAAATAGGTTGGGGTGGGGCAGGGTGAGAGGGGATAATCTAGATGAAATATTTCATGTGGCAAACATCTGGTAAAGAAATTGTATTCCATCAGTAACTGTGAACCTAAATGGACATAAGTATAATCCTGCAGAGACTTTTTCTAAAAGCTTTTAAAAGGCAGTAACAGGACAATGGAAAAGTACTGAGCCCCTACTTGTATGCCAACCCTATATTAAAGTAGCCACTGAAGTGGGTGCTGAAGTCTCAGCTGGGTAGGTTCTCATATGCCACAGATCCGGAAACAGCTGCAGAGACGATGTAAGACCAGCAAATACATAGTGGTTGTGGTTATGTCTTAGAAAGCCATTTTGGTAATAAGAAAAACACATACACAGAAATTAAAGATTGTAGATTTAGTTCGAAGAGATCTTAGAGATTGGCACACTCATCAAATTGGTGAGTCTCTAGTCCTGAACAACCATTTCATAAAGGGCCCAGACAAAGGTCCTATCCTGTCTGGCTCCCCTTACTCTGCAAATTTCTCTACTTCCTCTCTTTGATGCTTTCTCCTGATTGGTGAGCCACTAGCCAAGATCACCATTTCCTGAGGGATTCCTGCTATGATCCTGCTACCTCAGGCTCTACTAATTTTCCTAACTTTTCCACCTCCTTGCTTACAGCCTCAAACATATATCCTTTCCTCCCCATCTTACTTTTCAGCTCACTTTTAGAACATAAGTTCTTAATGGGTAGGAGCTGCCTTATTTGCCTGTATATTTATCCCCAGCACCTTATTCAGTGCTTGACACATAAGAAGTACTGAATAAATGTTATCTCTATCTATCTCTCTATCATGTTTGTCGTTGTTGTTTTACTCTTTGTGACCCCACTGGGGTTTTTTTGGCAAAGATATTGAAGTGGTTTGCCATTTCCTCCTCCAGCCCATTTTACAGAGGAGAAAACTGAGTCAAACAGAGTTAATCCCAGGATCACACAGCTAGTAATGTCCGAGGCCAGATTTGAACTTAGCCACCTGTCCACATCCGTCATGTGGGCCAACCTTTTCATTCTACAATGATAAAACTGGAACTCAGAGAGGTTTAGCAGTTGACAGACACAGAATCTGCTCAAGTAGTAACAGTCAGAGCTGAGATCTGAATGCCTCACATTCTGTGTTCATTACTTGCCCCAGAAAACCATGTCTGTCTTCTTCCACTTTACATTTTGCCATGTATCTAGTAGAGAAATGAGGCTGGAAGTACAGGGATGGGATTGGAGTGGAGTTTCAGACTAAATAACCTAGTAGAGCAGAACATCTTTCTTCACAGAGACACAGATTGCAGATTTTCTCAGAGGTTTCCCAGAATGTATGTTGTCCCTACATGCCACTGTTGTCAATGGGCCAATCTAACAAAGTTTGAAAATCCTCCACCATCAGCTTGGCTGCCAGAGTAATTAATTTTTTCTGCCTCAAAGAGACTATTTGTTGCATGCTAGAGGAGTCACAGTCTTCACAGCAGAGTGGGCATCCACATTGATGAAATCATTTATCCTTCAAGTAGTAATTAGGACTCAGGCCATGGGTCTGGGAAGTCCCCAGTTATGGATACTATTATTATTCATTTGCCCTTATGTTTATAATTTTCATGGTCCCAGAGGCAAGGGCACAGGGTACATTTTTAAGCCATGCATACGTTTGACCCTTTAACAGGCCGCCTGTGCCTATTATCCAAACAAACAAAGAAAACAAGCTGGCTAGGCACAGTGATAACCACAAGGTTTCTGCTTAGAAATGTTTCCCAGTTTGGGAGTTACTGCTTTCAGCTGTGATAATAATGGACTTTTCCTTAGAGGAAAAATATGTAGTGTTTAAAACAAATATCAGCAGCTCCATTTTGCAACACTGAGAAGACACGAATGACCTTTCTTCTTGTTGTTTTAAGATCACCCAAAGGTTTCATAAACGTTGTTTACTTGCACTGGGGGATAGGGGATTTCACTGGACTATGGTAGAGGGCAAGAAGCAGTAGAAACGGATTTCATGAGCATCACCCAAGTCTTTCAAAGATGGCCTTCACCCAGGGAATTAATGCATACTTGTCATTAAGCATCTGAGTTCTACTTCCCATTCAAGACCCAGGTTTTGCATCTTAAACTTAATTAAAAATGCAGTTTTTTTGTTTTGTTTTTTGGTTTTTTTAGCTCAAAGACACTCCATCCTTACTTATTGCCTGGAGGTTGACATGGGCTGGTATTTTCATACCAAGGAAAGCAGTTCAAGCATTGTTGATCCAGATCTCAAGAGACTGTTCATAAGGGAAAGCACACATTTTTCTGGTGAATGACAGTTGTTTTGAAAGCAAAACCCAAAGAGGTTTATTGATAGGATTTCACACCAGCATCCTTTACTTACCAAAAAAAAAGTAACAGCATTAAGTTTTGTTCCTTGAGACCACCCTCAGTCTTACTTGGTTCGTCCTCTTGCTTTATTGCAAGAACCACTCCACTATCACTCCACAAGAGAACCTATCCTTCCTCCAGTATCCCCTTACTATTTCTGAAAGAACCAAATGACCTAAACAAAACAAAGCAACTATCATTTTATTTAATGATAATTTTTCTTTAAAGGGGAGGAAGGACCATCCAGACTTCTCCTCCTTTAAGTCTCAGCTAAAGCTCCATCATCCACAAGAAGTCTTTTTCTGTCCTTGTTAATCTTAGTGCTTTCCCACTGAAACCACATCCAATTTTCCCTGTAAATACCTTTTTTTACAATATCTGTTTACATGTTGTCTCCCCATTAGACTATGAGCTTCTTGAGAGGAAGGGATAGTTTTGTTTGCTTTTGGTTTGTGGGTTCTTTTAAAAAACTTTTTTTTTTTTTAACATTCCAGCTTAGCACAGTGCCTAGAACCCAATAGGCACTTAATTAAATACTAGTTAACTGACTGACTAACTAAAAATTACAGCAGGAAATACAGAGAGACAGAGTCAAAAAGGTCCTTTTCTCAGCCAGTTAGATAATAAAATTCTGAGCTGATGTATTTATTTTCCCAAATACCTCAATAAATATTTGAGTTAGTCATTTAAAATAGAAATCAAATGACAAAATAACCAGACATTCTGCAAGATGAATACTATTTAAGATGATCTAATTTATTTAGACCAGTGGTGATGGAAAGATTCACCAGCTTACACTACACATTGATATGCATTTTAGGCTATGAGTAGTGAAGAGGGCAACAGTCTCTGATGAGGTTTAGAGTTGATATGCCCAATCAGTCGAAGTGTATTGAAAAGCTTTTAGATTTTTGGAATATGTCAGCTGTAAAGATTCTGGAAGCACCTTGTACACTAGGAATGGCTATCTGTGTTCTACATGTCTCAAAATTCCATGAACCAGAGACACAATAGAGCAAGAAAAGTAGAACTTATACAAGGGTATCAAAGATGGAGAGCTAGAAGGGGTCTCTAATCTAATTCATTTTACAGATGGTAATAAAGCCTAGAGAAACTGTGACTTGGCACAGTCAATGAGTATCAGAGATAAGATTTGAACTGGGGCCCCTGACTCTTGAGTGAGCACTTTCCATTGTACCATGATATGTCTCCATTACAATTAGACACTTTATGTCAAGTCCTGGGATAAGGAGGTGAAAAGCCAAGACGGTCCATGCGTCCTATTAGGAAATAGATGAACACAAATACTTATGATTCAAATCAAAATGGGGTAAAGGCAAAGTGCTATACCGTGTGGGAAAGCATGTTCAGCTGGAGAGGATGTCTTTATTATTGAGAACCACAGAATATCAGAGATCAAAATGATTCCAGAGAATATCTAGTCCAACCAATGCTAAAAAAGCATAACTTTGGCCTGTGGTTCCTAATTTTGCCTCATGAGGCCAAGCAGGACAAATCTATGACTTCTTCCACATGACAACTCCTTAAATGACAGCTCCACTTAAAAGTGGAAGAGCATAGGCACAGAGTTGGAAATAACCTCAGAGGCCATCTATTCCAACACCCCACCCTCATTTTACAGGTGAGAAAACTTGGTTCCAGGGAATTTAAGTGGCTTGTTCAAATAACACAGGTAATAATCTTTAGAGGCGAGATTTGATCCTAGGATCTGACCCTGGAGCCGATGTTCTCTCATTTGTCACATTCTACCTCTTCATGTTTTTTTCTCCAGTCTAGACATCTTCATGTCCTTCATGTTCTTCATATGGCAGGAACATGAGGCCTTCACATCTGAGCTGGACCTTGAACAACAGAGAAGAATTTCAATACATAGAAATTAAGGAGAGGGAGAGGTTCCAAAGAATGATATTATATACGTTGACTCACTTGTCACTTTTTTAGAAGTAAATTCTGTGAAAATAGTAGGTATTATATTCCTCTCCATTTCCATAGAATCTTGAATAATATTGGATATTCGCCATAGATAATAATTCCCAAGAGGCAGTGTGGCATATAGATAAAGCGTCAGTCTTGGAACCAAGAAAATCTGGATTCATTCCTACCTCTTATGACCATGGACAGAGCCCATAATTCTCAGTAGCGTCTGTCTCTAAATTATGTATAGATCACTAATCAGCATCGGTGGGAGAGGAGTTCTCCAGTCTGAGAGTTCTATTTACTCATGGAATCAAAGATCCAGACTCTTCCTCCCCCCCACACACACACTCCAAAAGATATAACCCCAAAGAAAACAAATTATTTGCTCATGACAAAGCAACTTAACCAATTAGAAAGAATGCTACACTAGGAATGGAAAGAATTTCACATTTCTTCACTAGCTGACCAGTTTAGAGAAGTCCAACCCTCTCATCTTCAGTTTTTGCCTTTATAAACTGATTATTGATAGCTGCCCAAAACACTCTGAAAAATTGTTTTTCTTTGTTTGCTGTTATTTTTTGGTCCCAACCTGAAATTTCACTTATATACTGAATGCCTTCTACTAAAACAAATCAGCAACCATAAAGTCTGTGAGCATAAGGATTATGTCATTCCTTGTATCTCCAGACCTAGCACAGTACCTGGAATACAGATTGAACTTAATAGTTGACTGCTGGGTAAATTAATTCTTTTTAAAGAGTTCTCTGAGGCATCAAGAAGTAAATAGCTCACAATCATTCAACAGTTAATTATAGGCAACTGGAGAGGAGCAATGGATATAGAATACTGGACCTGGAGTCAGGAGGAGTCAACCAAATCACTTAAATTCTATTAAAATGAAGATAATAGTGCGCTTGCCCAACCACAGGGTGGTTGTGAGAACAAAATATTTGCAACATACATTACAAACCTTCAATATAAATGATGATGATGATGGCCATTATTATTTTATATCAGAGGCAGGACTTGCACCTAGATATATTCTCAGTCAGTCAACCAGCTTTTATTAAGGACTAACTTTGCGTCAGGCACTGTGCTAAATGCTGGGGATACAAAGAAAATTAAAAACAAACAAATAAAAAGCCGCTTTCTGTTCTCAAGGAATCCTCCGTCAAGCAGGGGAGACAACATGCAAGCAATTATGGACAAATAAAGTCTACAGGGCAGCCAGGTGGTGCTGGATAGAGCGCTGGGCCTACGGTCAAGAAGACTCATCTTCCTGAGTTCAAATCTAGCCTCAGATTCTTACTAGCTATATGACTCTGGTCAAGTTGCTTAACTCTATTTATGTTTCCTCATCTATAAAATGAGCTGGAGAAGAAGATGGCAAATCCCTCCAGTATCTCTGCCAAGAAAGCCCTCCATGGGGCTTTCCTCTCACAAAGAGTCAGACATGACTGAAACAACTGAACAGCAATTCATTTAGAAGGTAATTTGGAGATACTCTCAGACGAAAGGCGCTAACTTGCAGAGGTCTGGGAAAGACAATGCAGAAAATGAGACTTCACTGGCACTTGAAATCACAGAAGCTGGAAGGTGAAAATGGGGAGGGAGAGAAATCCAGGAAAGGGAGAAAACGAGTGAAAATACCTGGAATCCAGAGATGTAGTATCTTATTCAAAGAACAGCAAGGAGGTCAGTGTCACTGGATTGCAGACGAAGTAAGCGGAAGCTATGAGAGGACTGGAAAGGTCAAAAGGGGCCAGGTTATGAAGAACTTTAAAAGCCAGACAAAGGATTTTTACTGAAATCTGGAGGTAATATGAAGCCTTGGGTTTATTGAATGGAATTGAAGGGTGATGTGGTAGGATCTACACTGTAGGAAAATCAATTAGATAGTTAAGTGGAGAAACGACTGGAGTAGTAAGAGTCTTGAGGCAGGGAGACCATCCAGCAGGCTAGTGCAATAGTTCAGGCATGAGGTGATGAGGACCTGAATCAGGGAAGTTGCAGGACCAGAAGAGAGAAAAGGGATATGTGGGAGATATATTATTATAAGTAGAAATCATAGAACTTGACAAATAATTGGGTATAGGGGGATAAGAGATGGCGAGTTTTACTGAATGACACCAAGTTTGTGAGCCTGGGTGACTGGGAGGATGGTGGTAGTCAAGACAATAGGAAAGCCAAGAAGAAGCAAGATTTTGGAAGGACAATTAATGAGTTCTGTTTTGCCCATGTTGAGTTTAAGATACCTATGAAATATCTAGTTCATAATGTCTAATAGGCAGTTGGAGATGCGAGACTAGAGGTTGGAAGGGAGGTTAGGGCTAGATAAGTAAATCTTAGAGTCATTTGCATAGAGGTATTAATTGAAACCATGGGAGTTGATGAGATCATCAAATAAAATAGAAAGGCAGTAGAGAAGACGGTCCAGGACAGAGTCTTGGGAGACCCTGCTGGTTAGCAGTCATAATATTATAAAAAATAGCAAGATTTATGTAATCCACCATCTGTTCACCAGCCAGATGTTATCTCTCCTTTTATTAAACTCCCATACTTCTTTATTAAAACTCTATTATTGTGCTTAGCATATTCTGCCATTATTTCATTTATCCATGTGTGTTGTAAACTTCCCCAGCTTAGGGACTATCTCTGATTCATATTTGCATAAGCACAGTGCTCTACATTTGGAAAGTATGCTGGTAAATGTTGAACAACTAATTCTCCAGAAAACAGAATGTGTGTGTGTGTGTGTGTGTGTGTGTGAGATGAATTTTCATTTTTACTCTGCATTATTCACTTTTTCTCCATCACTTTCTTAAGTCTAGACAGTTCTGCAAAAGAATAAATCAAGCCCTGCTTCATAGTGTTTGCTGACATCTAAGGCATAAATACTCACAAGGAGAATTTAACAGCCTGCTCCAGCATACCACTGGAAAAGGAGACAAAGCTTGGCAGCAGGGGAAGAAAATTGAAAATATGTTTTCATTTTGTTGGCTACATAGTAGAATTTACAGGTAGCAATGCCTTCCACCCAGTAGAATAGAAGCTCCATGAGGGTGAGAACCTTGTGATTTCATTTATCTGCCCATAGTCATGATTCATATATTTTTATTTATTAAAAACATTTGTGGTTGATTTCCATAATGTAGATTTTGTATCATCTATAGTTGTTACTTAGCATATAATTTCTTGAAAAATGCCCAAATTCTAAAGACTGTTTCAAAAACTAGTTGTATTTTGAAAATGACAGAGTATTATTTCTCAGAGAACCACACAACACCATTCAATTTCTTTCATTACGAATTAAAAATGTTGGTGTTATGTAATTTGTATTTATATGAGTAAATTGTATGAATTTCTTTCTCACCCAAACTGCAAAGTGGGGGTAACCCACTACATAGAGAATAATTTCTTTATGTCCTGAACTTTTTAGAAGCATAAAGTTGTATGGAAACTGTGTATACATTTCACCAGGTCTCTTCAATACTCAAACATCTTTAGCAACTATTAATTATGGGATACAGCACAAACTTCTTATCTGAATTTTAATGTAGGGAATCTCCACAAACTTGCACCAGCTTCCCTTTTCAGTTTTATTTCATAATCATTCCTTTCCTCCATGCAGCCAGACCTGTGATCTAGGACTTCCCTCTTCCTCTCTTATGTTCCTCATACTTGAAATGTGCTTTTTCCTTCACTGTTTTCAGAGTTCAGCTAGGGTGGTACCTCTTCAATGAAGTATTTTTTGGTTGAACTCCACCCCCACCATCAAAGTGACTTCTCTTTCTTATCACTTTTCTTATATTTGAATATGTCCTTTGTGTTTATGACACTGGACTTGGTATCCTAATTGTTTTCCCCTGACTGTCTTATCTCCTCCCAAATCTGTTTAGATTGTAATTACCCAGAGGGCAAAGAAATTTCTCAATATCTCAAGGACCTAGCACAATGCCTTGCACATAAAATATGCTAAACAAAGGTTTGTCAAATTGATTAATGGGTATCCTTCAGTAATTTAAAATAATAAAGTTGTTCTTTTTTTGTTTTTTATGTGGTCCTTGGACTCTATTTTTTTTCTTTTTTCCATAGAGTATATTTAGAAATAATCCTCACATCTTTACTTGGAAATGCTTGCTCCTTGGATCAGTTTTAGAACTCTTAGAGACTGTTAGTCAGAGAATCAGGTCACAAATTAGAGAATTATGAGAACTTTGAGGTCAAACACTCTCATTCTACAGACTATGACACAGGCCTAGAGATTATTTAACCATGGTCAGGTAGCTAGTAAGTGTCATTGCCAACATTTGAAATCAAGGCCTCAGATCCCCAAGTTGAATACTCTTTCCATCATTTCTATAGGACAGTCCATTATTTTGTATAGTAAGTGATCACTTTCTTTGGCAGTAATAAGACCACCTAGTACCTGTTTTCAGCTGTTTCCTCTTCTGTTGTTTTATTTTGGAAAGACAGTAAATGTTGCAGTAATTACACTATTACTATAATGAGTAGGTTTGAGCTTTTAGCCCAAATTGAGAGTTACTCCACATCCTCAAATGTAATGAATTTAGGAAACAGCATGGCCGGAAAATGGAAAAGAAGGAATGCATAAGAACTTGGACATTACATAGTAGACTTGAAGAACAAACTTCTGGAAATAGTTGGCTGTTATTCAGCTGCAAACCGTTTCCTAAATAAAGGCAAAAAATGAGTCAAGTGAGAAATATGTTCAAAAGGGATTATTTTTATAAATTTTATAGGTTTTTCCCCCTTCCCTCTATTAAGTCATATTTATGGCAATACTTTTCTCCTGCAGAAGGAGGATGTTTGCTTTTATTCCTGGTGTGCTTTGTTCTCTGAAGAGGTACAGGCTCAAATTTAAAATGTATTTACTTTATAGTAGAATTTTTTTTTATATTGTTTTACAACAATTTGGGAGCAAATGCATGGTGTTCATTCATATATACATTGGTAGCATCAGTATTTTTTTAATTTTTCAGTATAGGCTAAGGGAAGGCACAAATTTCATTTGGTACATATGGACCAACTGGAGAAAAATAGACTGGTTTGCATTTGGAAAATGGTTAAATGTTTTCAATGATCCCAAGCTGCTCCTTGACTAAAAATATCTATATTTTTTCACATTCACATTATCTTGAAGATGTTATATGTCTGTAAATCATGGAGAATTACAATCTCTGAATAGCCAAAATTGTGAGTGACTTTTAAAGGGAGACATGTGAGATGACATATAAATGAAGAAGAGGGGAAAATACCATTCAGGTTATCCATGATTGGGAAAAGGTTTTGTGCTGATCACATTTCAAGAGTGGGAGATAACAGATGAATAAACAGTGCTCTGCTGGAACCCACAAAATATTTTTTAAAAAAACCAACAAGGAAGGCTCAGAACACATCTGAAAGGTCTTCCATGGAGATTTATGAGCAAGAATTGCACAGGATGAGAAGCTTGGCTAACTTTGCTGTCTACACTATTAAGAGGCAGAACTTCATAGTGAGATGCTGATTTTATAGAATGATAGAAGTTTCAGGACTAGATACTGGACTTTCAAGTTTCTTTTTCTATCTAATCACTACAAATTTGGAATAAAGAAGTTAAATGAAAGAATGAATGAATGAACAAGCAGATGATTAAATATTTACAATAGACCAAGAACTGTGCTAATCTCTAGAGATACAAATAAAAAAGAAAAAGCAATCTTTTCCCTCACAGAGTTTACATTTTCACGGAAGAGACAATATGCAGAGAGGAATGGTTGGCAGAGAGGAACACTTTAATCTAGAAAGTTACAGTTTGTTGAGTGGCACCAGAGTGGAGGAGATTAATACAGCCCATTCCAAGAACAGTGGCACAGTTGATTTGATCATGGTTATGGGTCCAGAACTAGGGAAACAGAGATGGAACAATGAAGAAAGTGTGTCAAAGCAGCTAGGAGGTTGACCAGGGTAGGAATCAGTCAATCCATAGATATTTATTAAATACCTCCTCTATTCCTGGCACTAAAGAAAGTAGCCAGAGAGATGGGAATAAAATGTAGCATGACCAAGGTTCTCCTAGAGGCTAGGAGAGCTATTGAACCCCAGGGCAAGAGTCCTTCTAACTCATGGAGGTAGGTAATTTTCTGTGGAATTTACTTGTCATTGTTCAGTCATTTCAGGCATGTCTATCTCTTCATGACCTCATTTGAGGTTCTCTTGTTTGCCATTTCTTCTCCAGCTCATTTGACAGATGAGGACACTGAAGCAAACAGGGTTAAGTGACTTCCCTGGCATCACACAGCTATTGAGTGTCTGAGGCCATATCTGAACTCATCTTCCTGACTCCAAGCCTCAAGGTCTCATCACTGTGCCACTTAGCTGCCCTTTCTATGAAGTACCATTAGTAAATATATTATGGGACACAAAAGTACTAAAGTGTAAAATGAACCTCAAAATTAAGGAAAGTTCAGAAAGTACTTACATTTTGGGGTTGAAATTGACAAGATTTAACATTTAATGAATGGCCCTCATTTTTAATACATTCTACATTGTGATTTGAAAACAAAGAAACATCTAAATCTCATATGTAAGCTAAATGACATCAGAAAGTATATCCTATAAAATAAAAGAATGTAAAATAAAATGTAATCCTGGTCATTATGACCTGTCCTGTAGCAGGTAAGGCAATGATAGAACTCTCTTAAGGAATAAGAAATGTTAAAAACAGTGGATTTGGGAATAACAATTTCTCAATGTTTCTTTAGTACTGTATAGAGAAGATGATATTGACATCCTAGATGATCAATAGTAGTGAGTAAATCAATAAACATTTGTTAAGCATTTACTATATGCTAAACCCCATGCTAAATGTTGGAGATATAAAGAAAGGCACAAGTCAGTATTGCCTAAGAGAAGCCTTCCCTTTGATGCAGGAAGAAAATACATAGAGAGAAGCTGAAAAGCAGGAAGCAGAAGGGAGTACTTGGGGTCTATAAGGAATTTTCTGTTCCAGGCCTGATGTGGTCTTACAGAATGAAGAAATTCTGGAGAAGTCTAGAGAAGTACATCTGGGTGAGAAATGAAGGTAAATAGGGAGTCAATTTTAAGCATAGGGAAAAGCCACTGCAAAGATACAATGTCAGGTGTGTGGAATAGCAAGTAGGCAATATGGCCAAAATTAAAGGGTAATTCATCCAGAATGCTATAATATGAGAAAAAAAATCTTTCAGAATTCCAAGAAATACCTTACCCATAATCCCATGCAAAATCTTTATGAAAATAATTTAAACATATATCAGTAGCACCCTTAATGAAATTATAAGAAGGGAGCAGGTAGGCTTTTGAGAGAAAAAGCTCTTCAGCAGACCCCATCTTTACAGTCACACAATTGACAGAAAGGTGTAGAGAAGAAAATATTCAATTATGTTTATTGTTTACTGGGGGAAAAAAATTCTTTAGAGCAAAAAAAAAAAAAGACTTAAGGATTCTTTTCCAATAGTCCTAAGATTATTACTGTTGAATGAGGCATAAGTTAAGGAAATTTTTGCCTACCAAAGGCACATGCCTCTACAATAGAGGAATCCAATAAAGAGTACAAAAGGAAGAATGATTCCCTTGTAGGTGATGAGGTCCTAGAGACAGACTAAATCTTCAGATTATATTGTCCTAGTCAGTTTAAGCCCATGAATTTTTCAGTCTCCTAAAAGAGATCTGAAAAAATTGAAAAGTTTTTCTTTTCCTCATTATGGACACAGGGAAAAACAAAAACAAAAATCATAGATAAAAAATACCTATGGACCAAATTGTGATAATCACTTAGTTGGATGGAGAGCCCATAAACCTGATAGATTAGCACATATGTCTTGGACAGATTCACTGAATGAACAGTGTACTTGGCCCAGAATTGAATAGGAAAAAGATAGGGGATTAGTTTGCATTGGGGAAATTATATAGTCCTTTTAATAACCTTAAGATTCTCCCTGAAAAAAAACATCTTTTTAACATTAATATTCTTCTGATTATATTATATGGTTATGAGTCACAAAATACCACTATCTCTAAGGGGTCAAAATTATGAGTCACTCTAAAAGCAACGAAAAGAAACATAGCGAGTATAAATAGTCTATAGCGTATTACTAGCAGTGGATTACACAAAGTGGCATAAAAGATGTCAGGAAGATATATTCCTAAAAGGAGGTAGGAAAGTTATAGAGTGAGAGTGAGAGAGTAAGGGATAACAGATGTATGGCATGTTGCATTGATACTTATGTATTATCAAGAGAACTACTGGAAGCTGTTTGCTAGCCCTCTGTGGACAACATAGTATAAGAAGGGGTAGGTGAATTCTTAGAAACATTCAAGTGAATAACTACATCATGAGATCACAAATCCATCAAGGTGTTAAATATTGAAGGAAAAATCTTTTGACATGCCAGCAACGGGTACCCTGTGCCAATGAATACTTCTGGCTTTCTAGTCAGGAATATATGCTATAGTATATTTAAGACATTGATATTCTGGTTCAAGGTCAGTTTCCTATGAGCGCAGATAGACTATATCAATTTCTGACTAAAAAAATCTGAGTTTTGTGACTGCTTATTTGAGGACCAGGTTTTTACCACAGTGGCCCCATAAAAATCCTTCCCTAAGACACTGCCTGAAAGAGTTAGCTGAATTTATTTGATATCCCTGTATCATAGTATTCTACTGTGTCATTAAGGATAGGGTAAATAATGTATCCTTTGGCACCACCAAGAGTTGTTTTGTTCAATGTGTGTATGACAGAGATTTGACTTAATTGCATTTACAAAAATTTATCTTATAGGTATTTTGTATATTGGATTTTTTTAAATGGGGCATATACCAGATCTAGTTACAGAATAAAATTCTCATCTAGAATGTAGAAAAAAAGGGGAAGATCGTAAGTCATATCATTGAATATTCATATTCGTCTAAACTGATTGGTAATTCCCAGCTATTAAAAAAAAATCAACAAAAAATGAATAGTTTGGTCAGCTTCTGAATGTATTGTGAGTAATTGAATATTTCCATTTGTAATTTGTACTACTGCAGACCTTGTGTATTGATGACCTATATCCCCAAAAAGCATGCTGATAAAGTTGGTTTCCCAGACACTAATCCTATAAGTTATTTCCCCCTTTTATAACCAGACTTCAAAACAATAGCATTTGGGTATCTTTTTTTAACTTTTGAACATTAATTCTAATTACTCATTTACAAATAAAAATTTTAATCTTAATCTGCTTTAAAATGAATTTAAAATATATTGAAGTATAAAATGCAAAAAGTAATGGAGAGGGCGTTTCTGGAGGATGGTCATTAGAAAACAATACCACAAACAAATTATTTTTTAAAATGTAAAAAAAAATAATAATAAAAAAACCAACCTATTTTGTCTATTTGAGTAAGATTCAGTTCCTTAGTTAAAACTACATTGTTGGTTGTGGGAAGAAAAAGAAAATTAGGGGATTAAAAAAAATATTCTGAAACAAGAAACATGGAGGCTAATATTTTTGTTTGCTTGTAATTAGAAGGGATTATCTACTTTTAAATTAGTGTTACAGGTAGTGACAGAGCACACTGATATAATTCCCCATACTTCTCATAGTTTTTAATAATGCTTTCTGAAACAATGAGTACTACTACTACTACTACTACTATGACTACTTATTCTACTACTATGACTACTTTTACTACCATTGGTGCTGTTGCTGCTTCTACTTGTATTACTACTTCTTCCCCTCCTCCCCCTCCTCCTTCCCTCATCTACTTTCACCTAAACTATTGAAATAGCTCCCTGCCTCAAGTACCTGCCAACTATAATCCATCCTCTACACAGATGACCAAGTGGTTTTCCTTAAGCACATATTTGACCATGTCTTTCCCCTCTGTACTCAATAAACTGTAGTTGCTCCCTATTGCCTCAAAGATGAAATCTGAGCTCCTCTCTTTGGTTTTAAAGCTCTTTACGATTTGGTCACAGCCCACCTTTCTAGTATCATTTATTAGACATTTTCCCAAACCAAAGGGTCTAGCCAAACTGACTTTCTATTTTTCAAAACATTCTCCACCTCTGAGCCTTTCCAACAGCTTTACTTGTTTCTGAAATGCACTCCCTCCACACACCTCAGCCTCATGGAAACTCACTTCCTTCAAGATAGCTCAAGAATCACCTTTTACTGGAAGCTTTTTCTGATCCTATTAAACCTAACTAGTTTGCTTTTAACTAGCTGTATTTACTTTGAATTTCTTCTGTCTATATTTATTCCATATATATGTGTGTGTGTATATATATATATACACACATATGGAATGTATAGATGTATACATACGTACATGTACGTGTTGTGTCACTCAGTAGAATATGTTTCTTGAAAGAACATAATATTTCTTTTCTTATATTTGTGTCCATAGAGACTAGCACACACATCACGCACAGAGAAGGCATTCAACTGACTGGTTTATTTACTGATTAAATGGAAGTTAGTGATATATACTACTTTATATCATAGGCATGTGATACACATGCACACACATATTTATAATGTTATATGCGTATAATCTGTTTAAAGAAAACATATTCTTCTGTTTTAGTGATATACTGGACAAAATATGGAAGACATAAACCTTTTACTTTTGTCTTACTAATTCAACAAAGTAAGCAATTAGAATAATATATGCAAATAAATATTTGTGGTGCACTCTTAGTACAGGCACTGGCAGAGAGTAGATTCGTGACTGCTTATTGAATTGAATTGTATTAAATGCAGAAACAATATGTGTGAGCTGTGTGTAAAACAGACATGGGAAAACATAAACACAGGGAGGTGTGGACTTTTAATTCCATTGAAATACAAATATCAATGTGGAAATACTTTACACCAATGAAAACAACTTCTCTGTAACTTCCAGTCCCAGAGCATTTCCTGAGACAAAAAGAGTTTAAGTCTTGCCCATGGGCACATAGCTAAGATAGGTCAGTCCCAGGTCTTCCTGACTCCAAACCTAGCCCTTTATTTACTATGTATGCCACACTGTCTCTTACATACAGACTTATGGGAATGTTTGTTGTTATTGTTTTTAAATTAAGGAAGAAAACTTAGCTTAGTGTTGGAAGCAGAACTTGGAAGCCTGTCTAAAATCATATGGAAAGTTTGTTCCATTTCCAACAGCCAAATCTGCATTTTCATTTTGCTGCAGAGAAGCTATTTCTACAATGCTCTCTACCATTCATGCTCAGATTGTGAGAGAGCTACAAATATTTTTACACTTTTCTGTTGATTGATGATGAAAGTGAAAGGAGTAGATTTCTCCAGACACGCTATATGGCATATAAAATGCAATTATGTTTGATGAGCTAGGAACAAATAGGAATTTCCCAGAAGGAGGTTCAGCTTTTTATGTGGTATCAGAACTTGACATTACTACAATTTCAGTGTTGCTTTTTGATGTCAGCTATGAGAGGATTCAAGCCTGGTGCCTGTGATAATTAGAATCTTAGGAGATATTAATTTCAATCATTATGATTATTTTATTTGCCTTGTTGGAATGAAAACCTATGAGCTTCACAAAAATAGAGAAATTATAAAGTCGTGATTATCTTAGGAAATATTAATACTTTGTCAAAATAGCTATGCTTAGTGCATTCAAAGGAGATTGGGTTAGGGGAATCTTTGGTTAAAGAAGAAGGTCTTAGGATCATAGATTGGAAAGGACCTTAATGGATGTAGGGTCCAATCCCCATATCTTACAATTTAGGAACCTTGGTTTCAAAAAATTTGTGACTTGATCAGAGTCAGACAGCTAGTAAGTGAGTGGGACAGGATTCTAATTCAGGTCTTCCTGCCTCTCAATACAGAATTCTACATGCTACACCACCCCTTGAAAAAGAGATGTCATTCAAAGGCATCTATGCATTTAAAAATCATAGTTTGAGAGTTGAGAGCGATCTTGGGGCCATTGGGCTACATTCTTTCATTTTATGAATTGGGAAACTGAAGCTGAGACCTGTCAAGGTATTTGCCCATGGTCCTACATATTAATAAATTTCTGAAACAGGATTTGAACTCTGTTCTTCCTGATTCCTGGTCTAGTATTCTAGACACTACACCTGATAGCTAAGTACAGGTTCCAGACATTCCACCTAATAGCCAATGACAACAAAGGACCTTGAAATTTCAATTAAGGTGTAGTGGGAAGGCAGGGCTTGGCAAGGAATCGTCAAAGCATAGGTTCCGTACCAAAACCCAGGGCACATGGGACAGAGTAGAGAAAAACCAAATTTCATCTTCAGCTACCCACCATTGCCTCTTTAACAACTCTGTGATACATAGTATTTCCTAGAATGAGTGGATTTGTTCTATCATTTTGAGCGTTACAGTGCTGGTAAATTGAGATGAAGACTTTCCCTGATATATTGAATCTCTGAGTGAGTATGTTTAGAGAAGTGGAGAGAGGGTCATGTTTCAGTTTCTGATTCCCTGCAAATGACTGGCAGAAGTCCTTTCTTGGCTGAGCTCTGTGTACTTTATGGAGCTCTGTACAGAGATACTGGGTGCCAGAAATAACAATCATGTCAAATTGCCCTTCATGGTTGAAAACAGTTATCTCTTTCCAGCAAGTTTCTATTCTTAATGAAAAAAGAAAGTATGAACAGATGGGTGAATTTACTTGCTTTAAGTCCCTTTGGTGAATCTGATGAAATCTTTTGCCCATGCTATGTTTGTTTTCTTTTATTTTTGTTCCTCTAGATATATAATTCAATATTTGAAAGTTGGTTCTGGCAAAGTTAACCAAACACTTCTTACATTAATCCTACAGATATTATTGTTTATTCATGTCCAATACCCCCATTCTTTAAATTTCTGTTGCATGTACCCAAGACCTGTCAATAGCTAGCCAATGCTCTCTGGTTTAAAGATCTGCATTCTAGGTTTTGGGGAGAAGTATATGATTAATCAAAGGAGCAAACAGACAATTTTGCACATATATAATCATTATATTAAGTAACATGTTATAGATTTGTGTATATGATAATCTATCATGTTTCATCATCTCAGATAAGAGATCCAGTATTAGTAGTTGTCACCTATATTTTATTCATGATTTCATTTTATATAGTTTATTTTTAGGGAAAAATAAACTCATATTATATTCCACATTAATTTTTTCTTCTTTTTTTTTAAAATACAGAGTGTTTTTAAGGTCAGTTTATTAGGATATGGGCCACAATTCAAACTCTGATTCTGGATAGAATTTAGGTCATAAATTATAAAGAATCACTTGTAAATCTTAAAAATAAAGTCAGTCATCCTTTGTGATCTGAATATACTAAAATATTGTAAAATATATATGGTATATATGTGTATACTTATAAATATACACAAATACACAATATACGTGTATGTGTGTATATGTATATATATATGTCATATATATTAATAAGTATTTATTAAGTAACCACCACACACTAGGCACTGGGGAGATTAATACAACCCCTAATGCCCTACATCTGTGTGTGTGTGCATGTGTGCGTGTGTTGAAAAGGGAAACAGAGGCAGAGAGAGGAAAGCAGAAAAATTCTCTTTTTCATAGAATTTTTGCCCACTCTGAAAACACTTCTGAAATCAAAATAGAAAGACAATTAGGATTTCCCTTTGCCTTCATTCTGCTGATAAGCAGTGAAGTGCAAGCTTTCTAGGTATCATTTATCCTGGTTTTAGAGCACTTCTTACTTAACTCTATATTTGTTTTACTTTTAGCTGAGGGCATGGTTGTATATATGTATGTCATATCTTTTTTTAAAATTATGTAAAACAATACCATAAGAAAAATGACAAGCAGTAACATCTTCCTGAATTGCTAGTGAAGGATCATTGACCATTCCGTTTGTCATTCCTGCCAAGAATCTATCAGCCAAAACCATGTGTATGTTTTTTTATATTTCACTTTGGGAGAAAAGAAGAATGGAACGTAAGCTCCTTGAGAACAGGAATGAATGCATTTTTTTCTTTGTATTCCCAGGGTCTAGCATAGCACTTTACACATAATAAGGTCTAATGAATAAATGCTTTTTGATTAAGTAATTGGTTGAATCAGCACCCCTATAGACCAGATAGCTAATCAGATAAATTATTTTTTTTTTTGCAAAAATGTGACAGATAAGGGCAAATTAAAAGAATCCTTTAAATATGGTATAGGAACAGTGGAGAAACCGTTTGGGAACTTTCTGTACCCTTCAAATCATCCCCATTTATAGCTACTAGCTTCTAGTCATAAAGCTCTTGTTGGAATGGGGTGAAAGAAGTTGTAACACATTTAGACATAATTCATCAGGAAGATTACAAATCACAAGACCGAAGGCATTCTCTTACCCTGTACAGAACTATGAACATTCAGTCCTTGAAATGCTGTATACAGCTCTCATTGCATATCAAGAAAAGAGGAGGGGAAGGTCCAGAATACAATTATAATAATTAATAGGATGGCTGAGGAAGGGAAATTGCTCTATGTGGACATGTTAAAAACAATTGGGACTTTCCTATCTAAAAATTAACTATTGAGATAAAATTTTTTTTGGCATCAATGAAACTGTGGAGCATTATGGTTAGGGTAAACATAGACTTGTTTATACATCTTAGCTTATTATAACTAGGGGATTTCCCTTGGAGCTTGAAACAAGTAAATTCAGAATAGATAAACGATAGCACAACCCTGAATACTGGCCAAGTGGTTAAGAAATTTATGAGAAATTATTGAGAATCAGGAAACCTGAGTTCTAACCCTATCTCTGCCACTAATAGTTTGTAACTTTGCATAAGTCACTCATTTCTTTTATGTTTCCTCATTGTAAAATGAGGCAGTGGAACTGAAAAAAATGTCTTTTAGTATTAATATTCTTTGATTTATATCATTCTATGATAGAAGAGATTGAAGCTCAAAATATAAATGCAATTGAACAACAGTTTAGATACATTTAAATTTGACAAAGCTTATAGATTGAGTAGAAGTTAAGTAAGACAAGAGTGTGAGAAGTCTCCAGCTGAGCTGAGTTTGAGCAAGACTGGAAGACCTGACCCAGTTGTCCGTAAGTATGTTTAAAAGACACACTTGCCTGGGAAGCCCTATGGTGGAGTGAGAAAACTGAGTCCACCTGCTTCATCTCTTGGCTCTTTATCTCATATCTGGTACCAGACCTTTGCAACCTGAAGCTAGAACCTCTTCTCTCTGCACTATTCTATTGTACTTTGTTGTACATTTCTGATTTTTGCTCTTCTTCCACCTCTCCTGTGGCCTCCTACCTGTTCATTAACCCATTTGATTAATTCAAGAGCCACCATGGTATAATAGAATAGTGGACCTGGAATTAGGAAAACTTGGTTTCAAATACTTGAGTCTGCACTTAGCTGTTGTGTTTCCCTGAGCAAATCACTGAAGTCCTCATTGTCATCATCTGTTAAAAAAAAGCTGGGGATGGGGGCAGAGGAACAGTAATAAATATGTCACAGAATGGTTGCCTGCCTGCCTTAAGTGTCTTCCCACTCCAATCCATTGTCCATTCAGTCACCAAAATAATTTTCCTAAAACTTGCTTCCAACTGTCATCCCCCCCCCCCAACAAACTCTAATTTAGCCTTCAACACCTTTATAACTAGCTTCCTTCTACTTTTCCAGTCTTTTGATACCTTACTACCTACCATATATTCTTAGATCCAGTAGCACTGGCGTCCTGGCTATTCCATGATGAAGACACTCAGTCTCTCTGCTCCAGGCATTTTTCCAGCTTATTCCCCCATGCTTATAAGATTCTCCCTCTTCATGTATGCCTTCTGGCTTCCTTAACTTCCTATAAGTATCTTCTAAAGTTCACCTCTTTTTAAGAAGCCTTCTCTAAATTTTCTTCTTCATCCTGATGTAGCTTGTTCGTCTGTATTGTTTGCTAGTTCTCTCCCTCATTAGACTGTGTGGTCCTTGAGGGCAGGAGCTGTCTTTTGCTGCACTTATCCTAGGGTCTGGTACATAGTAGGTGTGCAATAGTTTATTGATTTGTGACTTGTACTACTTGGCTTAATAAATGTGTTCCTTATAAAAAACCATGAGATATGTTTTGCATATGTCATTATCCCCATTTCACAGATGAGGTCAACAATGGAAAGTGATTTGTCTTGAGTTAGTAATTAGAGGCTTTAGTTCAGTTAGGTTTATTCATGAAATAAATAAGATCAGAAAAGAATGTAGAGTCAGAAACTTAATATATGATGCTACCATCATCCATTTTCACATATTGTTTCCTACCAGCTGCAGTCTCCTAGCTAAAATTTTGTCTTCAGGATGCAAATCATAAGACTCATGGCAGTCAAGAATATGATAGAGGAAAATAATGCTTTCATTCCCTATATCAACCATGGTCTGTTTATCAAATTGAACATCTGCCTAGAAATTTATAGCTCAAAGAAAAATCAGTGAATAGTGAAATCACTCTCCCCACGCGCACACACACATGCACACATGTCCACATGCATACACACACATGCCAACCTCCCTTTTTTTGTTACTGTGCAATATCTGTTTCTTTCTCTTCCTTCTAAAGCAGGGATTCATAACCTAGGGTCCATGAATGTGAGTTGTTTTTTTTTTCAAAAAAATCTTGATAACTTTATTTCAATGTGCTTGGTTTCCTTTGTAATGCAATGTATTTTATTAATTATATTTAAAAACATTACTCTAAAAATAGACTGAACCAGAACGCAAGAGGAGTCCATGACAAAATAAATGGCTAAAAACTCTTGTTCCTATGGCACTGTCCTCAGACATTGTACTTAATTCTCATCTGCATTGAATCATTTTCATACATTCTATTTATTTGTCTACTCATATCACCCTCATATAATATTGTAACCGCGCTGATTACAGAAGTTTTTTCCATATTTTATCTTTATATCTTAGTATGATATCTTGAATATAGGTAGAACTCAACAAGTGTTTTTAGAATTGTTAAAGGTCTTTGCACTGAATTTCTTGAAAGCTGGGTTTGATGGAACTGGGAGAGAAATAAGAAGATAAATAACATAGAGAAGGCAGAGTGATATAGCACTAAGGGTACCAGATTCTGGGTTCATATCTCATCTCTGATGCTACCCATTTGACTTTGTGCACATCACTTACCTTACCTGGGCCTCAGTTTCCTTATTTGCACAATAAGGAGGTTAGATGAAAAGTTAAGATGAAAGTTGCCTTTCAGTGATAGATGTATGAACCTCTGGAATAATGACTATTTAAAGGAATGGATCTATGAAGAGGAGCTAGCCTGAAAAAAAAGGAGGCAAAATTCATTTGCTTAACGATCTCACTAAGCCAGCTCTGTTTGGAAGCCATTACTGATTTAAAACAACATTATAAATATAAATTAATGTTAAGCGGCACATGTTCTTTGAATATACCAAACTATTATAATTCAAAAGGGAGAAAAAGAAGAGAAAATATTTGATTTTTTTCCCTCTATACTATTTCCTTTGGCTTCTCAGCAAGCTTTTCAGAGACTCAGTAGGACTGCTGAAGAGGTGTGTGAATTGAAAGCAAAAAAGGAAATTTGTTTTAATACTGTTCATGTTTTAACCAACTCTTTAATCAGCTCTTTAGCCAAATTGTTAAAGGCTCAACTAAGGGGCACATTTATGTTCCCAGGAATAAATGCATATCTCTATTTTGGTAGTAAGCATATACTAAGAAAAGAGAGAGAAGTATTTTTCAAGTAAACATGACATGATCTTTTCCGCCAGAGTGCCCCTGGTCAGACAGCTGCTGTACTGCTGCATTGGGCTGGTGAAGAAAGAGGACATAAAATGGGAGCAGGACCAGATGATCTCTAAGGTTCCTCCCAACTCGAACAGTCTATGATTATATGGCCCCACAATGTAGCCTTTGGATGCATCCCCACTGAGACAAGTGCTGTTATTTGCCACATCCTAATTTCTTTTGGCAAAAGCCTGAATCCAATATTTTTATTCTTACTCTTTTTATGTCAGGAAATTGACAAACCCCAAATACCAAATAATGCTATGTTCTTGTCTGTGGGTTTTGCCAGGAAAATTCACTTGTGATTCTGTATTAGGGTGCTGATGCAGGACTGATGGTTGCCCACAGCTATGGGAAAGTAACACTACAGAGTCACTGAGAGTTGGCTAATAAACTGTAACTCTCAGGATATGGTTTAGTGGAAATGAATGCCATTTCCCTTTGAGGAGGACAGTTCCCCTGCTAATGACATAGCTTAAATAGCTATTTATTTTGCTCACACTGGGGATGGTATATTTGAGTAAATGGAAAACCATCTTAAAATGTTAAGCCTTAATCCCAACCCCCTCTCCCAATGCTACCCTGAACAGTAATTCTCATGGCTATTCTTTACAAGTCCCCAGTGATTATAGTTCTCCAGTTCTCTTTCTCCCTCTAAAATGAAAATTCATTTTAAACTTCATGTGATCAGCTGGGGAGGCTGAAGCTGGCAGATTTCTGGATCTTGGGTGTTCCGGACAGCAATAGGTTAAGCTAGTCTGGGTGTGTACACTAGGTTGGACTTTACAGTACTGAGACCCAAGTTAGTGTAGTCTGCCAGGTTATTTGAAGAGGGGGAAACCAGCCAAAGCAAAAACCTGAGCAAATCATATATATTTGTGTGTGCATATGTATATGCATCTACATACACATGCATATAAGTGCATATTTCAATGTAATGCCTCTGTCAAAGCTAAAGCTCAAATGTAATCTAATTCTTTATAGCAGTAAAGAGCAGTTAAATTCATGAATAACATTATTATTTACACTTCCATTCTCAAAACTAATATTTAACATGATCTCTGCTATTTTTAATTATTCTTAAAGTATCTTAGTTACTATTAGCAATGAAATTGTGCTTTCATTTCACAAGTGTTTCAATTCTAAAAGCATTTTATTTTGCATCAGGGAGCAAAGCTTACCAGACTTCCATTTGTAAGCCACTCTAAAAAAGGCCACAAACATTTTTAAGATGCTTTTCATGTCCCATGTATGGTGCTAAGCAATGGGAGTACAAATGCAAAGGAAAAAAACTGTTGATTACCCCCAAACAAAGCTCAAAGTATTTTAAGAAGAAAATTATAAATCAGACCATAAAACATCAATCAATTAACCTGTTAGGGGTATCATGAAGTATAACTGGTGGTGGTGGTAGCGATGGTAATGCTTGTGATGGTGGTGATAACAATCAGAAAAGTGGAAGTAGTAATCGTAGAAATGAAGCAGCTGGATGATGTAGTGGAGAAAGCGCCAGGCCTGAAATCAGGAAGATTTCTCTTCTTGAGTTCGAATCTGACCTCAGACACATACTAACTGTGTGGCCTTGGGCAAGTCACTTAACCCTGTTTGCCTTAGTTTCTCATCTGTAAAATAAGAGCTGGAGAAGGAAATGGCCAACATATGTTTACGAAAAGTGGCATAAAGGGTGAGAATGGTTGACATCTTCAGATTAGAACTTTTTTTTTTAATTTCTGGAAGTGGGGGGACTCTTTTACAATTTCTGGGAAGACTTTAGCAATTTTTTTTCAAAGATTTTCTTCTTGGAAAGTTAGTGGTGAAGAATTGTCTCTAAAAAGGGATGATCCTGATTCTGCCATTTACGGACTGTAGGGTTTTAGATAATTCTAGGGCCTCTGCTTCCAAATCCATATAAAATGAGGGCTTTTGTCAAGATGATCCTTGCTCTGCTCAAATGCCATGAAACACAGCCTTAATAAATGATATTAATTTTGTTTTAAACTGCTGCTGGAGAAACTTATGCAACTGAATCTATGTGATTGCTGTTCGATCATAAGCTACTTGAGGGAAAGGATTCTTTTTTTTTCTTATTTGTATCTCCTGTGCTTAGTACAGCACCTGGCACATACTAGATACTGGTTTTCCTTTAGAAGGATGATGCTACTGATTTATCATTAATAAGTGTATAAGTGTTTGGGTATCAGAATCTATGGTCTATCACCCTTTCCCCCTAGGGACCAATGACACTTATTTGGAAGACAGCTGGCTAAGGTGAAGGATGGTCTATATTTGTACAAGGATAACTGGTACACATATAACATTTTTTTTTGTTTTTGATCATGTCTTCTAAATTGGTAGCTCAATTCAAATCACATAGCTATTTCAGGAGTACAGCTTTCCTCTATTTGAATTACCAGAATCCATTTTTGTTATTACTTTACTTCTCAAAAACTTCCTAAACAAAGGGAAAAGATTAAATATTATACTTTGTAGCCAGTGATCTGCTAGTAAAAGATTAACTATCCATTGTGGGGGTGAAGGAAAGGGGGAGGGAATATGTACACAAAACATTTTCTTACATTTGATCTCTTATTAACATTTTCTCCATCACTTTAAATCTAGATGACAGATAGATAGATAGATAGATAGATAGATAGATAGATAGATAGATAGATAGATAGATGAATGAATAAAACAAGCCCTTATTTGTAGTGTTTGCTGGTTTCAAAGCACAAATGCTCACACTGAAAATTTAACAATCAGTTCTCAATATTTGGCTTGAGCTGGTTCCCAAATATCCTTCTTTGTAACTAATTGCTGATTGGCTGTAGTTTTGAGATCCCTGCTCATCAGAAGTAACTGTCATTGCATAAATATTAGTTAAATAGTAAGCTACACATAGAATAATGTTTTTGTGCAATGACAGCTCTATAAATATTTGTTGAATGAATGGTTCTGACATAATGCCAATTAAAAAGGGACATCCCATTTTTAGTACTTTTTCCTATTGGTACATAGCTGAACATAAGCATTATATATTTTATGGGAAACAATGTGTTTACCCTAAAATATATCATTGTTTGTCATAGCCACTACCCACCCCAGCCCCCCCAAAATACTCATCACCCAGAACCAACTTTCTGGAGTTGAGCCTCCATAGCTGAATTGGTAGATGGGCAGAACCATATTCAAAGTCTTTGAAAACCCTTCTGGAGCCCAAGGTCACCTCCATTTGTTGATAAAGCATAGGAGTAGGACTTTGTGGAGAACAAATATAGGGCATTTTACAAGTATGTATATCATCCTTGGAAAGGGTAGATTCTAGTCTTATTTTTATCTTCTAGTTGTAGTTTATATGCCCCTGGACTAAACAGAGGTTGTCTATATGAAAAGAAGCATTTGCTTAAAGATATCTATTCAAATGAGTCTAATTCTAGGTATAAAATATTACCTTCATGCCTGCAATGGTTTTCCAAAATGGGCAGTTCTAAGGATACTTACAGTTTGTACATACAGCACGAAATAATACAATGCAGCACAATCCAATGCAATGTAATCAGCAATAATCATTATTAATTGCCTACTATGTGCCAGACATTGTGCTAGGTTCCAGGGATACATGTAAGAAAAAGAAAGATGTTGCCGGCCCTCAGGGAGTGTAGCTGGAAGAAAATGAATAGTCAGCTAAGCTTCTGGATTCCTTTTAAAAGGGAGACTTTGGGAGGAGGGTTTTATGATTGGTTGGTGCTCTGCCCTATCGCCCTCCAATCAGAGGGACAGAGACAACTGAGACTACTAATGAGGTGTGAATGCTAAAGCTGAAGAATACTTGGCTGTGATGATTGATGGTGGGATAAAACAGACTAGGGAAGCTGTAATCAGGAAAGTTTAGGAATAATTCAGATTTCAAGACAGAAGAGAAACCACAGAGTGATGGTTTTTATAGAGAATGTGCACCCAGGGATGGGGGTCTGAAAGTAGACACCAGACTTAGAGACCAATTCATTTTGAAGAAAGTCCTCTGTCAAAAGTCCCTATTGAGTCCAGTGTCTGGGATATTTATCCATATGCCAAAGTCTACTGGGCAGAAAGTCAGCCTCAGGACAGATATTAGAGACCAAGTCATGGAGATACTGGGTTCAAGATGAGGAAATCCAGTTGTTGGAGGAACTAGTTATAAGACAGGATCTTAGCACTAGGGGAACAAGGAAGTTATTAATTTACTACTAAACTGGAATGCAATATAGAGATTTTGTCATAGGGAAAGAAGTCATTAACCCTGTTATGTATTTATCCAGATCAGAGTAGGACATATTGCAAGATTGACTCCATGCTGAGCTGTTGATCTAAGACTATTTATATTCATATTAACTTGTATCACTCTCAGAAGCTAACATAGAATCCAGCCTTCAGGTGGGATTCAAGTGTTCCCAGATGTGGGAGTTTTGAGGGAAACAGGGATACAAACAGCTAAGCAGTTCATTAAATACCAAATCAAACATCTCTCACACTATTTTTTTCTTTTATCATTATTTGCAATTGATTTCCAATTATTTTAGCAATTGAAACATGAATCAGTGCATTCATGTGGTATTTTGAATGATTGCTCAGCAATCATTATTTCACCTAAAAAAAAAGTCAGATGGAAAATGATACATGGCTAGAGACATGAATACACACACACACACACACACACACACACACACACACAGAGTTACAACCAATACTGTCAGAGGTTTGTCTTGAGTAAATCAACCCTGTGTTCTGAAATGGCAATATTCCTTTCATAAAGCAACAAACCCAATACTGACCCTGCAAGAATTCCATTTTATGTGGTAAGGTTTTCATTCCAGCACTTTTTTTTATACTTATTACATTGGTTAAGATGTTAGGGATTTCTTCTGTTGAATTAGGAAACCTGGAAACTTGGTACTGTTTGGTTGTGTCCCAAGGAAACCAATGCCTCTAGTTTGTCTGTTTTGTCTGTGGATGGATGGCATGAGACCTGATCTAACTTCTCTTCTTGCCTTCTTTTGAATCAAAATGTGACAGAGAAGTTGTCTGATGCTGCAAGGGCTTTAGGCAGACCTTGACAAAGGTTGAGACTTCCCCACCCCATTAGAAAAGGTAAGTTCACTGAGAGCCGGAGATTGGATTTTTGTTTGTTTATCCCTGTGCCTAGCACCATACCTCGCCTATAGTAGGTGCTGAATAAATATTCCTGTTATTGTTTTCCTATCTAGTATTGCTACTTCTGGAGTCTGATGCCAAACAGAATCAGCCTGATCTCTGTTCCGCCTGATAATCACCCAAATACCGGAAGAGGGGTTGGGAGAGTGGAAAGAGCAGTGGACTTATAATCAACATAGACATGAGCTCAAACCCTGCCTTCGATATTTAACCACAGTAGGGCAAAAATACTAAAACAAGAGAAAACATGGTTCCTGACCTCAAAGTCCTTGTAGCGTGGTATGACTAAAACACATAAGCAAAATAATCAGAATTTATGGTAGTACAGTGTTCTAGAAAGGGCATGTATGAGAAGACCAGGATTCAGAACTTGATGGATGCTTGCTGAAAATCTTAAGATTGACACTTCTCTAAATTAGCTTCTTTTTAGCTTCTTAATCTATAAGAAATAAAAATTATAGTATTAGTACATTTAGGCATATTTTAAGGATCAAATGAGATTTTATTCATATTACATATACACACAAAGGTATGTATAATACTTTATAAAGTTTAAATTATAATGTCTTAGATCTCTCTACTATTATCTTGTCCAGGCTAAACATCCCTTTTTGGCCTGATGTTGAGGCCATTTACCATCCTGGTGGCCCTCTGGATGCTCTCAAACTCTCCCATTGACTATCTAGGATTCAGATACTTCTAACCAGCCACATACCCAGGCAGTACAGTTGTCTTAGTACTGACGCTCTGATGGAGATTTAGGTACCATTTTGTACTGCTGGTGGTAATGCTTTTCATTATTCTAATAGGAATTAAGAATTAACTGCTTTATCACAGACTAATAAATGTAGGATTATCAGAGCATGGCTTGTGGCCTTAATTTGGTGATAATAGTATTAAGAGCACTGCAAGGACAAGTCAAAGACAATTAGGAAATAGGAATACAATGCTAGTAGTTGATCACTTAATGTTTTTTATTTTTATTTTTTATTTTATTTTTTTTTTAATTAATTTATTTATTAACTTTTTACATTCATTTTCACAAATTTTTGGGTTCCAAATTTTCTCCCCTTTTCTCCCCTCCCCCCATCCCAATACCCCAAGCAATCTAATTTTCCCTATCTCCAATCTGCCCTCTCTTCTGTCATCCCTCCCTTCTCTTGTCTCCATCTTCTCTTTTCTCCTGTAGGGCCAGATGACTTTCTATTCCTCCTTAACTGTATGTCTTCTTTCCTAGTTGCAACAACAATACTAAACAGTTGTTCCTAAAACTTTGAGTTCCAAATTCTCCCCATCCCTCCCTCCCCACCCATTCCCTTTGGGAAGGCAGGCAATTCAATATAGGCCATATCTGTGTAGTTTTGCAAATGACCTCCCTGATAGTCGTGTTGTGTAAGACTAACTGGATTACCATCCCTCCTAACCTGCCCCTCATTGTTTCTCTTCTGTCTTTTGATCCTGTCCCTCCCCAAGTGTTGGCTTCAAATTGCTCCCTCCTCCCTTTGCCCTCCCTTCCATCACCCGCCCCCCCCCTTCCCCCTCCCCCGCTTATCTCCTTCTCCCCCCCTTTCTTATACTGTAAGATAGGTTTTCATATCAAAATGAGTGTGCATTTCACTCCTTCGTTTAGTCAAATGTGATGAGGGTAAACTTCTTGTTTTTTGTTACCTTGGATGAAACATCTTTAAGTAGCATGCAGCTAATGTTGCCATTATAGTAAAATTTTATTTAAAATTAATTGGAAAGGGAAAGGGTAGAAAATCATGCTGAATTTTCAAATATTTTTTAAAAATAGCTCATTTTATTATTTGCCAGTATACATTACTAAGAGTAATGTTACTTTTGGCTAATAGAAAATATATAATCAGAATCAACGTACCCTGAATGTGGACAGCAATCTAATTTGGATTAGATGACTTACCAAGGTCAATATGTCACCACTGGCCAGTATGTTGGGAAGAGAGTTTCTTTGTCTTTATCAGTAAATTCTAGCAATGAAGTTAATCACTTTAGGACAATAGTGAAGAATAATTTCTTGACCTCAAATTACTAGGGAATGTTTTCCCTGGGTCCTATAGCAAGCATAAAAATCATTGTTACTGGAGGCCAGGCTTTCAAGTATTGCAGAATGTTCTGACTTGAATATTAGGTTCTATCAAGTATTTGTCTGCATTTCTTGTGGCTCCACTAACCCTTAACCTCAAGCATAGGCAGTATTAAGACTAAAAAAGAAGAGATTTTGCTCACTGCCTTGCTCATTACACTTCCTGTAACCGCACCTGCATTTTCCCGGCAAGTCTCTTATTGAAATGTTGAACCAAAAGAGTCATTTTAAATTTATGAGACATTTCCTGCTTTGTGCCCATGGGCACCCACAGTCTATATCTTGTGCCATATTTGGCTATAAACTTGATTTTTTTCCCGCACCTCACTCCTTTGAGGTTTATTTGATTGCCATTGGCTCACTACATACACAGCTGCCTTTCGTACTCAGATCATAGTTGAGCTGTGGTCATGAAGCCTGACGTAACCCAGCAACGGATGTATTCAAGCCACAGAAAAGCAAGCTGGTGGCAATGAGCAGCTCATGTGACCGGTGAAGCTCATGTGCAGAAGCTAGAAAACTTGAATTACATGGCTTTCCTTTCTTCTGCTTAGTGGCTGAAAAGATACCTCCCAATATGTTACATTTTGTAAATCTTTGATCCCACTCATTCCTATTCCAAAATTTGTCCATTGTGTTGCAAGAGAAATGCCTCCTTCTTTCTGATTTTTGAGAAGAAAAAATAGGAACTTTGCATTTTTAAAAAACTTTCAACTATTGTTAGCCAAAATTTAATATCTTTCTTCATTCTGATGCAGGAGTTTTATAGACTCCTTGATAATTGTGGAATTCCTTGAGAGTATTTACACTGTATTCTGTCAGAATAAATGCAATTAATGGTCATTTAAGCTAAGTTTATTTGGAATCCAAGTCTAGCAACTCTTCCTTACTTAAATATATGTATCTTTAATACATTTAAGATTTAACATTTTTCCTAAAATGAGACTGATCCAATATTAATTTTTTTCCATTCTTTTTCATTTCATTTTGGGTTTTTCTTATGTTCCTGGATTCCACTCGATTTTCTCAGAGTCTAAGGATGGATAAGAGGAGGTCATCAGGAAACTACCCTCTTTGATGTGCTAAAAAAGAGTACTATGTAGACCTCATCTCGTTAAAAACAAAAACAAAACTCATGTCACGTTGGCATGTATGGGTTCTTTGACTACTTGTTGGGTTTTTTGCCTTTTTTCTTGTTATTGTTCTGGCAGCTGAAAGCATTCTGCTGACCTGCGGCAAGTCATAGAATCCAGCTTCTGTGCATTAATTATTAAGGTGGCTATAGGAATTCTTGGATCTGTTTTGAGATTTAGAACATGATGAGGTTAACCTGGAGGATTACTCTGCCTGCATCTGCCCTAACAGATCTTCTCTAGGTTTAGGCTAGTTCAGAAGATATTAACCATCTCGGTTGATAATAGACCAGCACTTGGCAATGGTGCAAGAAGACTAGCTTCTACAGCAGGGTATCAAGAGTCAAGGTGCTACTGCTTCCAAATGATGAACTTCCTGAGCCCACAGTGGAACTTTTGAGAATGAGGACTTCCAAAACATGGCCTGATGGTGAAAGCTAAAGGTATAGCTTGGAAATCCCTGATGTACTTAAAAATCTACCACTGCAGGGGGAAAAATTACTTTCCAAAAAAAAAAAAATATGCATCTACCTACTTTGGATAGAGTTATTTAATTTTTCTATCAATTTAGGAGATGAAGATACAAAGTCAGATTATCTAATGGTTTTGGTTTGCAATAAACTCTTCTTTGTTTCTCGTAGTAGGATCTGAAGGTGGCAGATCTTCCAATGAAGTGTTTAATTGAACAGTCTTTTGGCTTATACACTATCTTCTGCAATCAGATTTACTTTAAAAATCCTATTTTCTCAGATCATCTATTCACGGATTAGCATTAGAACATCAAATCTAAGATAATGCAAGTAGCTACTTTAGTATTAAAACCATGCCACCAATAAGTTATGCATGGGTAACCAGAATTAACCTCCCTTATTAGCGCCAATATTGTATGTTTCCCAGAATGTTTCTCAGAAACAGGTGGAACTTCTCTTTCCTAAGAGAGTATGGATTTTATGAACATTGAATGTATACATATTTCTGTCTTTTTATAGAATCATTTTTAAGCCTTTCTTTGGTTTGAGTCAATCTACACTTTCTGAATAAATTTATTAGATCCTTTAAGTAAAACTGTTTATTCTCCTCATTGTGATAAGCCTTTTTATACCATCTGTCATCAATTCAAGTAGTACTTTCCTCCAGATTTTGGTAGCAAGTCCCTATGCAGCAGCAGACCTCAGAAGGTCATGAATTTGTCCACTTAGTTAGATAGCACAGAAATCATAGGAACCATCAAAATATAGGTGCCATTCCAAATATATCCTCTAGGACACTACCTTTTCTTTTACCTACAATGCTAAAATTGAGTGAATCCAGTAAGCCCTTGAACATATTGGACTTATTTCATTTGGTGGACTATTAATTTATATGAGAGTTTGTTTTAGTGAGTGGACATCAGTAATTTGAAAAAGCTTAGAAGTGATCAGTGAGAATATTTGACCTGAATATTGTGATATTCCACATTTTTAATGCCAATATTCTGATATCTGATTTAAGGTAGTGATAAATCTGGTTTTGCTCCTTTTTCTCATGGTTTGTCAATTTTTTCTTCTATAGATTATTTATCAGAAACTACAAATAAAACGATACAATGAGTTTAAAGAGTAATTTGCTATGAGTAAACAAATGATGCTTAAAGTTCCTATTTATTTGATTTCATTTCTTCCATACATATGGCAGCAGGATGTGCCGAAGGCTTTTTATTCTAACATGATATATGAATCCAAGGTTGTTGACCCTCCCCAATATTTTCTTCATGACTTTAAACACAATGATAAGTTTTACATTATTCAATTAACCCTACACAAAATCTCACCATCCTACCTTGAGGATAGGCTGTTGTGCTTAATAATGTCCTGTTGTAGTGCCATTCATTGCTTTTGTATCTTTGCAATCTTTTAAGACAAAAACAGAACCAAAACCCTTTCTTCTCCTTGGAGACTTTTTGGGCTTCTCTCAAAATTAATGATTGTTCTGTTACTGTTGTTTTTATACTCACTCTTTCAAGAATTTTTCTGATTTTTGTCTGATAAGTAAGAGAAATTAGGAAACAATAATGCTAAGAGAAGGGAAGTATTTGGAACAGTTTATAATGAGGGGTTTCATGAGTAACTGTGAATAACCAAGTGTAATACAGCATAATGGTATATTTTCCCTAGCGGATATTGCCATTGACCACTTGGTCTGGTCTCTAGTGGATCTAGGAAGTGGCAAGGTCAGGGCTGTGTAGATATGCCTACACTGATAACTCCACCTTATATTTCCCCTCTCCTCTTTGGAAGCATTATGTTCATACAAAGGCAGCTAGGTGGCACAGTGGTTAGAATGCTGAGTCTAGAGTAGGGAAGACTCATCTTCATGAGTTCACATTTGTCCTCAGATCTAGCTGTCTGACCCTGGGCAAGTCACTTAACCCTGTTTCCCTCATTTTCCTCATCCATCAAATGAACTGGAGAAGGAAATGGCAAATCGCTATGAAGAAAACTCTAAATAGGCTCAAGAAGAGTTAGACACAACTGAACAACACATTTTCATCTAACCAAAGGGATTCATGAATGTGGGAAGTTTGCTGTTTTTTTTTTTAATTTTTGTTAGCCTTTAACTAGAGTTTTTATACTATAGAGAATTTAATAAATTCCTTGTGTGAATGATATTGGTATGTCTATGTTGGGTGCTCATTTTTGCCTGAGTACATGTGCTTTAAAGATGAAGGCTTTGAATAATTGTACTGAAGAAAACCCCAAAGGAGAAGATTTTCTTTCTTTCCTAAGGTGTTTCATTTGAGGAAGAAAAGAGTCTTTTTAATAGATGACAGGTTGCCATACTTAAAATTGGCATTATACTAAGTGACACATCATGGTGAAATAGAGCTGCTGTTCTCAGATAACTTCCTAGGAATGGATGCCAGTATTTCCAAAGATATGGATCCGAGCTACTACACTCCAAATTCTTTCACCACACAATTAATAAAACTACAGAAACTGCCACACAGAAAGGAACCCCAGAGTCTATAGGTGAGCAATAATTAATAGTTGAATTCATTACAAATGATAGATTAATGAGAATTGAAGTGAAGTTAAAATTAGTTTTATATTCTCTGTATTGGCTCATGGATTACTGACACTCAATAAATACAAATTATATAACCAGCTCAGGAGAGAAACTAGTTCTCTCCTGGGCCTCTTTATATTCTGTTTAGTACCTTCTATTTTCCAAGAGCTCTGTCATTACAGCTGCTAGGCATTTATCACAACACACTTATAAAATGGTAGTATTTTTCTTCCCATTGTACTGATATTAACTCAGAAATGACAAGAAAAAAAGAAATGATATCATCCATTACTAATTATTAAGACCAAAAAGAAACTTCTAAGCAACAATGTTTAGTTTGTTGTTTGAGAGGTATTTGCCCATTTCTAAAGAAGATAATCATCCATAAAGTGACACAAATAGGGTAGGGAATTTTTAGTTAGGAAACTTCTCTATAATGCGAAGTGAACAGTGGTACATAATAGGAAATTAATGAGTGATGATTGATTGACTGATTAGCACTTAATAGTCACGTACAAATAATTGATTGTTCACTTGGTTTGAGGAGTTGAAGACTGGGTGGGTAATCAGTATTGTTACTGTTCTCCTAAGGGATACTCCCTGTAAAGAATAGTGTGTTTTTCCTGAACCATAGTCCTTGTATTTAGTGTTTCTTAAGCAAATTTTGAATCCTTCCCCCAACAAAAATAATTTTCTTAATATAATGTCTATGCTTTCTCTTAAGTACTAGATTGTACAAGACTTGCTTTTTTAAAGCATTTCTTTGCTATTTTTTAGATGCGTTCCCTCTAGACTGGATCTTTCTCTCTTTCTTTTTAAATTTTCTGCATTGTTTGTGGTTTAGAAAAACCTGAACTCTTTGACTTTTTCAACTTTGCCCACACTGTTATCATGTTGTTTTCAAGTGTATTTTAGTTCCTGCTATTAAGGCAATTCTTACTCACTGTAAGGATAGAATTACATGACTTCTAGGAACAGGATGTAGATTTGGAAATGAGAAAGGAGCTGATTAACAGGATTTATAGCTGTGATCTCCCTGCTCCCCCTGGTTGCTTAGGGACTGGCAATTAAAGGGGAAATGCTATAGGTCATTTCTTTATTTTCAGAAAATCCTATTTGGCCCTGTTGCCTATGATCACTAAATTACTGACACCTTACCCCAAATTTCAACAATTTTAACATCTGAAGTATATATTTTCTCAGTTATCAAAGTGTCTAAGTCCTTCATGTGAACTTACAGATACATATTCTACATCTCCTAGGAGAGACACCACTCCTTTTAGGAAGTTTATCCCCATTAATGAAGTATTTTGACTTGTTAGTATTTAGCTTCTGTCAATAAACACCCTGCATGTACTCAAAATATTTAGTTTCCTAAGTGTGGAGATTTTAGGAGCCTCAAAAGATGTCCCTAACTAAGAATATCTCCCCCAATACTTACTAGTGTCTGGAAAAATAGCTGGCCTTAGTGCCTAGAATTACCTTGTTCTCCTAGGTATGTGAAATTACCACTATGCTACTCATTCTGAAGAAAATGTTTTGTCTCTTTTTTCTCTTATTTATTTTACAATGGGTTAGTTTGTCCCTAGAAAGGAAGGTCCCAAGAGAACAGGACATAGGACAAATGCATTTTAACATAGATTGGGTAGAATGGAAGAAAGATCTGTCGGCCCCAGAGCTTGTCTAAAAGCAGCATCTTGTAGGGTATTGATTGTCATTTGGCAAAGGAAAGTGAGGGATGGCCATCAATTGGGAAATACCTGAACAAATTGTGCTATAGGCTTGTGATGGAATATTATTGTCCTACAAGAAATGATGAACTAGATGATCTTAGAAAAGCATGGAAAGATTTGCATAAAATAATGAAGAATAAAGTGAGTGAAACCAAGAGAATATTGGATACAGTAACAGTAATATTGTTTTAAGAATGACTTTGAATGAATAAGTTATTTTGACTGTTATTAATAGCCAAATTAACTAAGGACATCATTAAAAAGAAAGATGGTGCCTGATAAATAGAAGTATGTTCAGAATAATTTTACATGTAAGTATACATAATACATATACATACACATATATACATACACATACACACACATACACCTATAGTAGCCATGGTAGGTGGTGTAAGGGTGTAAGGGAAAAAAAAGAAATTTACATGGTCATTTCGTTGATATTTGAAAGGACTAGCAAGTTGTGCATAGTAGATTTGCAGTTTCATGTGCAATTATCATTTTTTTGTGGTATTATGTTGTGGAAATACTTGTTTTATTCTAGAAATTAATGATAAATAATTTTTAAAAAACAAAAGGAAAGTGAGGAGCTGGGGAAGGGGAAATGAGGCACCAACAGGTAGAGGCTCTGAAAAAAGAAGGGTGTCACAAAAACCATCTCACTGAATACACAGTTACACTCATAGATAGCTACCAGCAGCCCAGTTCTACAAAAAAAAAAAGGGAAAAGGACTGGGCCTATGATGGTACATAAAACTCCCAGGTGAGGAAACTCCCTCTAGCAGTGCAGCTTGACATCATCTCTGAAATATATGTATACACATACACACACACACACACACACACACACATACACACACGTGTATATATATATATATATATATGTATGTATATATATATATATATATTTTTTAGAATTTTAGAGCAGGAATTCTTTTTTTTTAAATAAATTTATTTAACATTTTACATTCATTTTCACAAAATTTTGGGTTCCAAATTTTCTCCCCATTTGTCCCCTCCCCCCACCCCAATACACCGAGCATTCTAATTTCCCTTATCACCAATCTGCCCTCTCTTCTATCAAGCCTCCCTTCCCTTGTCCCCATCTTCTCTTTTGTCCTGTAGGGCCAAATAACTTTCTATTCCCCATTACCTGTATTTCTTATTTCCTAGTAGCAAGAACAATACTCAACAGTTGTTCCTCAAACTTTGAGTTCCAACTTATCCCCATCCCTCCCTCCCCACCCATTCCCTTTGGGAAGGCAGAAAATTCAATATAGGCCATATCTGTGTAGTTTTGCAAATGACTTCCATAATAGTCATGTTGTGTAAGACTGACCATATTTCCCTCCATCCTATCCTGCCCCCCATTGCTTCTATTCTCACTTTTGATCCTGTCCCTCCCCAAGTGTTAACTTCAAATTGCTCCCTCCACCCATTGCCCTCTGTTCTATCATCCCCCCACCCTGCTTATCCCCTTCTCCCCCACTTTCCTGTATTGTAAGATAGGTTTTCATACCAAAATGAGTGTGCATTTTATTCCTTCCTTTAGTCGAATGTGATGAGAGTAAACTTCATGTTTTTCTCTCAGCTTTCTTCTTTTTCCCTCCACTAAAAAGTCTCCTTCCTGCCTGCCTCGTCTATGAGAGATAATTTGCCCCATTCCATTTCACCCTCTCTCCTCCCACTACATTTCTTTCTCACGGTTTACCTTCATTTTTTAAAGATATGATCCCATTCTATTCGATTCACTCTGTACTCTCTGTCTCTGTGTGTGCGTGCATGTGTTCGTGTGTGTATGTGTGTGTGTGCACGTGCATGTGCGTGTGTGTGCATGTGTCCATGCGTGCGTGCGTGCACATGTGTGTGTGTGTGTGTGTGTATAATCCCACAAACTACCCAGATACTGAAAAGTTTCAAGAGTTACAAATATTGCCTTCCATGTAGGAATGTAAACAGTTCAACTTTGGTAAGTCCCTTATGACTTTTCTTTGCTGTTTACTTTTTCATGCTTCTTCTCATTCTTGTGTTTGAAAGTCAAATTTTCTTTTCAGCTCTGGTCTTTTCATCAAGAATACTTGAAAGTTCTCTATTTCATTGAAATACCATTTTTTCCCCTGAAGTATTGTACTCAGTTTTGCTGGGTAAGTGATTCTATATTTTAGTCCTAGTTCCTTTGACTTCTGGAATATCATATTGCACACCCTTTGACCCCTTAATGTAGAAGCTGCTAGATCTTGTGTTATCCTGATTGTATTTCCACAATACTGGAATTGTTTCTTTCTAACTGCTTGCAATATTTTCTCCTTGACCTGGGAACTCTGGAATTTGGCCACAGTGTTCCTAGGAGTTTCTCTTTTTGGATCTCTTTCATGTGGTGATCGATGGATTCCTTCAATTCTTATTTTGCCCTCTGGTTCTAGAATATCAGGGAAGTTTTCCTTGATAATTTCATGAAAGATGATATCTAGGCTCTTTTTTTGATCATGACTTTCAGGTAGTCCCATAATTTTTAAATTGTCTCTCCTGGATCTATTTTCCAGGTCAGTTGTTTTTCCCATGAGATATTTCACATTCTCTTCCATTTTTTCATTCTTTTGGTTTTGTTTGGTGATTTCTTGGTTTCCCATAAAGTCATTAGCCTCCATCTGTTTCATTCTAATTTTGAGAGAACTATTATCTTCAGTGAGCTTTTGAACCTCCTTTTCCATTTGGCTAATTCTGCTTTTGAAAGCATTCTTCTCCTCATTGGCTTTTTGAACCTCTTTTGCCAATTGAGTGGGCCTATTTTTCAAGGTGTTATTTTCTTCAGCATTTTTTTGGGTCTCCTTTAGCAAGGTATTGACCTGTTTTTCATGCTTTTCTTACATCTCTCTCATTTCTCTTCCCAGTTTTTCCTCCACCTGTCTAACTTGATTTTCAAAATCCTTTTTGAGCTCTTCCATGGCCTGAGCCCATTGGATATTCTATTTCGGATGTTCAGGTACAGAGGCCTTGACTTTTATGTCTTTTCCTGATGGTAAGTATTGTTCTTCCTCATCAGAAAGGAAAGGAGGAAACATCTGTTCACCAAGAAAGTAACCTTCTATGGTCTTATTTTTCTTCCCTTTTCTGGGCATTTTCCCAGCCAGTTACTTGACTTCTGAGATTCCTCTGCACCCCCGCCTAGATCCACCCAGCTATTGCTTGGGGTCTGAGAGTCCAATGCTACTTCCCAGCCTCAGGGCTTTCAGCGGGGGTGGGGCTGCTATTCAGTGTGAGATTAAGTTCAGGTTCGCAGGTGGGGGCAGGGCCACCACACAGGGCTCAGTTCCCTCAGGGGGTTTATTCGAAGACCTTCAATAATGGATCCAAGGTCCTGCCTGCTTTGGGAGCTCCTGTTCTTTGCTGCCTCTGCTGCTGCCTCCCGAGGGGGCCTGAGTTATGGAGACACCCCGCTCTCCTCTCAGCCAGTCCAGAAGGCTCTCTTACTGACCTGTGGGTTCAAGGACCTTCACAGTCGCTGAAGATTCCATCCCTGAAGCCTGCTCAGATCTGCTCCTCTTGAGGCCACGTGGCCAAGGCAGGGCTGGGCTCTGCTCCAGGTCCAGTGCGCGATGGACCTTTGGTGTCGGTTTTGCAGGGCTCTCTGGAACAGAAATCTCCTGCACTCCATTGTTGTGTGGCTTCCACTGGTCCAGAATTTGTTGGGAGTTCCTCTTTACAGGTAATTTATGGGCTGTGGGTTTGGAGCTAGCATATGTGAATCTTTCTACTCTGCCATCTTGGCTCCTCCCCCTAGAGCAGGAATTCTTAACCTGAGGTTGGTGATTTGTTTATTTAACTGTATCTTGACATAATTGTTTTCCTTGGTAATAGTGCTTAATTTTATGCTTTTAAAAACATTCTTTTGAGAAGAGATCCATATGTTTACCAAAAGGGTCTATAATACGCAATAAGTTTAAAGAACACCTGTCTTAGAGGAGCAGTGAGAACTTAACTGATTTGCCCTTGATTACTTAACAAGTTTGTTAAAGGTATGATTTGAACATGTCTACATGTCTTTAATGACAACTCTCTATCTACTCTGTTATGTTGTCTCTCTATAAATAAAATATGAAACCTATTATTCTGCTCATCACAACACAGGCAAAGTTTCTCCATCCTACATCTAGTCACAAGGCCTCCATACTTCCAACCACAAAGTCTTGGTACTTCCAACCACAAGGCCTCCATACTTCCATCCACAAGGCCTCCATACTTCCATCAACAAGGCCTCCATACTTCCAACCACAAGGCCTCCATACTTCTGGCCACAAGGTCTCCATACTCCCTACCCTGTAAGGATGAAATAGGAGGAAACAACCACCTCCAATACCCCTTCTCCCCACCCCTAGCCCCATCCTTCCTGTTCTGCCTTACCACTATTTAAGCTCAATGAGGAGAATCAAAGTTGTTATAAGAATCAGTAGCCCAATCTTACAGGCAGTTTTCAGAAACCATGGCTCATTTAATATTTTTGCATCAACTGTAAGACAAATCAAATTGGTCATTTATTTTTATAGTTGCTATAACATTAAATGAAATTGGTCTTTCCTTAAGATGTAGGCCATTGTTCAGCTGTGTCTGTGTGACACAAATATTTTTAAATATTTGAATCAAATGACTTTCTATCTATCTTCAGTGAGTTAGAGACAGAACTCAAATAAGACAGGGTGTGAATTTGAATTCATCCTCCACTCAGAAAATATGAGTTTGGAAATACAAATTCTAAAACATTATGACTTACAATTTCTAAAACAAAGTTGAGGGAGGAGGGAAAAATGTGGAGAAAGGATACTGTCCCATGCCAATTTGCACCAGTTTAGTTCCTGCCAAAAAGGATTTTATTGTCTTATTCTGTGCTTTTGCCATAGCGTATATGATCCCAATTTCTTATCCTTTGTACCCTGCCAATGAAGCAAAAACTACATTTAAAGGTAGAAAAGCTCTTGAAATCAACCGCTGAGACTTATGAGCCATCTTTTAGGATAACAAAATTGGATGCAGAAGTTTTAAAACAAAACTAATAACCTTAGTTTTAGTAGCTACACTGTACTATAAAGTAAAATAAAATGCTTGCAATAGTGAATGCTTCCAGCATTGCAATGTTGTCTTCCATTAGTAGGGGGTCATTTTTAATCTTGGCCCAGAGCCACCCATAAAATGTGTAATAGGCAGTTGTTAGGAGATTAGTTTCCCGTCTGCTTTCTCTTCAACCCCAAGTGTTTTAAAAGCCCAGTTTATTCCTGGAGGATCGTCTAGGACTAAAAATAGCCATGATGGCAAATAGAGATTTACTGAACTCAAAGAAACAGCAGTGCCAGCCTAACTCAGTTCTGTCCAAGATTTATTTTGAATATGAAATGTTCCTAAAGACTTTTATTTTCAGTGCCCTCACTTACACTTATGCACACTTCCTATATTTATCAGAATATTGGGAAATCATAACTTCTCTATTGTGTAGTTATGAGATTCCATTAGATGATATTTCTATGAGCTTGGGAACAAATAAATGAGAATCTTGACCCCAAAATAAAAAGTAAAATGAACAGTAGTAACTAGCAACTCAGTCTTTCTCCTGCTTCAAAATCCCTTCCTGTCTCCTTGGAACTGTGAGAGAAGTAGTTATCAAATGGTTTTTGACAAGAAGGCTGCTGGAATTGCATAATAGCACAAAATCAGATAAATTTTGTCTCATTGCAAGTACTTAATGAGAAACAACCATAATTTAACCACGCTGCTGTATTCACCTAGGCTTTTTGTTTTATCAACTGTTTTTCTAAGCATGCTCAAGATTCTTGTCATGCTCCGAGGAGACCATCAAACTTTGAAAACTAATCTGGAATATAGTTATGGATGCCATAAGGCCCCAGTTTCTCTGGAAAAAAAGCAAAAGTCTGAATATTAAATCCTTACTCAAGTTATCCTGCTTCTCAAATAATGCTTTATAAACAGATTCCTTAAAATTGTGTTTGATTGAGATGGATTTAATATGCAAAATGATCTAAAAGCCCCATTAATGTCCAGCAAGAGTACCTAGCAGGCACAGTCAGGTCAATTCCAAATTGTGTTGTGCCATAGCACACGCATTTTCTTGCACATTTTCCATTATCTTTTTCAATTTAAGTTATTAGGCACTGATGCTTTAGTTTGTAGATTGTTCAAATGCCACACTTTTGCTCCTTCTTCCTTCCATTTCCACCTTTCTTCTCCTTTTGTTGTTCATCTGTATTTTTCTGCCCTCTCTCATCACTTATGAGGCACTAAAATCAGTGATGGATAAAAATGGTTTAGCGCTAACCTCTTTTATTTAGTGGAGTTAATATTATACCCAAAGAACATTGATGCTGTTAGGTTAAATACCATGAATATTGTTGCTAACATAGCCTCTCTATTATACCCAATACATTTCTGAAGAACATCATGTATAGATATAAAAGGTAAATATGTATAACACGGAATGTCAAATTGCAAAATTGAATCAAATTTAGCAAATCAAATCCAGAAAAATTCTTTTAACATTTGTCTTTTGTACAGCCATACTGTGGATATGAAAAGGGACTCATCTGATGAAATAATTTCTCATCTCACCCTGGGGCTTTTTGCCTTTTTTTCAATAAGAAAAAATGCAGTCTTCTAGTATGTTCCTGCTAGGGATTTGATTTTGTAGGTGGTATTGATTTATTTCTGAAAGTGGATGTCTGTTTGTACATATTAACAAAATATAATTATACAAGTGGACCATAATAACATTTATTGAAAGAAAGAAGATACAGACATGCTCATTTTAAAAGCCTATAAACTTGATTTGGTTGTATTTATTTGGTTAAATATAATTTTGTGTAGTGTAACATAGAACTTGGACATGGAAACAACATAACCAATACAGTTCTTCCACTCCAAGTACAGTGTTACAAGGCTTACTCAAGTCTGAGTTCCAAACTTAAGACAGGAAAACTGGTTTTGGACCCATGGCTCCAGGAGTATATTGATACCGGTTTGAATTTCCTCATAAGAGCCCATTTTAAAATTTCATTGTGAGCATTTATATCTCAGAAATGAGCAAATGTTAAAAATCAGGGATAAATTCATGGTTTTATCAATTGTCTAGGCTTAAGAAAGTGATAGATGTTAATAATGGGGACTAGATTTAAATGTTCATGCATTGTTTTTGGAGTGGCAGCTGTTAAACAATCTCCAGCATACCAACGCCCCAAATTCTTGATGCTACCAGGGATAAGAGAATGAAGATTGTGGGAAGAAAACCTGGAGATTAGCCCCTTGGACCTTAAACCAATAGAAAAGAAGATGGGAGGTGGAGGGAATAATAAGAAAAGATGAAAAAAAGGAAATGTAACATAGTAGAAGTGGTTCGTTTTTCACTGCTCAGATGAAGATCATTAAAGATGTCCTGAGAAGTTCTGATCTTCTCTAGTGCAGGATTTTTTCCAACCCCTTTTTAATCCTTATTATTTTTTATATAAGTTCTTTGGCAAAACTTCTTTATTTTAGATTAGGAAATGAAGGTTCCAAGAAGAGTTAAGTGATTGGTTAAAGACCCACATGTTCTCTAAGTCTAGCTCCTGCTGTCTTTGTAGTATGCCTTCTTGTTCTCTGGGCATGTAAATAAGAAGGGAGAAGCAGCCTCCATAAGACTATACCTACCCTTGGTCATTGAATCACTACATAGTTGCTTAGGTATCCTCTACCATAAAAATGAATGTTTGATTTCTATACAGTTAATCAAATTGATGATGGAACCATTGGCGTTAATGACTGACATCATCCAGCTATATCAGTCATGTATCTTTTGGAGTTGGAGTGAGGGAGGAAAGTGTAGCATAAACCCAGTTCCAAGAAAATGATTCAGAAAGATAGACTTATTATTCTACAATGATTTACTTAATATTTTATTTAATAGAGTTGATCCTTTATTCAATGTTGAGAGTGAATATTTGGAAAGAACTCCTTACCCAAGAGGATCCCTATAATCAGAAGGCATTGATTAACTGTTACCTCCAAGATGTACATTTCAGTTAGAAAAAAGTTGCAAAGCTATCAGAATGAAAATAAAAATCAATGATTATATTTGGTTAAATGTATATAACCAGTCTTTCTTTTTAAAGGGTAAGCTATCATCAGAAAATTTTAATTATGAAATATATACATGTGAAACTCTAATCTGAGAAAACTCAGTGTATATAAATTTAAACTCATAAAACAGTGATTATTCACATTACAACAGGACTCCCTGCTGTACACAGAACTTTACCACAAGGTTTCATGTGACAGCAAAAGATTTATACACAGATTTGGGTGACTAACAGAGCATTAAGAGTGAGTAGAAAATGCACATTAAAATAATCCTGACCCAAAATAATGAGGCTCCAGATATTTTGTTTGTATATTTCTTTCTTTTCTCAGAGTGTTCTAAGGATTAGAATGATCCTTTCATGGATGTTCTTTGTCTAGACAGCATTGTCTTTCTATCTTCTATTTATATTAGAGCCAACTTGGTGCTGTGAAAAAAGTGTTATGCTTGAAGTCAGAAGATCTGGATTCAAATCCTTGGTCCACCATGAACACAAAACCTCAGTTTCCATATCTATATAATGGTATACAATGCTAGCAATGCCCACCTCACTGGACAGTCATGATGATTTAATGAGACAACATATGAAGGCATTTGTAAACTGTCAAACACTATCACGATGCACATATTAAGTTATTAGGATGTTTCTTGTAGCAAGTGCCAGATTAGACTGATGAAGTAAAACCCACAAGATCGGAGTTCCAAGAACTTCCTTTGTCTCTAGGTCAACAGATAACGGTCTTACTAGGAAAATTGTAATATGGTGGGAAAAGCACTGGATCTAGGATGAGGACTGGATTCAAATCCCATCTCTAACACTTATTAGGTTTGTAACCTTGGCCTACTCACTTAACTGACGGGAACCTAGGTTTCTTCATTTATAAAATGAGGAGGTTGTGCCAAATGGTCTCGGAGGTCCCTTGTAGCTCCAGTTCTATGAGTTATGGTATAGAAGGAAATAGGCCTATTGCCTCACCTGAGTGTTTAGTATTCACTTTGAGACATATTACTTGTCATTTCAAAAAAATAGACTCTGAGGGAAATAAAACAAAAATTATTGAAATTCAGATCGTATTCAGTTTTATGAGGGCATGATTATTTGTTTGATTTAATTGCCATATATCTTCCTTTTTTAACACAGCAGAAAAGGAAGCAAAGATTTCTTGACTTGTTTATAGGTCATAGTACTAGGGGGAGGTGAATATTTACATATATATTTATAAATTTCAATCTGCAAGAACCAGAGAATGAATGATACAAAATGAGCTCCTTGTCTTTTAAGATGAGCCTGGAAAGCACATAGTGGCATGCCTATTGCAAGGAAGGGGAAAATGGAGGAAGGGGAAGTGTAATCACATATCTTTCCTCTAGACAATAACCCCTCAAAGCCAGCCTGCTTTGTCCATTGTTTTGGTCAGGCACACCATGAGTGCACACAGACAGAATGAATGTTATGAAAGGCAGCATTACGTTGATGTTGGAAAGAACCTGTTTCTTCAATTTCCTTTCCACGGGTTCAGTGTTGCTTCTGAGTAATCTGCAGCATTAACTTTTTTTAGTAGGTAATTTCCTCCTCACTCCTTTTAAAAATAATTGTTTGTAGCAGTTCTAGTGCCAAAAATATCACTGCCTCATATACAGGTTGGAGAGTGAAATGAACAGGGACACCACAGCTCCCTGGCATTATGGGTTAGTTTTGATGTGAGCAGACAGGCAGTAGAGAGTTATGCTCCCTCCTCCATAAGTTACTGCAAGAACATTGGATGGTCCTCTCTATGTACAGCCTTGAACTGCATGATATTAAAAGCGTGAGGTTTATTGAATTCAGCCAATTGATTCCCTTGGCTGTAAGGATATCCTCCTTTTCCATTTGTCTCTCCCAATTTCTGGAGTTATTATAAAGTGAATCCCAGCAGATTTGGAAGGAAAGGTTAGTAGGAATTTTAAAAATTACAATTGATTAACTTTCCATGACAAATATGATTGTCCTTCATTTTCAAAGAGGACCATGACATCAGAGAAATGATGACATGACTTGCCCCTGTCTTTCTTTTGAGTAAGGGAAGACTGTGCAAAGGTCATCAGCCTCACTTTCTCCTCCAGAGCCATCTGGATGCAGTGACCAGATATTCATCAGTATATGGATATCTGTATGAACACATCATTTTAGAAATGGGTCAAATAGGACTATAAGAATTTCATTTGACCAAATTCAGGCCTAGAGGTAGAAATTGAGATTTGTGATAGTGCACAAGGCTAACATTTCTCATGAACTTGTATAATTTTGTTATGATTTCCTAAATACCATAAAATCATGGCTATCCAGAATCCTCAGAGAATGAGTCATTTTAGATAGTCATTTTCCAGATAGCCAAGGGCTTTATCCATTTGAGCACCAAAGTTATTTTTATTTCAAATATCTTAGATGAAAATCTTTCTAAATTCTATTGCACATGTAGTTGAATCTCTAGTCTTTTGAGTTACTAAATCAGTACCTACAGTTGGGACAGGAACTAACAATGGAAAAGGAGTGGGACCCAGAATTGACAAAAACTGGATGGACCATAACTAGGACATTATGTGGTGTCTTTAATGATCCCAAGATGCTCCCCAGTACAAAGACTCTTATCAGACCAAATGTTCTCCTGGTGATACATAAGGGTTGAAATCTTGAAAGACCACAATCTCCAAGTACAATTAAGATGTGCACAATGGTGCAGGTGAGTAGAAGCAATATTTCAGTCGATGGCCTACACTCAAGAAAAATGCTATAGTCCAAAGAGTGCTATATTTAGCATCAGAGAACCTGGGTTCAAATCTTCTCTCTGCCCTTCACTAAATATATAAATTTGGGTAAGATACTTAACCTCTCTAGACCTTAGTTTTCTCACTTTTAAAGAAAAAGGAGTAAGCTAGATGAACATTCTGGTACTAAACGTATAATCTTATGTCTCAGTGGACATCTTCCTGTTCAAGTACAGCCTCATATACTTATTAGCTATGTGACCCTGGGCAAGTCACTTAAGCCTGTTTGTCTCAGTTCCTCATCTGTAAAATGAGGTGGAAAAAGAACTGGCAAACAATTCCAGTATCTTTGCCAAGAAAACTCCCAATGGGGTCATGAAAAGTCCGATGCAATTGAAATGACTCAATAAAAATAACAGCAATGATTAGAAAAAGATGCAGACACAATGAGGAATAGCTAATATCCTTCCCAAATGCTCCAATGTTACCCTCAAATATAAGGAAGATCTAGTGCCATCTTTGATGAAATCTAGTTTTGTGGCCTTGGGTAAGTTGCTTAACATCTTAGGGCCTCCGGTGCTCCTTGGAAATCACAAGTCGCAGAGTAGGTACCAGGATCACTTTCATAAAGGGAGTTTTCACAAGAGGCATTCTCTATACTACTGAAATTTCAGGTCAGGTTCACCTCTGTCTGCCCCTGAAAAAGTTAATGTTAATAGGAAGACCACCAACTTCCTCTTGTAGTGGCTGTATGAAAAACATAGGCAAGAATCACGCGGAATAAGAAAGTATACTCAACTCTCTGAATTTACAAATTCACTGAGGTTTTATACAGGCTTCTACCTTTAAAAAACAAAAAGTACTTGAAATAATTTAACTTTTTCTTGGTCATTCAGAATCATGCTATGATGGCTTTGTATCCAATACAAGAATATAAAATTGTATATCCCCTATCCAAATAGTCTGGGGTAGCATGGTATCAGAGAGCCAGCTTAGACTCTGGAAGATCTGTTTTCCAGTCCTGTCTCTTACACATACCAGCTGGGGAACCTTATAAGCAAGTCATTTAACTTCTTGTACCTCATTCTCTGTAAGACTATAATTTAACCATCTGCTCTGGAGGGTTTATAATGGGAAATGGGATTATGGGATTTCCATACTATGAATTAATCAATCAAGCAAAATGTGCTTAATACTTTTATGTGTCAGGCACTGTGCTAAGTACTAGACATACAAACTTAAAAAAGCAAAAGATAGTCCTTGCCCTCGAGGAGCTCACAAGGTAACGACATCCCTACACGAATAAAATCATTGATCTGAACATTAACCACAAAATCCCAAAACCGTTCACTTAGCAAACCCACTTACTTGTCTCAATCTCGTTAGGCTACTGATTCCGTTTTCATGACAAATCCCTACTGTCCTACCACTCTGAAAAAGAATGCTGCCATCAGGAGTCACTACAATTCACAGGACTCCTTGCTTCTATACTGAATGATCCTGCCTGCTATGCTTTTTGATTTCTTCTGCCTGGTTCTGTGAGCTTGTTTTAATTTTTGTTTTTGTCATTGTTTTGTCATCTTTTTTCCCATAAATCAGTCAACTGTCACTTTTCACTACTACCAGGGTTTCTGCCTTTAGCAGGCCTTCATGTTAATTTGAATTTTCATGCCATGTGTTTGGAAATCAAGTTACGAAGCTTGCTAAAATTGTGTATGAAATTAGATTAAATGGTCCTGAGGTACTTTTCTATGAGTAAAGTGTATAGCTTTCCTGATGGTTTGTTTGGTTTTTTTTGCTGTGAATGAATATGAATAGTTTTTATAGTCATTTATTTTCAAATGAATTTCTAAGACAGAAGGAAATCTATGCCCTTAGTATTAGAGGATTTCAAGCTAGAAAAAGGACAATGAAGTCCAGCAAGTTAAAGTGACTTGCCTCAGGTCAGACATGACCTGATACACGTTGCACAGAGAAGTCAACAAAGCGGTCAAGATTTAAACTGAGAGCTTCTGACTTCAAAACTTTTGCTTTTTATTTTTTTCTGTACCACCACTCTGAATCTCCAGTAATACTGAGAAATATATTATAGGGTTGAGTGTTGTGGACATGCCTATAATCCCTGCTACTGAGTGAGACTGAAGTTTGTGGATCACTTGAACTCAAAAATTCTGAGCTATATTAGGGCTAAAACCTATCTGAAAGCTACATTTATTCCCCAACAAAGCACCAATGATGAGCCCTAGGAAAAGAGGAGAATCGGGGGGAGAGGGAAGCCACTGGGATGCCTATGGATAGGCTAACCAACCCAGTCTAGGATAGTTAGATAGATAGATGGATAGATAGATAATACATTTTAAATATATGCATATATTTTAAATATTTTATGTAATAAATATATGCCGTTGTTTAAACTGGTTGATTTTATTTCCTTAGGTCAGTTTATTTAGTTATTTTAAAATACAAAAGAAAAAGAAAAGATGTCGTATTTGCTTTCATTTTTTTTTTGTATCCACAGTACCTAGTACATAGAGTGCAATGTACATAGTAGCTGCCAAAACAAAAAAAAAGTTGGCTGAATTAATTGGGACCAGTAGATTAAACTTTAGTGGAGATTATCATCTACTATATCAATCATCTATATAGTGTATCATATACACTAAGAAAAACAATCTTTCTTTCTTTTTTCCTTGGTTACCTACCCTTGAGATGTAGGGAAAGATATTTTATTACTTGACAAAGTTTTTACCTCATCTCATTAAAAATGTATAAGGTCATGTGAGAGTTCTTGCAAACTTGTAGCTTGTTTCTATGAAAGACTAGTTTTGACAGTGGAGGATGGGAACAGTAAGTAGTATGAAGAGATTGTTTCAGTTATAGATGTTCTGTTTTTGAGGTGCTGAATGCCAGATTAAAATGTCCAGGCCATTGGAAATACAGAGCATGAATTTTAGAAAAAACAGGAGACATTGACACATTATTTCCTCCCTTCTAACCTCCATTACTTTTTTGACAGGGTTACTAGACTGATAGATCAGGGGAAAGCCACAGACATGCTGTACCTGTATTTCAGTAAGGTATTTGACAAAACTCTTACAATATCCTTGCAGAAGAGATAGAGAGATGTGTCCTAGATGACAGCACAGTTAAGTGAATTCAGAATTTGTTATATAATTGGCCCGAAAGGATATGATCATTTTCAATCAAAAAAAGAAGTATTTAATGGAATGCTATAGAGATCTAACATTGACCTTGTTTTATTCAACATTTTTATCAATAACATAAATGAAAGATGTCATGGTTTTCAAGAAGAGCTTACTTAGTTGTGACATGATAGCCATCTTTACGTATCTGAAGGATTGTCATGTGGAAGATATTTTAGACTTCTTGACTGAGCTCTAGAGGGAAGAACTGGGAAAACAACTGCATAAAAATTGTAGAAAGGAAGATGTGTGAAAAAACTTCCTAACAATTATGACTGTCCCAAGATGGGCTGCTTTCTGAAAGGGCAGTGAGGTTTTAGCAATAGGTGGTAAGACCTAAAAAACTCAGATATCCTTTTAAATCTTGGGGTTCTCAACTGTTCATTAGTGGTCAATTTAGTATATTTGTATATATGATATATTTACATATAAAAATATTTTATATGTATTTATATATGTATATATAATATATTTATATGTATACTTTTTATATGTATTTAGTATATATGAAGAAAGGTAATGATCGTTCTAGAAGATTATTATGTAAATGTTAAATATAACTTATTATTTTTATTATAATAATAAGTACCATTTATGTAAAGCTTCAAAGTTTGCAAAATGCTAAACTTATGTTAACTCATTTGATTTTCATAACAGTGCTGTAATGTAGATACTGTATTATCATCTATACTTTAGATAAAGAAAAATGAGACAAAAACATGTCAAGTTAATTTTCCAGCGGTATAGTTAGAAAGTGTCTGATGCAAAATTAAAATTCAGGCATTCCTGAGGCTAAGTCCTATGCACTGTCTGGTGCAGGACCAGCCACCTTTGCTTCACCTTTAGGCTCAAGTTCTCTGTCTGTTTTGTAGCCATACACTTGTTCTGTAGAGATAAGTTTTCAAAATGATCATAAATGATATGTTTTCTTTTGTTGGTTTTATTTGAATTGCTTTTACATGCTTTTGCTCCCAATAAACTACTTCTTTCCTAGACATTAAAGATCTAGAATCTGATCCCAAATCTACCACTGGCTACTTAGGTGACCTTGAGAAAGCCATTTAGCCTCAATGATTAGATTCCTTAAAGAAACCAAAAGAGTTGGCCTAGAAAAGATCATGGGTATAGAGCTGAAGGGACCGCCAATGCTACCTAAACCAATCCCCCACTTTATAATAAAGAAACTGAGGTATGGAGAGATTAAGTGACTTGCCCAGGGTCACACAGCTAGTAAGAACCTGAGGCAGGATGTGAAGGTAGGTCTTTCTGGCCGCAAGTGTATACCTTAACCATCGCACTTAATTATAGGATCACAGATTTAGAGCTGAAAGAGACTAATCCAATCTCCTCAGTTTACAAATGAGATAACTATGGTCGAGGGAGGTTATGACTTGTCCAAAGTCAGAAAGGTTATAGATGTTAAAGGCAGAATTTGAACTCAGGTCTTCATACTCCAAAGTCAGTGTTTTGTTTTCTTTTTCCAGCCTACCAAAATTTCTAGTTCAAGTATTCTCTTTGCAAATGAAAAACTGAAGCCCAGAGAGAGGGAGAGAGAGATGTTGTGTTCTACATCACACAGCAGAAGATGAATGAGTTTATTACTGATTCACTTGCTCTCATTTTATTGTTTTTTTCCTAGATCTATTGTCAATGAAAAATCAGAATGGAACACAGACCTCCTATTTACTGAACTGCTAAAACACATTGCTTTTTCTGCTGCATTAGTAACAAAAGCTTTTAAAAACCTACAGTCGTGGTCAGAAAGGTTACTAAAGTCCCTAGGAAACATCTGAATATTATTTGGGCCAGGGGCACAAAATATAGAGTACCAGACAGGAGTCAGGAAGACTCGCATTCATATATGGCCTCAGACACTTAATATGAACCTGGGCTAATCACAAAAGGAAAAAAAAAACCTTGATTTGCATCAGTTTCCCTATCTGTAAAATGAGGATAGAAATAGCATGTACCCCTCCCCAAGATGAAATGAGATGATATTTGTAAAGTGCTTAACATAGTGCCTGGCACATAGTAAATGCTGCCTAAGTACCGATTACTGTTATTTCAATAATATTATTATTATCCTTATGATGATGAGGATGTTGGTTTATCAGATAATAACTACAGCCCGTCATAAACACCATACATGCCACATAATATAGTGTAAACATAATTAGCAGCAACTTTTTTACATTTGGAGTTTATGCCAGTCATCCAGCCCATTTTTATTACGAGAAATGCTTCAGACAAGGGAATTTTTTTCTTGTAACCTGTAATTCAGTGCGTTGTTTCCGCTACCTTGTTTTCTCACCAGAACTACAATAGCTGATATGGAGACTAGAAAAGCAAAGACCATGTCAGAAGTAAACAGAAGTACCCCAACATCAGTGAAAAGTTCAGAAGTCATTCAGTAGTGGATTCTCTTCAGGATGTTTGTCTGTCTTTTCATCCTTTCTTGCTCACCTGATCTACTACAAAGGGAAAAATTCTGACTTAGTCAGATATATCTCCAACCATGGTCCAGAACCACAGCTGTGAATCTGTAGGATCTAAGCTCAGGGCTTTGTAAGCCCTGAGCACATAGAAGCAGGATGATAAATTGATGGCGAGAAGGACTCTTTTTACAGAAGAGGAAATTATGGCCCACAGAGATTAAGTAACTTGCCAAAAATCACAGAGTTAGCAAGTGACAAGAGCAAGTGCATCTAAATTTTTACAAAATGAGTAAAAAATCTTTTGCTCCAATGTACCCCAACCCCCTAAAAATAACAAAACAGAAAGGGCTCACAGACAAGCCTGCAAATGGTCATACCTCTCTCTCTCTTTCTGATGGGCCTTTATATTCCTTATATATTTTCCTAGGATGGAGGCCTTGCCCCAAGGGGGAAGGAGAGGAAGAGACTTGAGAGAAGAGACGCAATCTCTCTCCCTCTTGAGTGAGTGTCCAGTTCTCCCTGTCCTGGGGGGAGGGGGGGTCACCTCATCCCCTGGAGGGAGTGTCAGTAACCTTCAGATTCCCTCTCCAGCATCTCTTTTATTCTGCAATGATTCGGCCCTGGCTCTCTTCCAGAGACCTTTAGCTACCTTAGTGTTGCACTGGTTCTCTGAAACTGACTCAGTCATCCTTAACGCGGGTGCCTACTGAATCAAATAGCCAAACCTCAGAGCCGTCATCAATGCCAGAACAAAGTCATAAATTTGGTGTCACTGGGGACACTTACCCCTTCTGTAGGAGACATTTTCAGTGCTAGAACAAAGCCCTGTTAATCTGGTTAACAAGCAATTAAACTTGTCCAGACTGCCCCCAGTCACCCTTTCCATCTAATTGTGAGGTTATATCAACATGGGCTAAGGGCTTTTTATTGATAATCAAAATAATGAGTAAAGCAGATGTCAAGAGAAAATTTATATATACATATTTTGTGTATATATATATATATATATATACACATACATATATACACACATATACATTTTATATATAAATATGTATGTATATTTATATATAAATTCTATGTGTGTATATATGCAGGTATGCATATTACATGAGTATATATGCATATATGTATGTATGTGTATATATGTATATATGTATATATATATGTATAATTTCCCTTAGAATTACCCTGAACTATGTGTCTAAGGAAAGTCTATAAAAATAGTAAATTTTCCCCATCTACACATTTATGTATTCTCTTCTTGCATTCAGTGAAAGTGAAATTATCCTCCCTTTAAGTTCTTAAAGTCTAGAAAAGTTCACCTAAGATATGATTCTTAATGTTAAAATGAACCTTTCTGCTATTTAGCCAAAATTCTGATAGTGTCTGAGTTTTTAGTCCATTTTTTTTATTAATCTTATTTCATTTCTCTGGTGTAATGACGACTGGATCATTTTTTGACTTGCTTCTTTGTTTCCTAATACTGGTTTGTCTTCCCTAGACTTTATATAGGTGTTTGACAGTCAACTGATAGACTCTATTACATATATATGTATATATATATGTATGTATACATATACACACACATATATGTGTGTGTACATGTGTATGTATATATACATACATGCATACATATATATAATCTGTTTTGTAAAGAATGAAAAGTTTGAGATACATAATTTCTGGGTAATCATTTTATTAATTATGGCTAGCAAATAGTTAATAAAAGAACAGTCATTTGGCCATCTTTCTAAAGCAAAAGATGCATCATGGTGACCTCTTGGTGCTTATCTGTCCTTGGAAGAGTGGGTGTTTCTGTTGGGCAGCAATCAACTCTGGTTAACAATTAATGAGAAGAATGAATATTATAAGGAGAGGTGGACCTATTCTAATGAGCGGCTAAGGGATTTGACTTTGACTGTATCACTCTCACTCCCACACCATCCCCAGCTTGCAATCTAGATCTCTCCCTGGCTTGAACAGAACATAATGGACTTCCCCAGGCTGAACAAGATAGAGGAGAACGTTAAATGCAATCTCATTGTCAGCCCTGTACCTCAGAGGTTGATTTGACCCGGTAGAGAATGGGGAAATAGGAAGGGGAAAAGTCCTGGATCTCCCCAATATTAACAGTTGGTTATTTAATAATCATCTCTCTCAGGTTGTTGTGGTTTAAAGGAATAAACATTTACTCAGTACCCATTTTGTGCCAGGCACAGAGCTAAGCACTTTACAAATACTACTGATAGAAAAACAAGGAGTTCCCTGCATCCAGTGGCAAGGGAGACCAAACGTCATTTAACAATTCAAGCTCAAGATATCAGAACTTGAAAGACGGGATGGACTTCAGTGGCCATGCAGTCAAAGCAATATGAGAAAAAGGAATATCTCTTAAGAGAAATTTTGCTCTATCTTCCCACTAATTTTAGAATGAGTGGAGAGTGTTATCAGTTCATTCGCCTCGTTTGTGATCTTTGTTGAATTCCATGCATTTTACAGGATACCAGATTAAATTTCTTTATGAGTTATGTCTAAATCATTAATTCTGCATTCAAGGCCTTTCATAACTTGGTACCTCCATGTCCTTCCAGCCTTACTCGTACTCATTCACAACAAATGTATTATGCTCCAACCAAACTGGACTTTTGCCATCCCTAATAAATTTCCAGTGCTCTTCCAGCTCTGTGCCTTTCTGCATACTGTTGCCTATGCCTGGAATTCTCATCCTCCTCCTTCCTTTTTTGCTGTTTTAAACTGACCTATCTTTCATGGTCCCAGTAGAAATACTCCCTCCTCCATGAAGACTTTCTTGATCTAGAGAAATCGTCTTCACACACTCTAACCTTGCATTCCACTATGTACCTGTCATGTGCTCTCCTATGCAATTATAGTAATCATAAATTCTTATAGAATATTATAATTTTCTACATGGGACTTTTAATGTGTGTATGAGGATATAAGTTCCATGTGGGCAGAGACCATGTTTTCATTATGATTATATTTCTCCAGCAGCCTAGTATAGTATTTGGTACATGGTATGTGTGAAATCAATAATAGGTAAACGAATGAATCCATTCCTTGATACTAAATCTTACTAAATTTAAGCATTGAGTTAAGGGACTATAGAGTCATGAATCCATATGCATTACTTATCTTTGACTAAAAGTTGTTTCTATGGCCTGATACTAGAATAAAGATGGAACTATCAAAAAAAAAAAAAGGATTCACATAAAACAGAATGTCTTGATTGATTGGTCAATGCATTATACCATTTCAAGGTAAGCAAAGTACAAAATATATAATAATGAACAGTGAATCTATCTGTAAGTCATACTGTTTAGGGGGCTATTCATAGTTACTGACCTAAGAGGTTAACATTAGCATAGCGCTGACATATGTTTGATGAAAACCTAAATCATTTTAATTCTGTGGAATGGCAGCATAGGTGAAAGATAAGCAGAGATGACAGGGATGAATCCTAATCCTCGCTTTGTCTCTAATTTGTTAATGACCTTTGGCAAACGTTTCACACTGCTGCCAACAATCTAAGGGGGTGAGTGTGTGTGTGTGTGTGTGTGTGTGTGTGTGTGAGATAGAGAGAGGGAGAGAGAGAGAGGGAGAGAGAGAGAGAGAGAGAGAGAGAGAGAGAGAGAGAGAGAGAGAGAGAAATTGGGATTTACGTACGTGTAAAATACTGTGTTTTGAAAATCTTTCCATAAATGATCCATTTAGGTAATTATAATTCTATTTCCATGTATCTTGAATGTTTCCATCTGGAAGTTTTAAAATGTTTCCATCATTGTTGTGAAGAATGTATAGCTAAAAAAGCACATAGATCACTAACCAGTACAAAGGACAATAAAAACTCATTAATTCAGATTCCAAAGCATTGGAGTCTGATTATTTAGATGTGCAAGGCTGAAGTTTGTTCCCTGGAAAGGGCATGAAGAGTACAAAGGAGGGGTGAAAGCAAAATTAACAGTATTCATACAAAAAATGGTTAATTAAGTCAATAAATGTTCCAAGTACCAACAAGGTATACTTGATTATACATGATTCTTATCTATTTGTAGAATATCTGAATACACTAAATGTGCTTGTTTTTTAAATGCATAAATCTATTTGTTAAAGTCCATGGAAGATTTTGTAAGGTAAATAGTATAATTCTCTTCCCCATTCTCACAAAGAGTACACTGTGAAACGTGGAAGTTTTTTAATGATTTATTTCTAACCATTCTACTACACAAACTTTCAGCTGTCTAGCATGCTTTTCCCTCAATTAGCTCCCCTTCATTAAATAATCAGATCTGATTGTCATTTAATGCTGCTTCATATTTTCAAATGCCTTCAGATACATTGTGATCTTTTATTATTTCAATATCCTTATGTAATGGAACAAGTATGACCTATACTTATAGCTAAACAAATTGAAACACATAGCTTAAGTACTCTGCTAATAGTTCTACCCTAAATAATAAGGGTTTTCATCAGATCTAGACCTAGAAGCAAGGATGTGCTAATAAACATTTAACAACCAGGTTTTGGGGATTAGGGAGACTATGCATGAGACACTTAAATCAGCATTACTAATATTTTTCCATAACTTTCTCAAGTTTAGGCAATCAGCAAAAACAATTAAACCCTGATTTATAGTGTTTGCAGGTTTCAAAGGTGTAAATACTCACACTGAAAGTTTAACAGTTGCTTCTCATGAGCTGATGGAACTAATTAAAAGGGATCTTAGAGGTTTTCAAGTCATAGAACATAGGAGTCAAAAAGAAATCTGTACCATGTAGTTCAACCCATATCCGAGAAAGAAGATCCTTTCAGCATCCCTGACAAGTGATAATCCAGGCTCCACTTGAAGATATTGGTGAGGTTAAGAATCCTCTACAACCTGGCATGACCTATTCCATTTTTAGATAACTTGAATTGTTTTTTCCGTATGCTTAACCAAATTTGTATCTTTGAAACTTCTACACATTGCATCCATTTCTGCTTTTGAGAGCCAAGCAAAACAAAGTCTTCTCCCTCTTCCACTTGGTAGCACTTCAGATATCTCAGGATTGTTGGGGTGATGATGCCCTCCTTCCTCCCCCTCTCTAGGCTAAACCAAACTCATTTCTTTCAACTAATTCTCATAGAGCATGATTCTTCATCTTCCTAGTTTCTCTCATAAAGATGCTCTTTAGCTTATCAATATCCTTTTGTAAAAAATGCTTCTCACTGACATGAATGAAATATTCCAGATGTGGTTTGACAGTGATGTCAGTGGTGCACTGTCACCTCTCTCTCTGCCACTATAACTCTCCCAATGCAATCTAAAAGCACATTCATTTTCCGGGAAGCCATAACACATGGTTCCTTCTTGCTAAGTTTCACAACCCACTAAAACCCTTAAATCTTTTTTTTTCCAAATGAACCGCTCTCCATGAACCACAATTTAGTCACAACTACCTATTGCTGACTAACAACTGTCTCTATGAACAAATACCAGCCTAAATATGTAACTACAAAGGATTCACATAAAACAAGATGCTTTGATTGACTAGCTAATGCCTTTGCATGTTGCACCAGTGAGATTCATTCTTGGAATGCAAGTATAAAACTTTATGCTTATTACTATTAAATGTCATTTTGAGATTCTTTGTGGTGACATAGAAAGGGAGGCATCTGGCCTTAGAGTTAGAAAGGCCAGGGCTCAAACCCTTCATTTTTTAAAACATATTGACTATGAGCAAACCACTTAACTGTTCAGTGCCTTGAGCAATTTTCTGATACTTAATTTGCAGAACAGTTGTTACTCTACATGCCTGTAAGAAGTTTCCTTAGCAGGCGCTCCCTAGACTAATAAAATCAATAGACTTGTTCCAAAAATAAAGTATATTTCATCTCATTAGATTTGGCCCAGTGTTCTAACCTGTCAAGAATGTTTGGGGATCCTGACTACCATCCAGATTCTCTATCCTTCCAAATTTGGTGCCATCTGAAAATTTGATAAGAACGTCATCTATACCTTCATCTGAGTCACTGAGAAAAGTATTAGAGGTATTCCGCTAGAGACTTCCTTCTTACTTGATCTGAGTGTCAGTGATGAAATTTAAAAGTAGGTCAGTCTGGCATCTCCTGATCCCCTCTGTTCATGTCCTCTACTCTACAAATTTGTTTGTACCCTCCATGCCTGGAATGGACTCCAAATCCCCTCAGCAATCTTTATTTCCAGAAATCTCATCCTTCTAGGTTCAAATGAGAGGATTTTCTCTCACGTGAGGGATCTGCTCCAGTGAAAGTCATATAATTTTGGAATTTCTAAGGAAGCTTAGAAAAAAATTTATTTTTTTCCCCTTATTTCTCATAACACTTTACCTAAACCTAGTCTGTGTAATTCACTCTCCCTTATGTCTTTTAGGCACAGGCCTTTCCCTTTCATCTGCTTGCAAACAGCATATATGTGAGATCTATCTTTATACAGTATCATGCATAAAGTAGGTACTTAATATATGTTGGAAAAATGAATAAATTATCTGGTATTCTTTGAGTTAAATGTCTTAGGAGAATTCAATCCATATTGATTTCTTTTATAGAAAAGGATATGTAGAAATTTTGAAATGTCTTAATAATGGTACCACTTTACACATGAAGAGTACTTTTTAACTTAAGAAGGTACTTCTACATCTCTTAATATATTTGATCCTTAAAACTGCCCAGTGAGGTGGGTGGAACCAGATTTATTGAAGTCATTTGTATTGACAATATAGTACAAATGGTATGTCATTTCTCTCTAGCCAGTTGGAGGGCAGGGAGAGGGTCACATATTTTGAACAGAAAAATCAATAAATATTTTCTATGAATTGAATTACTTTCCCTGTATCATTCATTCTCTTCCTATCATTACTTAATTTTAATTTCTTTGGAAATAATAACTATACTCTAAATTGTGGCTTTTTTAAAATGAATTCCTTCTGTCATTCTGGTCCAGACAAATATCCCAATTAATGAAGTCTAATATGTTTCCTCTCCAGTATCTTTGCCAAGAAAACCCCCAATGAGATCATGAAGAGTCAGACATGACTGAACCAACCAACAACGAGAAAGTTATATGTTTGCCACTCACTGGGCCAGGGTTTGAGAGAACTCTTCAGAACTCACTCATTCTAACCCTTTCTTTTCCCTCCACCCCACCCCAATTCCTTTTAAGTCACTGCCTCTTTAAATCTATCTCCCTTTTACCTAGCTCTTGCAAAATGAATAGGTTAGGATCCTTGTACTATCTCCTAATATAGCACTACCCCTAGAGAGACAGTAGAAATTGGGACTGCAGCTTGGGACCTGTTTCTTCCTTTCCAGACATACAAATGCTTAAGCCCTAAAAAGGCAACTTGAATTGTTTTTTTTCAAGCCACAGCTTAAAATCCCCTTACTAAATTTACCATCTTACTAAACCCCTCAGGCCTTACCTCTAGATCATGAATCAAACTGTGAAGTCCTGAGAACACTGAAGGATGGAGTTGTCATACCCCTTGATCCTTTCAAGTCCCTCATACAACCCAAAGACTTCTAGCACAGAGGATTCCTAAAGTAATCCCCAAACATCAAAGAAATGGAGACTGAAGCTCCTTTGGTGACTGGACCCCTTAAAGAGGGCCCAGCTGTCCCACCAAGTTTGTGGCTACTCTTGTGACTGAACATCCATTGAAAAATATCATTTCATGAGAAGTATTATTCAGCACAGTTCACTAATGTACAAAGGCAGCCCCTTGGATGTTGTGAAAGTAGAAATTGCTTTCGAGTCACAATTCTCAGTTTGAATCAAAACCTTAATTCAGTCCTTGTTTCTACCACTTATTGGTTCATCTAAGGCAAGTCATTTTCTTTCTCTCTCAACCTCTGTTTCTTTGTTTATAAGAGGAGAGATAATGAACTAGTTCAGTGGCCCTTAAATCCTCTTGTGGATCCATAGATTTTTAGGGAGTCTATAAACCTGGACGGGAAAAAAATTATATCTTTATTTCAATATAATTGGTTTCCTTTGTAATCCTATATGTTATTTTATGCATTGAAAAACATTATTCTGAGAAAAAGTCTGTAGGTTTCACTAGACTGTCAAAACACTCTATGAGAGCAAAAATCTGTCATAAGAATCCCTAATCATAAGCAAGAGGTCTTAGAGGCATGGTCCAACCTCTTCATTTTATATGATGAAACTGGGGCCCAGAAAGGTTAAATAAATTGCCCAAGGTCACACATATGGTAAAGTAATTAAAATCATTCTCTTCCCCAATTATATTATATGCCCTAGCTCTGACATTCTAAGGATTCTAATTTTTTAATCATATAACTAATCAGGTTTCATATTTACAAGGGACCTTAGATAATATTTATTTCTCATTTTATAGAAAAAGAGTAGACATGATCACTTAAATATTAAGTGGCAGATCCAGGGTTTCTGATTCCAAATCTGGTATTTTCTACTTCAGAAGCTCCATTTAGTCATCAGAAAAATGTGAATACTTCTTGCAGGATGTGTCTCATGGAGCTCATATGAAGAATGTCAAGTTGAAACATATTTATTAAGCACCTACTATGAGCCAGCTATTGGGCTAGGCTTTGTACTTTGCAAACTTTTAAAGAGATGTATAAATAAGTGCTATGTATGAAGTATGTATATACTATGTATAAATAAGTTCTATCACTATGGCAGGCCTTCAGACCCATTTTAATGTAGCTCACTGACCAGATTTTTTTGTTCTCTCTTTTGATTCTCTATGTGGATTACTTGTTGAAACCTGCTTAGCCCTTACTCCATCACAGCCAGTAACCCCTCCCTTTTCTCTGACTAAATTCCCTCCCAATTCTCTCCCCAACTTTTGACTGCCCTATTGAATCATACCTGCAACCTGGGCCTGCTGGGACAATACTGGGGAGAAGAAAATTTAATACTGACTTATAAACACTTCTTTCCATTTGCAAACCCACATTACTTGCTTTATTATACCTTTTGAGATGTTTGCCCTCACACTCCAAAATCCAAAAATTGCCAGAGGAAGGGATAAATGCTGGGCCACTGGAATTTTACATGATGTAGTGACTATCATTCTTAAGTAATTAAATGAAGGTGAAAATCTAAGATGTTGCTGAAAGTTGTCAAGGATGAGACAAGTGTTCATATAGTTAGTGTAGAAAGCAGCTATTGTACTGAGTTGAAAGAAAAATCCAAGAGACATAGTTTCTGGTAATTAATAATCAGTTGATTAATTAGGCTAGTAGATAATCAATAAATTGAGGTCAATGGTTCTCTCAGAAACCAAAGACCCCACATGGAGGTAGCTGAGTGTTTAAATGCTATTGGAAGGGGGTTGGGGTCCCTGAGGGTGAAAATCAATTCTGATTGGCTAACAATTAATGGGAGACTAAATATTATAATGAGAGGCGGGCTTCTTCTAATGATGGGCTTGGGGGAGTATGACTGATCTTGTTACTCTTGGACAAAGAGACTCATCTCCACTCAAATCATTCTGCCTCCAGCAATCTATACAAAAAGATTTATTGTCATCCAGTCCTACCCTAGTAGAAAGGTGGTGGGCTTAAAAATTCCAATTAGATAAGATGGTCTGGGTGGAGTAAATTTTGGGACAAGATCAGAAACATCCTTAAAAAGCTGGGCTTTGAATGAGTAAGAGAAAAGGAGAGGATCTTTGGGTACCATATAGACAATTGGTTATTAAGATAATGGGAAAATAATCAATTTCAATTCTCACTAATACCCACTTCACAAAGCCAGTGTGGCAATAACAGGAGATAGGCATAAAACATAGCATATGCCATAAAGTGCTGTATAAATGTCAGCAATTAGCTGTGCCCTTCGTGTCAGTTTTTTTTTTAAATCAGAAGAAAAAGGGGGAAGGGGATATGTACCAATGACTTCTTTTTTTAACCTCTCCTTCTGATTCTAATTATGTCACTTTAGTTCATATTTCTATTTTTACTTTTCATTATTTCTGAGGTTTAAAAACAAATAGGTTGTTGTGCCCCATCCTTATGAAACCTTTCAGCCAGTTGCAATCTAGAATTTCCTTCTTATATCTAAAACAATAAATATTAGGCAACACAAGGTAATCTGTACCGAAAGCTTTTTGCTAAGTGAAACATTACAGGAAGAAGTCAGAGGTGAAGTCTGCCAACACTTGGGTTAATAAATTTTCAGTGCACTAACACTAGCAGAATTGGTGTCCCATTGGAAGCTACTCACTGTGGATGGGTTTTATCCTATTGTTGACCTCCCCCCACCCCCACTTAAAAAAAACTTGTTTTGCTCAGGGCATACCTCCTTTCTATAGCTGTTTAATGAAGAGGACTGTGTTTTAAGGTCCCTGTTTCCATGGAAACCGCCAATTATAAGCACAATTTGAAGAGATGGAAGACAGCTGCCAAAACTCTCAGGAAAAAAAAATGATCTAGGTTGGCAACATTCAAGAAACATTGCCTGCTGAAGGCTTTTGCCAGTTTTTCATAGTACTGGCCTGCAAGTTTATATCTGAGAAAACATCTTGGACCCATTGGCTAAGAGCTGCATCTGTAATACATTCGAAAGGGATAATTGTGTCTGGTGCACAACATATGTGATGGTAAGGCAGGAAAAATTCTCACATTTTAAGTATAATTTCCCTCACATGTTTCTGATAATTTTATGGCACCAGCATCAACAAAAGAAAATATAATGTATAAGTAGGGAGTTGTTCTTTCCCTGGGTTCAGAAGTATGTTTCAATATGTGTATATATGCATCAATATATATTACCCATATTTCTATGTTCCGTGTTTGTAAACACAGAAACTATATAGATCATTTACATGTGCATTAAACTTCAGAGAATGTCATGAGAATAAGGAGGAATTTCTATTCTGCTGGATAGAGAAATGACTGCTCTCCAGCTGTGAATGGTAGGAAAGGGTAAATTGAAAGCATTTAAATCGATAGACTCCTCTCATACTATGTGCCTTCCTACCATTTCATACTTATGGCTTATCTGTTTTATATTGCTCATGAAGAGCCAGGTGCTTTTATGTGTATAAGAAAATATAGGGTGCAACATCTATAGAGTCATTTATATTATAAGTCCCATTATAAAGGAGATCATATAATATTAAGTGGACTGTTTAGTGGTACTGATTTTGAGTATTATTAGGTAATTCCGTGGACTTATGTTTGTGAACTACATATGTGCTCAATTTCTCCTTGTTTTCATTTCCTTGTTTTAAAACTAGTAATTTTTGTTGTTCAGTCATTTCAGTTGTATTTGACTCTTCATGACCCTCACTTGGGGTTTTCTTGGCAAAGATAATGGAGAGTTTTGCCATTTACTTCTCCAGTTCATTTTACAGATGAGGAAACTGAGGCAAATGGGGTTAAGTGACTTGCCCAGGATCATACAATTAGTAGGCCAGATTTGAACTCAGGAAGATGAGTCTTCCTAACTCCAGGATTGGCACTCTTCACTGTACCACCTAGCTGACCAAAAAAGTAATAGTCTAGCATTCATGAAAAACTTTCAGATTTGCAGAGTATTTTGCATATATTATCTTAGCTGCTCCTCACATGAACTCTGTGACATTGCTAGTATTATTATTATTTTCCCCATTTTGCAAATGAGAAAAATAAGACACAGAGAGGTTGAGTGACGTACACAAAGCCATACAGGTAGTAAGTGTCTGGGGCAGGATTTGAACTCAAATCTTTTTTACTCCAAGCCCAGTACTCTATTTACTGTACCACCTAATTGCTTAGCTATATTTCAAGAATACCTGAAATACAAAATTTTTGATGTAAAAAGTTAATAAATTTTAGAATGATCATTAACAACCAGGTATGATTTAATAAACTCCCAATTGGATCTAAATACATCTTCTTAAGACTATACTATTGCTGTACTTGTTACATCCTTATGGCTTTCCTTTCCAGTTAATAATAAAATACCTTTCATGAATTGGTCAGATGCTAATTGTTGACCCCACCCCACTTAAAGTTGGACAAAATAACCTTGAGGAGAACACTAGTTAAGGTGTCAGAGGATGTTACTGAAAATCTTCTCAAGCTTCACCTTGACTCTACCATTTATTATCTGTGTCATCTTGGGTCAGCCATCTAAATTCTTACTTACATGTTGCTGATGGAATGATGAATGGAGAATACTAGCAGAAGAGTAATGGTCCAAAACATAATGGAATATCTATTTCACAAGTGGATTGTCAGAACCTGAAAGACTCCACGAATGAAGAGAAAAACACATGGAATATCTAGAAGTCCTCCAAGCTGGACCTCAGTTTCCTCATCTGTAAAATCAATTGATTGAATTAGAAGGTCTCTAAATTTTCTGTCAGCTCTAGATCTATGAGTTTATCATCTCTTCCAACGGAGATTCTGTGATTTCTAAGCTCCATTGACACTGGACCACAAGTTAGGAGAGGGCTGCTAGCTTTCTGTATCATACTGGGCAGATTATTTGATGCCTCTAGCTGTATTTTCCTCATTTTAAAAATGTGGGAAATGGACTGAATGAATTCTGATGTCCCTTCTAACTCTAACAGTGTGTGCATTTTTTAATTTATACGTGTGAGTCATCAATTTTACCTGTGATTTCCTGGCATTGATAGGAAAGCAATCTGTACTTGTTTAGGAATGGAGTTTGCAAGTACAGAAGTGACTGGGTTCCATGAAAGAATAACCTGCTACCTTGTTCAGATCTGCTCTTTAAAAGATTTGGCAAGTTTATATAATTAAAGCATGCACTGCACAGTTTTGAAAAGAGAAAGTCATGGAAAAGAGATAAGTAAATTAAAATATTAAAGTCTAAATCAGGGCTGAGGGACCTATGGTCTTGAGGCTACATGTAGACCTCTAGGTCCTCAAGTATGGCCCTTTGGCTGAATCCAAACTTCAAGAACACAATACACTAACTCATGGGTTGGTTTGTTTTTTAATAAATGCAGTTATACATGGTACTTTTCCCCAAAAAGATTTCTTTAATCAAGTTCTTGCTGTTCAGTTATTTGGATTCAGTCAAAGGATCACACTTAGGAACTTAGATGGCCACATGCAGCCTCCAATCCGCAGTATTTCCAACCCTGAACTAATGCATAGGGATTCTTTGAATACTGGAGCTCACAGATTGGACCACAACATGACCCTGCCCAAGCACCACTTACTGGCCATATTTTGGGCCTTCCAGACTCAGAGTGAATGTCAATAGCAACTGTTTGTCTTTTGACCAACAATCCTGAGGGTCTTCCCCTCCCAGTTTGATGTTTTTTTTAAATTAAAGGGGCCATCTGTTGACTTACTTCTTAAAGAGGCCTATTCACTGAATGGGTACTGCCTCACTCAAAGTGAAAACCTGAAAGGAAATTAGCCTAAAAGGGCCTGAGTCTCCCATTGCATCCTGGACCATCTCCAATCATCCTGATGAATATTTGGTCACTGGATCCAGATGCTTCTGGAGGAAAAAGTGAGGCTGGTGACATTGCACAGCCCTCCCTCACTCAAATCAACGTCAACTGCAAGTCATAGCATAATTTCCCTGATGTCATGGTACTCTTTGAAAATGAAGGACAAACACAGTCTGCTGAAATCTAGCAGACAGACAAGAATTTCCTTTCAGCGTATGATCACACTCTCGCTATGTGTAGCATAAACAGAAGCAAAAAATAAAAAAATATTACATTGAGGATAAAGGAGGATGGAAAGGGGATCCGTCCTAGATCCATGAAGCTACTTATGTGAATTTAAAACTCATTCATTGTCTTAGAGAATTCTCTACAGATACTAAGAAGTTAAGTGATTTGCCCTTGATTACACAGCTAGTACACCATACCTTGCAGATCTATAGTATGCATCAAAGGCAGAACTTTCACCTGTTTTCCTAATTCCAAAGGCAGCTCTCAATTCAATGCTGCACTCTGCTCTTCCCTGGCTATAACATAAATGTCTAATGTATCATTTCTATTTTAGTGCAGGGAAATTTTATATAAGAAATTATATTAAGTAATTTCCAATTCCACAATCCTTTTGCATCTTCCATTATGCTAGAAGAAAGCAGCTCAAATCATTCATTTTATTGAGTACCTCTGTTACTCTTCTGGATTTTTCAGAAGGTTTAGAGCTGAAAAAGACATAAAAAGATCATCTGTGGAGATTCCTTCGTTTTTAAAGGTAAGGAAATTGAAGCCTGGAGAAGAGGTGAGTGACATTTCCCAAGTGAGTAGGTAATAATGGGCAGAGCTAAGTCATGGATTCCAGCCCTTCCTCTGGCTGCAAATCCAGTGATACTTACCATATACTACACAGACTTCTCAAACAAAAAAGAATGAATTCTATTTGACTAGGCTTCAAATATGAGATGGCAGGGATACCTTCCCCCTAAACCTTCTCTTCTGCTAGTTACCTTACCTTACTTACCTTAACTCCTGCAACTAATGTTTGTCTCTGGTATACTCACCATTCAGTGCATACTTCAGCTTTGTAACATCCTTATCAAATGTGACGGCAAAATAAATAAAATTAACCGGAGTCTGCCCATTACAAAGTATAGTCAAACTTTGAACTCCATAATGTTGGGCAATAAGTTTCTATTAATTTGACCTGAGTAGTTTTTGTCGACTGCCAAGTCACTGTCTTGACTCAGGAATACTCTAAAATGACTGGATTGTTTTCACATAAACATCTTATAGTTGGATTTAATATGACAAGCATGAAGATTCATTGTCTATACATTTAGAGGGGAAAGGTACCTTAGAATGACAATGTTTAACTCTCTCTTTTTAAAGATAAATAAACTGAGACCCAGAAAGGTAGACCCTTGCCTAAAGTCAATCAGCTATTAACTGTTAGTCAGGCTTCGAACTTGGGTCCTCAAATTCCAAATAATTTCCTGGCACCATGGGGTCTAGCTATCTGTATCTGGTTCAACATATCTATATATCCATTTTTCAAGGGCTTAAAGTATCATGAACATAAACTCGGATCATGGTTCCAAAAATAATGGGATTGGATATTTATGCTCTGAGGTCTCATGTTTTTCATAAGTGTGAGAAACTGTGTTCTGGTAACTTATCATCAAATGGGTTGTGTTCATATTTCTTGACAATACAATAACTCAGGTTTTTTTTAAGTAAATAAAGTTACACATTAAACTTTTTTCACCAAAAAGGTTTCTTCAGCCAAGTTCTTGTTGTCATTATTAGTCATTTCAGTTGTGCCCAACTCTATGTGACCTTTTTTCAGGGTTTTCTTGACAAAGATACTGGAATAATTTGACATTTCCTTCTCCAGCTCATTTTTACTGATGAGGAACCGAGGCAAATAGGATTGAGTGATTTGTACGAGGTCACAGCTAGTTAAGTGTCTGAGGTCACATTTGAACTCAGGTCTTCCTGACTCCAGGTCCAGTGCTCTATCTACCACAGCACCTAGCTGCCCCTCTTTAACCAAGCAGATTTAGGAAAAAACATTTCTTGGAAGCCAGAGGATAAATATTGATTCCCAGGCTCACTTGATATTAAAGTTTAAATATGAAAGTAGTTTTAGGTAACTTATTTTATAGGATCTATTAAGGTGACATATAACATTTTGGAGAGATGATAAGGCTATAGATTTAGAGCTAGAAGGACTCAGAAATTATATCAGTGGCTATGGTTTATTGGATTAAGTGAATATTTGTGGTTAGGAAGAACTAGATTTGTCCACTTTAGATACTCAGAAATTGTTTGTGACCCTAGGCAAGTCACAACCTGTCAGAGCTCATGTTCCTTATCTATAAATAGTGATAATAATTCCTCTTGTTCTTGTTGAGAGAATAAAATGAACATGTGACCATATATGCATATATATATGGTATTTGTATTAAGCTTTACAAAGACCTTTATAAATACCACTCCATCTTATTCTCATAACAACCTTGGGAGGTAGGTGTTATCATTATCCCCATTTTGTAGGTGAGATAATTGAGGCAGATTAAATGATGACAGTGGAATCACATAGTCCATGTCTGAGGTCAGATTTGAAAACTTCATGACCCCACGTCCAGCACTCTCTAATAAGTTAAATACTTATTACCTCAGTTGGACTGTCTAAAACATGATGATGTTTAATAACTTATGACTATAGTGTTCTTTTGTTATAGTTGTTTTTTAAAAAATAAATTATTGAATTTTTGCAACTAAGCCTGGATCCAAATGCTTATTTATATTATAAATGAAAAATTAAAATTAGCCATGACTTCCAAACTAATATTATGGGAATGAAAGATATTTCTGGGAACTAATAAGATCTGAAGAAAAATATTAGAAAAGATGGAGATAGGATAAATGAAAACAGACTGTCTTACGTTTAGTAGATCATAAAATTTATGTCTCTCTTCTGTCTTCACACACTTTAGCTACTAATCACTAATATGTTTTTTAACATTTTGATAAATATGTAAGAAAAAACACTTAAAAGTCAAAATAATTGTAATCTTCATGATCTTAATAAAATGTTATTAAAAATTATGCCAGCTTAAAAATATCATTAAAGCAATGTTTTAATCATTTTAGCAACATACTCTTAAATCTCAGTAAGACGCATGAGATTTTAAGTTTAAAATTTCAATAAGTGTTTCAGAAAATGTGCTTAATTAGTATGCTCAACCATAGCCTTTGTTGTTTCTGGTATGCCAGTATGCGTATGCAGACAGATATACATGTACCTAAATACTCCTATATTACATATATATATATATATATATATATATATATTTATATGTGTGTGCGTGTGTGCGTGTGTGTGTATAAAATTCCGTATATCCTCACTCACTGGAAACATCTTAAAATCCAACTCATTTGCTTCCTTTTTTTTTCTTTTTTAAACATATTACAAGTATAATCCACCTAATATCAGTAACTGATTCTGCCACATCACATTAGGTGAAATACCATTGAAGGAGTTCCATAATCACAATGTTTTATTTAAGTCCAAATGTGAACTATAAAAACTTAAAATCATTTTTTGTAGAGACCTAAGAGTAAAATAGGGCAGGGTTGAGCTGGAGAGAGCTACTTTGAGAGCTAATGTATATGGAAATGGAAATCTGACATTTTAAGTCATCAGGAGAATCCCTAAGTTTTCAACTGGCCAAAGGAGGAAGAGCAGTTGGTAAGAGGAGAAGAATCAAAGAATTCAGCTATATCATGAAATAAGGATAAGAATTGAAATTAAGTCTTTACTCTCCAGGAATTCCCTCCACTCTTGGTTAAGAAACAGATAGAAATAGTGCTATAGGATTTTGGAGCTGCAACGGATCATAGGAGTCATCTACTTCAACTCCCATCTTGTTTTTCCCTAAAAGAAAAAAAAAAACCTATGTGGTCTACAGAGGTTGTCACATGGGCAGAAAGGTGTCAAAGTGGATAGAGTGCCAGGCCTGTAGTCAGGAAGACCTGAATGAAATATGGCCTTAGACACCTATTAACTGTGTGATCCTAGGCAAGTCACTTAACTTCCACTTGCTTCAGTTTCCTCATCTGTAAAATGAGTAATCAAATGTCTGTCAGTATCTGCCACTGACACTGGATAAGGCAAATAAATATCATTAATAATGAGTACTCAAATGAGTAATAATTGTAAAGTGCTTGGCTTGCCAGGAGTAGTGGTAGTAGTAGTGGTAGTAGTAGTAGTGGTAGTAGTAGTAGTGGTAGTAGTGGTGGTGGTGGTGGTGGTGGTGGTGGTAGTAGTAGTAGTAGTTCAGGTCTTCTGTTTCCGAATCCAGTGACCTTTCTATTATAGCATGGGGCCTTCCACAGATGAAAATTTGAATGATTTGACATGCTGCTCATTCCATCCACCCAAATCAGTTTTCTACTCTTGGAAGAGTGTGCTAAATACAAAGATGACGAGCATCCCCTAGAGTCGGGAGTGGGACATGACAGAGTTGACTGAGATCACGCTGGTGCTTAAGGTTGAGTGGGGGATGAGGAAGCGGTCTCAAGCAGTTGGTATAAAATGATAGTTTTAAGAAAGATTGACTCAGATAACTCTTCAACTGTTGTGTTCCTTTCCACCCCATCTTGTCCTGATTTCACTTGGATAGCTGGTTCCATCCTAGCCCATTTTACTTCAGCACTCTGGAGGAACTGAAGCCTGGTATCAATTTACTTGTGCTTACCTCCTTAGGGGGAGATGTCCAAACTTCCCTCTTCTAGTCACTAGCACTCCGAAACTCTAAGATAATAGAAGGAAGTTAAGAAACGTTGGGCTAAATGTCTCCAGTGCTTTGCATTTTGTTTTTATCGTCTCCTTTTCCTTTATAGACAGATATAGTTAGGTAGACTGATTAAATGATATTTCTTGGTTTTTAAGTGGGGCCGCTACGCATTAATTTGTGTGAATTGTAAACTGTATAACAGGCATTTGAGACATTTGGTGAGTGTCTTCTGTGAGCAACCAGGAGTATGGACAAATTCTATCAGTCAATATAACATTTTACCCACATGGTCACATCACCATTCTAGATTCTTCACCTCTTTAGCCATGCCTTTCTTTTATGATTATTCATTTTCACTCAATCATATTCTAAAGATTTAATTTATTTAGATGAGTAAATACATTTTGAAACCAGACCTTTAATCTTACATAATCTAGACTGCCCATTGCAAAAGCATCCCTTCCCAAGGCTGAAATTTATCTCCCCTCTGTTCAGTCTCTCAGACATGCGATAGGAAGAGTAAAGAGAACGAATCCAGAAGTTCAGTGTCTCATTAAACACTTGTTTCCTCATGAAAAAGGAGTTGGAGATAGTAAACTCATGACTAAATAAGGAAGTATTTAAAGAAATTTCAGTGATTCTCCAAACCATAGCTTCATGGACTTTGGGATATAGGATTGCTTCTTTCAGAGTCTCAGAATATCCACTCCACTGGGAATGTTGAGTAGAATTCAATCCAGCATCTATTCATTGCTTGGTCTATTTCTGAAACTCAGACACTGAAGTAGGGTACTCTGGAATGCCCCAGAGGCTTATATCCATGTGGCACAGTTTGAGCATCACAAATCTGGCTCTAACAGCTTCAGGGAGGCAGATGTGCCTCAGCTGACACTTTATTTCAGTCCTGTCTGTCACCTTCTAAGACTGAACATAGTCCTGTATCTGATGACAGCCCCCTGAGTTTGGCTCTGGGAAACCAACATGTAAAGAAAGCTCAGAACATAAGTCCCAGTAGACTCTTAGAATGCTCCTACTACATCTGAATTAGATTATTAATGTATTTGGCATGGTATTAAATGCAGTAAACAGTTATAAGATGAAAGAATTGCTTATCCTCCTTTTTATCCCCTCACAACATACATACACAAAGACATCATGCCTTAATCTGACTTGGCAGACCTAAAAATAATGGTTAAGACCTTTGCAATGATTCTTTAAGAAGGTAGAGTGGAAGGCCAACGGCATCACTTGATCACTTGTAAGACTTGATTCAGTCACCTGCTGCCTGTATGACCCTGAGAAAATTATTTACCTCTCTTGTCTTAGTTTCATGATCTTAAAATGAGGGGTCTGGACTAAATGAATGTTTAATTATCTTCCAGTTTTAAGTTCTAGGAATCAGATATCAGTTGTTACGCGTCACTCACTCAACTTATCCAACTATTTGTCAAATCTTGTAATCTCTATCTTCACTCCCTTCAGTTATTCTACATATTAAATCATTTGCCACATCTTGTCATAGCTATCTCTGCAACATCTCCCTACTGACAGAACCAACAGCATAGTCCAATCCATCTTCATTTCTGATCTGGACAATTAAAATATTCTCCTAACTGATCTCTCTGCCTCACATCTTTCTCCACTTTATCCATTAAACCGTCACTCAGGTGATTTTCTGAAACTGCAGTTCTGACTACAGCACACCCCTCCAGAGGCTTTCTATTTATTATTTCTAAGATGAAATGCAAACTCCTCCATTTGGCATTAAAGTTCATGATCTGATCCTTGCCTGCCTTTTCTAACGTTATTGCCTGCTCTTCTCCTCCCCACCCTCCACAATCCAGTCAAAGTGGTATTCTTGTAGTTTTTTACAACATTCCATCTCCTATCTCTATGTTTTGGCATTAACTATTCCCTTTATCTCCCTAAGATCTTCAATTGTTGGAATCTTTGACTTCCTTTAAAATTCAAATTAGGTGCCATTTTCTACATGAGACTCTTCATTTAGTGCTCCACCCCTACAGTTACTAGTGGCTTTCCCCTCAAGATTACCCTCTACTTGTGGTGTGTGCGTGCGTGTGTGTGTGTGTGTGTGTGTGTGTGTGTGTGTGTGTGTGTGTGCATGTGTATGGTGTATATGCTATCTATCATGCTAAAATGTAAACTCCTCAAGGACTGCATCACTTTTGCCTATGAATCCCCAATGCTTAGCCTAATGTCTGGCACATAGTAGGTACTTAATAAATTCTTATTGATTGATTAATAAAGAGGTATATAAAGAAACCAAGCCCAATGTACATGAAATATTCCTCAGTATCTTCATAGCATGATCCTAGCTACGGGAAAGAAGTAGAGCACTATAGAGGGAAAGTTTCCTCCACTTTGTAACTAGTACAACATAAAGTAATTACTTACAGGACCAGACTGAGAGAACTAAGCTTGATTCATGGAATGTTGAATATATTTGATATAATAAGTCAAATTTTGGGAGAAAAAAAGAGATAAGAAAGGAGGTTAGTTGCCTTGTTCAGAAAAGAGCTCCAATAGCACCTGACTAGATTACTATATCAAAGAACTGGAATGCCTGAGCAATTTTTCTTGGAAAAAAATAGAATCAGGACAAGCAAAAGTAAATCCTATTAAGTTACATCTCAGTTAAGTTACATCTGGTATACATTGTGGTCTGTTTCTGCTATAGCTTTAAACTGGTATAAAGTATGAGATGTGGCTAAATTTGTGTTACTGGATGGTATTTGTTGAGCAGGGACACTATTTTCATCCTGAATGTAAAATACCTCTTCTTCATGATCTGATATAATCCCCTGCCTTTTTAAAGAGCAAATTAGCAAAAATGTAACCAATTCATTAATTTAACAAACTGGTCAATATTGCCATGATGAAGGCAGAATAGTAGCATACTATCCAAAACCCAGGGACAAGGGAGGGAGTCAGAGTACCACAAGGGACTCTTTATTCAGACTCATGCTGACTGGATGCAGCTTGGTGGGGGCTGGGGGAGTGTCTGGCCCCAAAAAGAGTGGGACAAGTTTTTTTTCTCTACACTCTATGTATCATTGCACTCAACTCAGAATCCTGGGGAAAATCTCTTAACATTTAGTTGTGGCTCATGTTTGGGGTTCTACATGTACATTCTTATTAAACACATTTTCACATTAGTCATGTTGCATAGAAGAATTAAAACAAATGGTAGAAGCCATGAGAAAAGCCAAAACAAAGCATAACACAAGAGAAAATAGTCTGCTTCATTCTGTGTTCTGATTCCATAGTTCTTTCTCTGAATATGGATGGCATTTTGCCTCAAGTGCTTTGGGAATGTTTTAGGTGCTTACATTGCTGTGAAGGGCTAAGTCTATCAGAAACAGTTCTCACACACTGTGACTGTTGCTGTGTACAATGTTCTCCTGGTTCTGCTCCTTTCACTCAGCATCAGTTGATATAAATCCTTCCAGGCCTCTCTGAAGTCCTCCTGTCCATCATTTCTTGAAGTACAACAATATTCCATTGCATTCATATACCACAACTTGTTCAACCATTCCCCAATTGATGGGTATCCCCTCAACTTCCACTTCTTGGCCACCACAATGAGAGCTGCTATAAATATTCTCTCACATATGGGACCTTTTCCCATTCTTATGATCTCTTTAGGATACAGTCCTAGAAGCAATATTGCTGGGTCAAAGGCTATGCACATTTTTGGAGCCCTTTGGGCATAGTTCCAAATTGCTGTCCAGAATGGTTGGATCAGCTCACAGCTCCACCAACAGTGAATCAGTGTTCCAGCTCTCTCACATCTTCTTCCTGTTTTGTCATATTAGCCAATCTGATAGGTGTGATGTGGTACCTCAGAGTTGTTTTGATTTGCGTCTCTCTAGTCAATAGTGATTTAGAGCATTTTTTCATAGGGTTATAGATAGCTTTAATTTCTTCCTCTAAAAACTGCCTGTTCATATCCTTTGACCATTATCAATTTATAATACATGGAATGTTAAGTGGAACACAGAGTTGGAATCAGAGATTGCACTATCCTGTAAAAAAATTATTAATTTTTAACAAAAGTTACTAAATTGTTTATATTCTTTGATTCAAAGGTCTTACTATCCACAAAGGGAATACTAACAGCATGAAAAGACCCGAAATATTCATAGCGACATTATTTATGATAACAGAAAGCTTGAAACATGTATGTATGTATGTGTATATTCCACAATTGACAAATGATTGAGCAAAATATAATACCAAAATGCAATGGAATATTACTGCGGAGTAAAAGCATTATTAATATGAAGAATTTAGAAAAATATTGGAGGAATTTTGTGAAACTGGCAGTGAAGAAATCAGAACCACAAAGAACCATATATGCAGCGGCTAGACTTGTGTAAATAAAGTGAATATTGAGAGGCCAAAAGATTGTCGTTCAAATACGACTGTTGGTGTGAGTTCATCAGTCAAAATTAAAAGATACTTGCCTTCTTCTGTTAAGGAACCATAGGTTATTAGGGGGAAATGTGTTTTCAGGAGAAAATGACTTGTGTCAAGAAATGTAAAAAGTTAATAAATGAATAAAAGTTAAAGAGCTACAAAAAGGTAGAGTTCAGTTATCCCTTCTACATCTTGACTTTCTGGTCTCAGTTTGGCTATATTGTGGGTAGGCATATGAAATTAAATGGGAATTTTAGAGTTTTTCTGAGGCTGCAAATGATACCCAAAGGCTGGCAGATGACACAAAAAAAAGTTTAGAAATTCAGAAATACATAAAATATATGTGTGGTATCATATTAAAGCAATATATTTTATGTTTTAATACCATAATAATTGAGACTTCTTCTCTGGTATGAAGAGAGGACCAAAAAATTTTACATGAATTTTATATATATATATATATGTATATACATATATATATATAGTTAGTGTCTTGCTTTCTTTTTTTTAAGATTGATAGAAATGCTGTGCCATTATAAAATTATTAACATTTAGACAGCTTTGAAAATTTGGAATTTGATGGCTTTTTGTGTTTTTGCTTTTTAATCCTTCCTGTTAACAAGAAACAAAACAGTAGCGGATTCTATAACATGCCTGAAGGGTAAATACAATTGGGTTTAAAGGCTTCTGCTTGTTTCAAGGCTTCAAGTGCCATCTAGAGCTCACAAACGCTGGTATATGTGATGCTATAGCAGAATGAAATCATTTAGCACCTGCAATTAAAATGTGTGCTTTAAGAACAAAACTAAAGGTAAAGGGAAGATGAAAACAGCCCTTCCAAGGAGACCATCTTTTGCAAAGAACACTGGATAAATTGCAGCTTATATTTATGACATAATTGCTAAGTGGGCTTCACTAATAACTAATGACTGCACTTAATTATCTCACTTAAATTTTGGGTTAGTTTTTTTTTTCCAGTTATGAAAATTGGCATTCCCTAATGAAAGTGTAGCTTAGGTGTTAAGCATATGTTATTTAGTCACATAGTCAAGAGTAGTTTACTGTATAACAGCATTATTGAATATTTTTCCAATAGAAAGAATACAGATGCAACTTTAGGAGGCCTTAGCCTAGTTTTTTCTTTTAATTTGATTGAATTTAACAAGAATTTATTGAGCCTCCAATTAGTAAGATTAATTTGATTGTCACTAGCCAGGCATTATCCTCCTTTTGTATAAAAAGCAAGAAAAGTTATCCTTGATCATCATGTGTGTGAAACTAGGTCCCAGTGTCCTAAGAGTGAGATGTATGTTACACTCATGTAGGTTATACATATCCATGTGCATCTGTATAGTTCTGGCCCTAACGAAGGTATAAATGGATATTTCCTCACTCTTCTCCAAGGGAGAATTTGATTCTTTCCAGGAAGTGAAGCAAGAAGCTGGGGTCAGGGATTGACCTCTCTGCTCTCCTCAGAGATAAGAGTAGTGGGTTAGAATTACATCTTATCTGATCCTTTAAATATTGTTGATCTAGGGGGAAATAATTTTTAGGTTCAAAGGTTCACTATCTCTTGAAGGGGAAGTAGAGCCCCAAACTATATTCCAAGGTTTGCCTCCCTTCCTACCAAATGCCACTTGCAAAATAAACATACCCAAAGTAAATAGCAAATAAATTCATTTATCCCAACCAACAGCAAACAGAAAACAGTGGAAGTATACAGATAAGGATATATCCTAGACAATACACCACAATAAAATGAGCTCTCTCATTAGGAAAGGAGGAGGTATATAGGGTGTTCAGGGAAGACCAGCATCTCTACTGTGAGGGCTTCTGGGCTTGCTGAGTCCTTTGCAGGGCTGCTGCCCACCTTCAGCATTCCACCTTCACTCCACTCTTACCTGTGGCTCCAAGAAGCTCTAGCATACACAGTGGCCACACTCTGGTTAAACCTTCTGGGCAGAGAGGCTAAACGAGTTGAGGGTAACTAACAGGGATGTCCATCTCCAACATGTGAAGACTTCCCCCAGTGGATTGGGTAGATGAGAACGATTTGTTACAGCTTCCATGAAGGCAGTTGAGGAAGGTGCTATGGAGTGCTTGGAGCTAAGTCAGACACTGAAGTCATTCACTGCATCCCTGCCATGGCCAGTCATTCTGCCTTTTGTTTTGCCACTAGACTTTGGTGACTGAGAGAGTGAGTCTGGCTTAAATCCAATTTATACTCGAGACAGGACATCGCCCCATGATGTCCTTGGTCCTGTTTGAAACAAATGACAAACAAGGTCTTAAAAGTTTATCCAAGAGAACTAAATAGTTCATGGCCCCATGAAGAAGAGTAAGAGATTTGTAATCTGGTTTTGAGTCATTGTCTTTGAGAGAGAACAAGGAACTATTAAGTCCCAGGGAAATTGCCCAAAGTGTCCAGTGGAACAAACTAGAGATAGGGATGTAATTGAAGTACCAGTTTTTCTGTAAGATGGCTTCTTCCCAGAGTCTTTCTCTTCATTTTGGGACCTGAAGAGAGTCAAGAATCATGTTTATTCTCTCTCAAACCTGAAAGCCAGAAGACTAGGCTCCATTTTCTCCCAAGCTTTCACCAACTCTGCTACTTACTCAGGTGGGACATTAAGTACTAATCTCCACCAATGAGGGGAGTCAGGCAAACATTGTAAGCCATGGGTTACATAAGTATTCTTTGGAAGCAAAAACACTTCAAGCATTAAATGATGGAAATTAGCTAACATAAATTCAGAGCAGGTGCAGCCCCATGTAATTAAGGTCTATGCCTTTTATCCAGAATGCAGTCAGTCCCTTCGTCATGTACCCTTCACCCTGAGTGAGAGTGCTATGTTTATGATGTATTAGAAAGCTCCAACTCTAAGTATCTGATGCTGGATAAGTCTTCTCTGTGTCTTCCTCATCTGTAAAATGAGACAATTGGATTAGGTAACTTCTAAGGTCACAGATCTCGAGCTGACGGAGCCCTCAGAGGCCATCTCCCCTTGCTTTATATATGAGAAAATTGAAGCTCAGGGAGATGAATTGATATATTCAAGGTCGCACAAATGATGCTCACAGGTGGAATTATGAACCTACCCACCTCAGAAAGCAGTGATCTCTTCCGCTGCTCAGACAGATCATATTGAAAAAGAAGGAAAAAAAGTGAAAGGGCTGAAAAAAACCAGGTAAATTACTTGGTTGTTGATGGGACTGGGATTGTTCTAGAAAGCAACTTAGTCATTAACCTATTCATACCCTTTAAGTACTGTCAGTCCTAGACCTAAACCCCAAGGGGATCAGAGGCAAAGGAGTCATGTGTATGAGAATACGTACAGCAGTTCTTTTTTATTTCATTAAAGATATGGAAACTATGAGAATGTCTACCAATTTGGAACTGGCTATACAAATTATAGTATATGAATGTAAAGGAAAACTATTGCGTTGTAAGGAATGATGAAAGACAATTTCAGAGAAACATGGGAAGACTTCAAGAACTGATGGAGACTGGAGTAAGTAGAATGAGGAGAACAATTCATGCAATCACATCATTATAAAGGCAGCTGTCTTTGAAAGACTTAAACATAGCAAGCAAAATTCCAGAGGGCTGCTAAGGAAGCATTCAACCCGCCTTGCCACAGAGAAGTGATAGATGAAGGGCCAAGAATTAGACTCATAGTTTCTGGTCACAGTAATCACACATCCTATGACCTCCAGGATCAAATAGAAAAACCTCTGTTTTGATGTCCAGAGTCCTTTCTAACCTACTCAAGTCCCAACTAAAATCTGGCCTACTATAGGAAGTCTTCCCTAGCCCCTTCAAATTCCAGTTTCCTTCCCTCTTTTAATTATTTTATATTTATCCTGCGTATAACTTGTTTATACATATTTGTTTGCTTGTTTTCCTTACATTAGATTGTAAGATCCTTGAGGGAAGATACTGTATTTTGCCTCTTTTAGCAGCACTTGGCATAGTACCTGGTGCATATTAGATGTTTAATAAATATTTATTTACTGAATAACCAATGTGGGAATTACTTTTGTTTGACTTGTGACAAGGGTTTGGTCTTGAGACTTTTGTTTGATTTGGTTTGGTTTGGTTTTTTGGTGGGGGTGGAGGTATGTCGGAGGAAGGGAAAAATCTATTTTTACTAACTTAAAAAATAATAAAATTTATTTAACACAAGCAAAACATTTCCTCGCAAGGAGAAATGCCATCCAATTTTAAATGCAGATGGAAATAGAAGTGAAGGAAGTTACCAAAAGCAGCACTGTAATACACATAGTGGATATAATCCATGATCCCTATTATAGTCATTATTGCTTCTTAAAACACTTGTCAATTACTCCTTGTTTCCAGACACTATGATACTATTTAGGTACTTTGTTTTCATTTTCATCCAACTACAGTGACATCTACTGTTCAATATGAAGCCTAATTCTTCCTACACCCAGAAGCACACAAGTCTCCATCAAGATTTTTCTTTTCTTTATACTTCTCATTTCTTCTACTCTCCTCTCCTTTTCTCTCTTTTTTTTTCCTTTCAGAAAAGGAAAAAAAAATGTCCACACGTTTTATTTTAGAGCTGCCAGTGCTTTATAGGTTCATATTTTCATTCTTCCCCTGTGTATTTGTGTTCAGAATAATAAATGATTGAAATATAGAGAAGTCAAAACTAATGATATCATCTATTGAATAAAAAGTAGGCAAATATAGCATAGAAAGATTTTTTTTTAAAGCTGGCAAGTGCCTGTGAGAAATGTCAAAGTGGCTTTTCTAGATCTTGTGACAATTTTTGTTCATTCTTTCCCCGGGGCTTTCCTTTATCATTTCAGAGGAGCTGGATGATTAAGTTTTATGGTCATAGTATTTTAGAAAGGTTGGGACACAAGGCTGTCTGATAATCACACCATTGTGTGCTGACTTTTGGCTCCTGTGTTCCTGCACTGAAACAAAAAGCCTATTGTTTTCAATATAATAATAATAATGCAAGGGGGGGGGGAACTACAGGTCTTTCCTCTACTGATAGAAATTTGGCTTCCATTCAGACCAAAGAGAGCTAACAGAGTACATTTCCTTCAGGAAATGCTTTTTAGCATTCCCCCCACCTCCACCCTATCCCCTTCATTTCTTAACACACTGCTAGAAATTTCTGGTAAAGTGCCTTTGAAAAATTAGGCAAGGTGAGATGAAGGTTGGGAGCCAAAGTGATGTCAGTCTTGGCACTCAAAGACATTTGTGTGACTTGGTGGGGTTCTTTTCCCTCACTATTTTCACCTAAAGTCCATCTTACTGAGTTTACCTGACAACCTTGTATAATCCAAAGTATCACTGAAAGTTGACAATGAGAATTAAGGAGACATCAGGTTGTAAGATATTGCCATGTAAAAGCTAGGAGAGTTATCAAGCAAAACACTGCTGTCAGGAGAAACAGAAAGAATTGTTTAAATCATTATCTGTGAACAGCAAAACGTTTAGCATTTTCCTAAATATCTGATTGCTTAGAGAAGAGAGAGATCCAATTAAAATACTCTTTAGTACCTTTCTCACCTCATCTTTTCTCTGTGTGTAAATCTTGGAAGCTGGCCATAATTACTGAAACCCAATGCATTTTTCAGCTATCAGTGGACATTAGGGACAACGAATATGTTCAATTGCCAAATGTTATCATTTGGGCAAACAGACACCTTCATAGTAGAAAAGCTGCAATTGTTGATATTAAAAATTATTAAAATTTAACTAAATTTCATGTTGCAAATATATCCTCTTGGTGGCAACTGAAAAGACCACCATCTTTTTTTTCTTTTTCTTTTTTTGCTTCTTGTAACTAATGATTTATGGGAGGAGCAAATTAATGGAGGAAAATGGAATGAATTTTTTTCCCTGTAACAGGCTAGTGATAGCAAGGATTTTTAATCCTTTGTTTAGATTTCCAAGTACTATCTATCTATACATATATATATATATATACATATATACATATATATGTGTATATATATACATATATATATATAAACATTTTACTTATGGCAAAGGAAAATATTTTAATCAGATTACTACCAGTCATGGGAAGAATCAAGAGGAAAGGAGTTACCCAAAATCTTGACATCCAAATAACAAGTCAAACTTTGAGAAGCCTATGTGGTATGTAGTACTAGTTGCTAAGTACTAGATAATCCAAATGTTTTCCTATCAGTTGAAATTATAGTATTTTTATTGTCAATCTTCCACCTCCTTTCCCTATACCCCTCATCCTTCTGCTCCTTCTCTTACCCCATAGTTTATCTTGAAGGGAATGTTCTACAAAGATGATTTTGTTACAGGGGTATGGCACATTTTCTTAACAAAAGTAACATGTTATTGAAATCAAGCTGTTATATTCATCTTCAAGAACTCTGTGCAGTTCTACTCTCTCCTTCCCCCACCCCCAATAAAATGTCTTTTGGAACAAATTGCTAATCATTAACTATAACCTGAGGTATATGCAGGCTCTGGGGCGGGGGAACCTCTTAAAGCCTTTTTAGTACTTTTCTGCTTCAGGAACCTGTAAAGTTTAGTTGGCAGAGGAAAGATAGGTACAGGGTTTGGATGCACACCCTAATGATGATAAGACCACATTTCCCCATAAATGTTCAACAGGAAGAACTGGAAGGTAGCTTAGTGCTCCACTGTCATGTCTAATTAGAAAGAATCAGCACCAGTTCCTGACTAAAACTGTCAAACAAAAATAAAGAGTTCAAGGTATAGCCAAAAGTAATTGTGCTAAAGGAAAACATCAAAAGCAATCAGGTTTTATATCCTGCCTTGACATATACTGCTTTTATGGTTTACAAATGAGGAAAGCATCCAGGCTTTAAAGCACCTCCACAGTAAATATTTTTCCTCCCAAAGGCACAATCCAAGATTCAGTGGGATCCATTTTGCAGCCTGGTCAGGATTACAGAACTTCCTCAGCTGCATGAAGTGTTGATCAGTTTGGCCAAAGGAATGCCAAAAAATAGGCAGAACTGAATTGGCACAGAATGATATGGTGGAGACGGTATATAATAACGAGATCCAGAGCTCCCCAGTGGAGACTTAAGACACTGTAGAGTTGTTCTTTTTACTTTAATTGACTTTTTATTTTAAAGTGTATACATAGTAGTTGAATGCAAAAATAAAGTCAGCATGCTTCTCAAATCCTATCAGATCTGAGGCAATTTTCAGAAACAGAGAAACAGTATAGCAGAAGCTAGTTTTCAGTAATGCCAACCGCTTTTAAATAGTGTTCGTTTTAAAAACAAGTCAGATGAGAAAAAGAAGAAATATATTATGTAAATATGTGTGTATGTATATACATATACATAATACATACATCTACACACACAAATGTGTGTACACATATATATGTGTGTGTACATATATGTATGTGTGTATATATGTATGTATATATGTGTGTGTGTATATATATATATATATATATATATATATATATATATATATATATATAGCTAGTGGCACAGTAGATAGATCTCTGGGCTTGGAATCAAGAAGACAGATCTTCATGAGTTCAAGTCTAGCCTCAGATACTAGCTGTGGGCAGCTCATTTAACCTTGTTTGCCTTAGTTTCCTCATCCGTAAAATGAACTAGAGAATGAAATGACAAACCACTTCCATAACTTTGTCAAGAAAACCCATATAGGGTGACAAAAAGTCAGACGTGGCTGAAATGATTCAACATCAACAACATACATATACATACATATACACATAGGTATTATATACATTGAAATCCACTTTGGCTACCACTATGGGTAGTGTCCTAGAAAGGATGAAGCTTTGCTCATGATGCAACTCTGATGCTACAATCATGTAGGGAAGCTAAAAGTTATGTTACTGTCACCACCAGCACTTCTGATAACGGCTGCTTGGTGGTGATATGAGAGGCTAGCCAGCAGAAAAGATCAAATGAGTATTTTTGAGTGTTTAGGCATAGTAGATAGACTATTAAACATGGAGTCAGGAGCACATGAGTTCAAGTCCCATCTCCATCTTAACTGTGTGAACCTGAAAAATGCACTTAAGTTCTCTGAGTTTGCTTCCTCATCTCCAAAATGAAGGTCTTTATAACTAGATATCTTCTAAAGTCATTTCCTGGTCAATCATGATCTATCTGCTGGGATGAACCCAATTTTGTCCCGACACTGATATTGACTAAATTGTTGGTAAACATTAGGAATAGGTAATTAGATAAACATCACCTTTCAAAATTGATAAATCAATAATAATTTATTATATAGCCAAGAAGCTGGTTGTATTATACATTCAGGAAAAATACTGATTTTCAGTTTTAAGTATCTGATAACATCCATGTATATAGTTTGATCATCTCAATTATGTCAATATTTCAGGCAAAGATGATTGAGATTTTTTTTTCCCAATCTGATCATTTAGCTAATTGCTTCAGTTTTTCACCTGGTTTTTCACATACACATAAAAATTTGGGGAGATAAAGAAGTAAGTACATAACAGTAAGATGCTTTTCTCTAGATGAGGAGATGGGAACTACATTAGAATCCTTGCTGCCACTTCATGTAACTCTTTTGGGCAGACAATAGCGAGAGCAATGCTGTTCAGATAGCTATCGTCCACCATGTTCCTGGCAGATTTCACTCCTTTTATTTGGAATGACAGCAAACTAAGCATTTCTGTATGGAAGAGTCGGTGCACAGACTACAAAACACACATGCACGCACACACGCGCACACACGCACAGCCCTGGTCTGCCAAACTCCACTTAAATATCTTTGCTCCAAGATTCTCTCTTTTTTACTTAGAAACAATTAAGAAGTAAAGAAAGTCTAAAATCTATTTAGTCCTACCCACCCCCCCCACCTCCACTATCCTTTTTTCCTTCTATCCAGTTTCCCTTTTTCTTTCATGGACTTTTAACCTTTTCATTGCATGAATATGTTAGAATCTCCACATTGTTTTAACTTTTCAAAGCTCTGACATCTTACCCAGTGTTGGGGATATGTTAATTTTTTTTACATTTCTCCAGCATTTTGGTGTTTCAGAATTCAATTCTGAAGTCTCTTGGGCATATATATTTATAACAGAAATAGTCACGTGGTCTCTGTCCTGGGCCCCTCATTGGACACTTTCCTCCAAGAGGGTATAGAGTTATTAAACCTGGGGTTTTTGATTGTGCTATATGCAAGCTGTGCGACATTGTGCCTAAGTTACCAAGTCACATTGCTTCATCGGGTCTGCCTGATTACCTTACTTGTAAAATAATGAGTTATATTAGGTGATCTTACATGTTCCCTTATAGTTCTATATCTATAATCCTAGCATCAGTTTTACTAAAATGATAATTAAAAATAAATTGACAAACAGACTTGTTGAATATAATAAACAGTAATTGGGTGATTCAGGCAAATCTGGATTTCACAAATAAAGAAATTAAATCCTTCCTTCATTACATTCCACACTATATCCATTCTTGCTTGAGGACCTCCAAAGATGAAAACCTCTTACCTTCTAAGGCAACCTATTCCACAAAATCACAGAATTCGAGATTTGGATAAGAGCAATTAAATTCATGTATGAAAGGAATTCCTACTCTATCTCTTGTTTTGTATCATTAAATGTTGGGAAGTTCTTTCTTATGGATATAAAGCCAAAATTTCCTTCTCCACAAATTGATACCCATTGCTTCTATGTTGTTGTGTTCCCATGCCATCGGAGAAATGATGACATGACTTGAACTTGACTTTGTTTTGAGTGAGGAAGGGTTGTGCAGGTCACCAGCCTCACTTCTTCTCCAGAGTCATCTGAATTCAGTGACTAGATATTCATCAGGATGACTGGAGATGACCCAAGATGAAATGGGAGATCTTGGTCCCATGAGGCCAAGGTCTATTCAGGAGCTCACTTAGGGTAAGGTAATGTCCATTCAGTGTGAATAGGCCTCTTTAAGAAGTAGCCATGGGATGGCCCCTTTAATGAGGCATAGAAAAAAAAAGACATCAGGCTGGGAGGGAAACAGCAACAGTTACTATTGATAATCACTCTTAAGTCAGGAGGGTCCAGAAGAACCCTAGAGTCCTGCAAAGTTTTGAGAAAGGAGGGAAAGAGAGGGAAAGAGAAGGGAAAGGAAGGGAAGGGAAGGGAAGGGAAGGGAAGGGAAGGGAAGGGAAGGGAAGGGAAGGGAAGGGAAGGGAAGGGAAGGGAAAGAATGGAACTTTGCTAGTAAAACCCAAGTTATCATCAAATTTACCTTCCTTTGGAGAGGAGAAGGAACTCAAGAGGAACAGACCTAATCACTCTTACACATGATGGTCCTACTGTCTGCAAGTTCAGCTGTCTTCTCTCAGTCACCTTATTTCTATTAACCAGTCTTCAACATTGACAGGATTTTTTGGATCTCAACTCTTACCATTCAATACACAACTTCACGGCTTTGCATCATCCATCATTCTTATATCTACCATCTTTTACCTCATCACAGATTTTATGCTAAGTTTTTTTTTTGTAAAAAAGTGGGATATGACCATTATGTCAAGCTTTTTTTTAATCATGCATGTATTACTTTAAAATCATATTTTACTAAACTACCTTTGGTGAAAGATTAGGATGCACAGAATACTCATAAATATACATTAAAATTGGGAAGATGCAAGTCTCGCCATATCTCAAGACTTACTCATGGAAGCGTCACCTGCCCATCTGCCCCGCTTGTGCCTAAGGCTCTTCACTGGGTTGAGTGACAACGTAGTACTGCAGAATTAGTACCACAGCACTCTAAACAAACCACTCAAGTCAGCTTTCAAGAATACACTGGCAGTGCGCATGAGCTGAGAATTCTAGGCTCACTGCCCATAATGAGCAGAGATAAATGCGTATCCATATGCCTCTGTTGAATACATTGCTGCTCTGGTTACCTTGTGAGTCACATGACAAACAGAATTATACCATGTAATAATTATGAGATGAAAGGTTATAAACCAACTTTTGGACTGAAAAAGCAGGGTGCAGCAATTGTGTGGTGACGACTATGCAGAAGGAACCTTTCATTCAAGTAACTGATAAAAATGTTAATAGTCTTGGAACAAGGAGAAATCTTCAAGGTCTGTCATTAGACGTTTCCCCACAATTGAATGAACTTCAATCCATCACCTATCTTCAGGTCCAGTGATTAAACTCTTGCAGATCCATATAAAGTGTACTGTCATGAAGTCCATCTCTATATCACAAAGATCTCTTGAGCAATATTGGTACAATGCCTTGCAGAAATCTTGGTATACTATGTTTTATAATATTGCCTTGATCTGCCAGGCCCCTTACCTGTTGAAAAAAAGGAAACGAGGTTAGAATGACTTCATGAATCCCTGGTAACTCGTTTTGATTACTGCTTCTTATTTGTGTGTGTACGTATGCTAAAATTCATTTAGTTTAACTGTAAATAGGTACAATGGGGAATCTAATTGTTTTGTTGGTATATAATGTTTTTTGTAATAAATAATTTAACAAAAACAAATGAGGATGCAACATATTGGCCCCTGGGATTTATTTTTGTTTTCTTTTCTTTCTGCTTTCTTTTCTAGAAGTGTACTACCATTTCTTTAATAATTTATGCTAGAATTTTTCCAGGAATTGAAGTCAAGCACATCAAACTATAGTTTACAGAATCTAGTTTCTTTCCTCTTTGTAAAATTCATTTACCCCCTTTTCAATGCAGTGGTACCCCTCCCATTCTCCTTGAGCTCTTAGAGATCACCAAAAGCTACTTTATAATGAAACCTACCAGTTTGGGGCTGGGGGCAGTTTTTGATGTTGCTGTTGTAAGGTTCAAATGTGATGTTGGTCAAGTCTGCAAAAAGCTTTCAGTGCTGTGTAAATGCCTGTTAGTCTTATTATAGACCTACTCTTTTCCTGGACCTGTGCTTCGAGACTGTCTAGTTTTGTGGGAGCCTTCAGAGTCTGTATTGTGCTTTCACAGCCTTTCAGAGAACTAAGCGTTCTTCTAAGTCCCAGTGAAACATCATAGTAGGGCCATTTAAAGGAGAGTTGTTGGGATATATTAAATCTCAAAGAACTCATCAAAAATAGGTATTTCAGCTTCTCATATTTGCATTAGTTTAATCTTGTCATTAAAATTGTATAAATAAGTCATAATTGGTTTTGAAAAGTGATTGACTTTCTCTAATGTTAATCCATAACTTATTAAAGCTTACTTTGGTAAGAAACATCCCTTGCAATCACAAGTACAATGTAGTTTCAGGTTAAATCATTCTAGGAAAATATTTGCTTATAAAACAATTCATTAATTTAATTTTTTTTAAGACTGTGTCTCTTATTTCACCTAAGCTAGAAGTACAGGATTCACTCAGGCCAAAATCCAACACTGATCCGCACGACGCCTGGATTTCCTCAGTTTCTGACCTGGGCAGGCTCACCTTTCCCTAGCCAGCCTGGAATCCCCAGGGACTCATCATGTTGGGTGCCAGGCAGGGTATCTGATCAGTCCAGATCCCTATAGCTTAGAACTCCAGAACTGATCAGATCCATCAGTCACAACATCCTGGACAGCAGGAGACACAGCCTCTCCAGTGCACTGCTGACTACAAGATTTTAGAGAAAGCTAACTGCCTTTAAAATAATACAGAGATGTGATAAAAGAAGCTTAAGTATACAGTTTCATCAGAGATGAATAAAATAAAAAATCTAGTCCCCTTTTGAAAAGTTATTTATCATCTCCCTTGAAACCTTTAAGTGACAGGGACCAACCATATCTTAAAGATATACATACAACTCCCTCTGTCTTACACATTGGAGATATCAAATAAATACCTTTGGGATTTAAATGTTTTGGATGCTTAGGGGAAATAGAGATAAACCTTAAGAGATTACTTTCCTGAACAAAGCATTGCTTTTGATGTCTTCTCTAACATTGTCCATACACCCAGAGTTACTCCAGGGTTAAAGGGTTAATGACAGCCACAAATTTGATGCAAGGAAAGAATAGCATAGTTTGGCATAGTGGGCATGTGACTGCCAACCAGATCACCTTCTGTGACCACAGTCATTAAATAGCTTGGTGGCTGACAATTCAGAAAAGACAGCAGTACAAGGGCTGTTAGCTGCAGGGGGCATGGCTGACATGACTGGCTGAAGATGTGTTCCTGATGCCTACGTAATTTGCTACTTTTTTTTTCCTTTCAAAAGCAAGCTAAAAGATGTGTGTGCAAAAACATAAAATGTTTTAACCCTCTATTATCTCTTTGCCTTAGCAACTTAAGAGTACTGACTGGCTTTTGTTTTCCTCTTTTTCTCTCAAATGTATCAATAAATATATTCTAAAAATGGATCTTAGAAGAGGATGGGTGAGAACAAGGATTTATTAAGCTTCAACAGTGTGCAAGGCATTGTGCTTTACAAGTATTATCTCATTTTCTCTTCATAATAACCTTAGGAGGAAGGTGCTATTATGATCTCCATTTTGAAAATGAGGAAACTGAGGCAGATAGTGCTTAAGTGACTTGCCCAGAGTCACACAACTAGTAAGGATCTGAGGCTGCCTTTGAAATCTGGTCTTTCTGACTCCAGGCCCAGCATTCCATCAAATGTGCTTTCTTTTTTAAGTTACTTGCAGAGTAAAGTCAGGAATCCAATCTTGCTCTCCCTCATTTCCTTTCTGGTGCTCTTTCTTTCTGTGGTGTCTGATCTCTTTCTGCAGTCATGTCTCTTGCATTAATGGTGATCTTTATGCCTTTTATAGAATTTTGATTTCATATTTCATATATATTTATATATATACACTCACACATGTCTTTGTATAATTTATTATATTTGTAAGTAATTGGTGCCTATGGATCGCTGAGTATCTGCTTAAGCGAAAACCCTTGTCAAGTCTGATCTCACACCTGAAATGATAAACCAGAATTTTTCCTGTCCCAGAACACTCTACCAAACTTTTTGGATTATTAATTCTTGCTACATATACAAAAGGTAGAATTTCTGAATATGTCCTTTAAGAAACAACCTCTGTGATATCCTCACTATATGTGCACCCTATAACTGAGTTCCGTCCATGATACAAAAAATGCTATCAGCCTCCCATTTGGACCTACAGAACTGGCCTCAAGCTGACTCTCCTGCTGAGTGAGATAGAATCCCACAGAAATAATATCCATAATCTTTGGTTAGAAGGGGGCAGGCAGTGAGGTATCTGAGACGAACGTAGGGCATTGTTCTTAATGTACATAAATTCTATACCTTTTGGAGGGAGCTTAAAGCTTTTTTAAGGAAAGACTAGCTTTTAAATGTTTTATAGATGGGAGGACTCTGCTTTTGAAGAACCAAAGGGATGTGCTAATATTAAATAGAACTGGGAAATAAGGTAGGAATGACAGGTCAAAGGATCACAGAATGAAGATGAAACCTGTGAACTTCTGGGTTTTAATAAATGAATGATCTGTCCATTGCTTAGTTTTGTAACATACAAACTGATGGAAATATTTGAATTTCCAGCAATTTTTCTCTGCCAGTCACTGATTTAGTCTGTCACAATTCCAAACCGCAAACCTGAGAATGACTTCACAAGACAGTAGCCAATCATTCCTGGATGCAAACTATCACCTAGTCATTCCTTAATAAACAAGTTCCTTATTTTAGATATAATTACTCTTTGGTAATTTAATAATTTTTTGCTCCATTAGGCTTCTAATCTTTTCGCATTATACAACTGCTCTCCTGCCCAATTGCCAGCTCCAGCCTTGGCCCTATTGTTGCAACTGCTTTGTTCTTTTTGGCAAATTGACAGCATTTTTACTGCTACTTATCTCATCAATTAGAAGGAAGGAATGAGAGGAGATGTCCTGCGAGGGGAGAAATCATGAATTAACATCTTGGAGCAGGGCAGGGCTCCAATGCAAAATAGCTGCATATCCTCCATGGAAACAGAACTGCTCACTAATGCATTATACATTCAAACTTGTTAAGCCCTTTAAAACATTAGTGCTTTTATTAAAGTTGTTAACAACTTCCATTTAACTGTTTCACATTAACAGTGGATTCTTAGTAAAGTGGGGTTCTTTGAATTAATCCCTCTTTAATTAGAAAATCCATGAAAGTGATAAAAAAAATCTTCCACTGAAAGGACTGTCACTTTTATCTTGAGTTATTTTAGAACAATGAACACTACTCATTCCAGGATCCTTGAGTCCTTAAGACAGAAGATGGTTGTGTGAAATTGATGCAAAATACAGACTCTGGATGGAGTCATTTTCATCACCTGTGAAATTGGCTTTATTTGTTTTATGCATTTTTTTATTTTCACATTCTTCACTTTCATTAAACCTCCGTCATCTGCATTAAATCAAATGGCTAACAAATGAGTTTTGGCCTAAGGGAACTTTCACTAAGGTAACTGCCAGTAATTATATGTGAGAGATTATTGTTTATTTTAGGTGAATTTATAATAACTGTTTCATTTCAAACTGCCTAGGTACAGCTATAAAAATATGTTTACTTGTATTCTTTTAAAACCAAGCATTGGGGCTTTTACCTGGAAGACAGAAAATCTATGCCTACCTCACAAGTTCAATGTGAATTGTATTGAAAAGATACTTGTTAAATATTGAGAAATGCTTCTACGCCTTTGTATTACTAGTATTTACTTGAAATTATCAGTTTGATGAGAAAGCAATTCAGAAAGAGTAGTGCAACTAAGTTACTTTTCTCTGTAAAAACATTCGCTATTTTAATTATCTGTTTCTTAAAACAGACATAAAAGATATTGAAGTGTTTATTTTAGACCTTTCGCTCATTATCATTATTTTTTTTTCTGAACTAATGAGAGGATATGCAAACAAGAACAGAAAATATGAGATCTAAGTTTCAAACTCTTGAGGCCTATTATAAAATGGAATGGACTCTGGGCTCCTTGCTTCCACAAAGTTGTCACCATAAGCAGCTTTACTGAATTGGCATCCAAGCCAAATCCTGGTAATACAAAATGGAAGCCTGGAGTAGCAAGATGAACACTGGAGTAGAAGTGAAGAAACATAGGTTCTAGCCTTGGCCCTATCACATTCGTTAGATTTGTTCTCTATGTCCGTCAGTCATTTTATATATCTGCATCTTAATTCCTTCATTAGGGGATGCAATCTCTGCTAGATTTATTATCTTAAGTACTGAATAATCCACCTTTATGTGTTGTTTATTGTTGTGCAGTTATTTCAGTCTTGTCCAACTCTCCCTGACCCTTTCCTTGGCAAAGATACTGGGGCGGTTTGCCAGCTCATTTTGCAGATGTAGAAACTGAGGCAAACTGACTTTTGCAGTGGCACACAGTCAATAAGCATCCAAGGTCGCATCTGAACTCATATAAATGAGTCTTTCTCACTCCAGATCCTACCACTCTATCCATTGCACTATGGAGCTGCCTTGCTCCTCTCTCCCTAAGGGGATATAGGCTCTGGGAAACCTCTTGAAGTCTCCTTGAATCTTTCCACTTGATCTGGCTTTTCATGCCCAAATCTGTCACCCTTAAACTAGTCTAGCCCTTCATTGTCAAACCCCCAGATTGACTCCAGTTACTTCTCACCCTCAATCCTATCAAAATCCCATTCTCTTGGTTCCTGGAGTCTGACCTCTAGTTACCCCAGTCTACACTTCACTCCCATCAAGAACCTCCCTGGACCCCTCCTCCAGTCTCCCCAAACTACTTAGCCAATCCTAGATCCCTCCCACAATCTTTCTGTATATAAGATCCATCCTGCCTCCATGAAGATGCTCAGGTTCAATCTAGGTGAGATTCAATCTGGTCTGCTGGCATTAGCATCACAGATGCTCAGAATTCTTAAGAGTCTGGCCCATGGTAAGATTCCTTAATGCAATGTGGCAGATCTTAAATAAACTTTGTTTTTCTTTGGCTAAAAGAAAGCTTGAGTAGAATGCCGGCAGGACCTGGCATGTTTGTATTTTGGGGTCTGAGAACCCCTAAACCTCAACACCCCCATGTTTCTGTAGTATCTTACAATTAACAAATCTCTTTCCTCACAATCATCTGTAAGGAAGGTAGCTCAAGTGTTACCCGTTTCCTACACCCCACACACACACCCTTTTTTTCTTTTACGGATAATAATATTGAAGCCAGGTGAGAAGTGATTTTAGGCATAGTTCATGGGGTTTCCTCAGGAACTCAAGCCCAAGTGTTCCAAGTTCAATACCCCCTCCTTCCCCTTTAATAGACCACTTAGAACACCATTGCAAGACTAAGCGTAGTCCTTCTGGGGTAATTGTGGAACTTGGAGCTATAGTATTAAAGTAGGATATGCTGGGAGCCAACTCTTTTTTTTTTTTTCAATTAAGTGAATCACAGTAGGCATTAGAAAAGGCTAATTCAGAGAGTCACAGCAGCTGTTGTGTGTACCACTAAAGGGTTGCTGTTGGCATTGTAACCTCTGGCTGTTCAGTGCTGAAGTAGATAGTGCACTAAAGAAAACGAATTTCATTTCAGAGAACATGGAGCAGTCAATCCATGCACTTGTAGCTCTTCTTTTAATCCCACACATATTTCAGTACCTCTCATGGCAATAGCTTTTTCCTCTCTGGGAAATTTGTTCTCAATAAGTAATAACTGAAGTCAATGTCACATGTCCAGCTTTTTAGGAAAATGTGTTAAGATCACAGATTTAGATTTGGAAAGGACCTACAGGTTATCTACCACCATCCCCTCAGCAAACTCAGACCTACAGAGGTGAAACCATTTGCCCAAGACATCATAGTGATATATCCAGGATCCGAGCTTAGGTCCTTCCCATTTAAATCCAGAATTCTTTACCTTACTTTACAGTGCCTTCAATGAAGGTAATTTAGCTCTACTTAGTTCCAGATTTAACATCTTTGTCATTTCTCATCATCATCATCACCACCGCCACAACTCCCTATGTATTAATTTTCTTACTTCAGAGTTATTGAAGTTATTTGATTTTGTAGATTTCTTCTTAAAGTACAGTGAGATGTTTCCTTCCAGTTTAATGGTATAATCATTGCCTTAATGAAATAGGGTATATTTTTTCAGATTAACCGTATCCGTAAACCTACCTAAAGTCAATACTTCTTTATAACATGGAAATGATGCTGAGTTCTTAAAATCTATATAAGGGAATACATACTTCCCTTGTTTTGCACATTTTCTGACAGGCTTTACCAAATTAGAAAGATTTGGAGTAAGAACCCAACAATGGACTAGTACTATAACCTGTTATCTGAAGACCAGTCTAGACAACTTCTGAAATGTTTATGACCAGAATGGTGGCAAAAAAAAGGGGGGGATATTTTGACTACAGTGGATGATGTAGGTATGGAGGAGTCTGTATATTGGTGGAAAAAGTACCCTTGCTAAGAAAGTTAGAGGATCATAGGGTTCAAAGTTAAACCTCATTCTTTTCATATAGCCAATAGCTCTTTTTCAATCAAGTTCAAATTGACAATAATATGTGTCCTTTATAGTAATTGTAGAAGACTTTACCATCATTATACCTTTTTCTCAATAAGATAGAATATGACATATTTGCAGGGTCTTCTAAGTATAGTGGCTGTGAAGAGCTGCATTTCCTTCTAAGCAGCACAAGGAAAATTCCCAATCACATTTTTCCTATGGAGAGAAATTTTTGAGACTTTTTCAGCTCAGTGATGAACTGTTTGGTGACAATGAGTAACTGTGTGAATGAATACATTTAGCAGAGCTTACCTTTGAATGCACGCTCTCTGCTTGTTTTTCAGATTAGTAGAAAGGTAAGATCACTTGTCATTAAAAAAAAACAACATCACCTTATTCCTTCTTAAGTAATAAATCTTGGGGAAGTACATTTCTGAGCCCTTCAGTCATTCCCATATGACTCAGATTGAATGAATCGTGAGTCAGAAAGCTGCAAAATTTATCTTCTGCTCTAAAATAAATAAATAAATCATTTCAAGACCTTTTAAAAAAAGGTATTTAACTTTATGTTTTCATTTAGTGTGTCATTCAACTACAGCATGGAATTTAAAGAGAACAACATAATTTGGTTATGATTTATAAAAGATAAACTTTTTCCTTTACTTTTTATGATAATTTTTTTAAGTTATGAAAGTAAGCAGTTTCATAACATAATATAATAAAAAGATGATTGTAAATGAACTTGCAATTCTATTATGTACAACTTGCTATTATTTTTAAATATATAACAAAATTATGCACATTTCTTTCTTTTTTCTTTTTTCCTCTTTTTTCCCTCTTTTTTCTTCCCTCCTTATCCCTCTTCCCTAAAGATGGCTATTGTTGGGCACAAATATATTTACATATAAATATATAAGTAAAAAATATTCTATACATACTTTTACTTATCAGTTCTTTCTCTGGATGCAGATATAACATCTTCCTTCATAGACCCTTTATAGTTAATTTGGGTATTTGTAATATTCAAGATGACTTACTCAAATTTTTTCTTAAAACAATATTGCCATTACTTTAATACAATATTCTCTTGGTTTTTCTCATTTTATTTTTCATTATTTTGTGCAAGTCTGTCCATGATTTTCCCTTTACTTTCAAGTATCTCAAACATAGATTCCAACATGTGGTTACTGATATGGTCATGTCAAGTGTGAGAAGTCATTATAAAGAACAGTCTTTAAGAATGCAGCCTTAAGTAGAGTGACGCTGTTCTGTCCTTTCTTCACATTGAGCTATGTCTTAGGTAGTTATTCTGTCCCCTCATAGTTTAAATTATAAAAACAATGTGGGATCATGAGTTGGCCCTTTAATGTACCTTCCATGACCTTGACATTGCCCTTACATCAAGTCTTACTGGGAGAAAACAAGAGAAAGCAATGGCCACCTGACAACATAGCTCTTAGCCCATTTCTGTTGATTAGTCATAATCATATTGTTATGATGTTATAATAATTATAATATTATTGTATAATATTATTATCTTCATATTATTATGATATTATAATAATTGTAATATCATATATAATTATTATATAATATATTATTATCATATTATTATATTATAATAATATTATTGTTACCCATGCACTGTTTATTAGCAGTGTGTGTATGTGTGTGTGTCTATGTGTACATACACACATAGACATACATATATTTTGAATATTATCTTGAATCTTGACGTATTTTTAGAAAATCCTTCCATAGACATTAAGAACAATTTGATCTTTATTAACTAAGGAATGGAATATTTCTAATTATGTGTTGTACCTTATGAAACATATTTGATTTTGAGTATGCCTGTGCCAGGTTAAATATCTATATTAAAATTCAAAAATTAATCAATCACCCTGCCTCATGTCTAAAACTGGATATTTGGAAATTTCCATTATTAGGAAATACTTAGATCCCAAGCATTTTAATATCTGGAAATATCTGGACAAAAAGAAAAAATGAATAGAAACAAAACTCTACTATGCTGTCATTATGGTTATTCCTGAATTTTTACTGCATTTTGCTGCAACAATGAAAGCAACCATGGAAAATGATTCCTGACTTCAAATACAATTATTTGGAAGACATAAAATTATCTCCAGTAAGAAGGGGCAATTAAAACAAATCGGTTCCATTTTCATAGTCTTTCTTTAAAACAAAGATTCTCAAAGAGTATGCTATGGCATGGTAGGGTGCAGGGTTTCCCTACGTATGTCATGAATTCTATGGAACTTACATTTGCAATCATATACTGCTACCCGAGCCTCCCATGAATTGGGCAAAACACGCTTGAAATCACATGAGCCATTACAAATAATAAATACTGTACTATGAGAATAAATAAATAAAGCTTGGACTCACTGATTGAAAACAACACTAGAAATTTGCCTGGATCTCTCTTTGGACCCATCACATCCTACTTTTTATTATACTTATTTGAATAAATGTGCATAACTCCTGCAGTAGACTATGAGCTCCTTGAGGGCAGAAACTATGTCATGTTTTCTGATCTCTGTGTTCCAGGAACTAGAGCAAAGTGTGGTCTCTAGCACAGAAGAAGAGCTTAATAAATATTTGTTGAATTAGAATCTTTTATTAGATCATGGTGTTCCTTGGTGAATCATCAGGCAAAATAGGTGTGTTGTGGCATGCTGTACTGTATAAACCAGAGAACAGACTTCCACTTCCTCATCTACACACAAAGCTAGAATCCCATATGGCCCATAATACTACAAAGAAAATTTTCTAAGAATGCAGCCACTCGTGAAAAAAAGATTGGAAATAAAATGGGCATCAGCATTTCTTCTTGTATTCTCAAAATGGAAGATGGAAAATACTCCATGTGACCAAGTTGCAACTGCACTTTCTCTACTTTCTGAACACAGTGCCAGAGGGTAAAAGTATAAGTGGGACAGTTCTGTTCCTTTAATATTTGCTATTTATTTACAGTTTATGATCATAAAATATTTTATCTCATTTGAACTCTACAACATCCCAATGAGGTAGTCACAAACATTATTATTACTATATTTTAAAAAGGGGTCCAAGTGATGGATTTTCTATTTTTTATACTTTGTTCCAGACTAGCTAGTTCATCTCCATTTTAAAATGTTGAATTCAGAAGCCACAGCTACTCTCAAAGACCATAGATGGCATAGGGAATAAAGTACTGGACTCAAAAAATTCAAGTTCAAATTCTGCCTCAGACATTTATTACCAGTGTTTGGACAAGTCATTAACCTTTTTCAGCCTTACCTTTCTCACCTGCAAAACAGGGATAAATGGAACCTACCTTACTGTATTGTTGTAATGATAAAATGGGATTATGTTTGTAAAACACTTCAGAAACCTAAAGTAGTGCATAAATGCTAACTATCTGCATTATTATACAGGAGTTGTAATCTGAATTTGTGGAAAGCATACCTATAAAGATGAAATGATATTTTCTAGGGTGTGTTTTATAGATGATGAGACAGAAATTAAGAGAAATTTGATGATTTGCCCAAGGTCACCCAGCCAATAAATAATTATTTAAAAAATGACTCTAACCCTGGTCTTGTGATGCTAATATCCACTAATTTCTTGCTTCTTGTTATTACTTAGTTCCAAAAGATCTCTTTGACTAAAAAAATAAATATTATAGTTCTTGTTATTTTTCTTATTCTTATAGCTTTCAATATAAATTACAGTAATTGTTTTCTATAATTGGAGAAACTATTTTCACTAGACACCCCTATTTGTTGATCGTACGTCTCTTTTTCTAATTGTAACTACATATTCAAATAGTGGATATGACCAATAGTATTAGATGTCTAACAAATAAAGTAGTTAAGGTTATATCTGCACTTATACTGTCAACTCAAAACAGCTGTATTTAAACAAATTTATCATTCTCACAGGACCATAGATATAGAGGTAAAAGGGTGACTGAGTCCAGCCTCCCCCCTTTAAAAAGATGAAGACACTAAAGTCTGAGGAGTTGAAATGAAGTTTAAGGTCACACAAGTAGTAAATATTAAAGGTGAGATTAGAATCCAGAACTTCTGACTCCACAAGCACTTCTCTCTGTATTACCTATTAGGAGTCAATTTGCTTAGAATTCTAAGTATGTGTAAATTTCATTTCTTCCACTTCCTGGTAGAGAATACCTAGATTTTTTTATATGACTATCACCCTCCAGAAAACTTGTGCTTAGGCTTTAGCCTAATTAATGACATCAAGGCACTTCTATCTAATACACTCTTCTGCCTTGTCAGGAGATGATCATATGCATGAAAACTGTTTTTTATAACAAGGCCCTTTTGACGTATCAGTTAACCAAACATTTGGATGGAGTCCAAGACAGACCAGGATTGTGAAAAATAACTCTGTAAAGTAGATGATGTAAAAAAAGGTTTCTTTCTGTATATCTGTACTATTGGAATTATTGACTTTGACCCCAAAAGTTGGGATAAGTTCATCTTTCCCTAAGAAAAAAGTAGTTTATCTGTGTTTTCTGAATTCTTTAAAATCAAGAATAAAGAAATACCTTCAAATGTAGTTAATACTTTCACTTATACATTTATCACAAGTACAGATTATTTGAATCACTGATAGAACTGTTAAACTTCTTTAATTTCCACTGGATTTATAATGACCCTAAGACCCTTTTTTGAAAAAAAAAATGACTTTATATTGAGCACTTTATCACAAATAAAGTCTAATATCAAACTTTCCTTTCCAACCTCACTGCATATGACTCCCTACCACTTGCTCAACTGGCCAGTTGATCTACTTAGCCTCCCCAAACCATTATATTCTCTGTCTCCTTTCAGTCACCCTGTTTACTACTTCTAGAAAATCCTCCCTTTTCCCTCTTTGCCTATTGAGTTCCTTTTTTTCCCATTCAGCTATGTAATATAAATAGTACAGATCCTGGAGTAGAGAGAACCTGGATATGAAGCCCAACTTTCCACAAATTATTAGCTATATAATGCTGAGAAAGTTATTTAACCTTTTGGAGTCTGATCATTGTCTGTTAAATGAGAGTATCAATGCTTATACTGTGGTATTATACTAATGCGTTCTCATGCATTATTATAGGATTCTTGTGAGCCAAGCATTCTTGTGAGTAAAAAAAAAATTATAAATATTGGGGTATTATATAATTATAAATTTTTTTGTTGCTACTGTCACTATTACTGCTGCTGCTATCCAGAGCAGTAACAGATAGGTTGTCAGGGCCTTTCCCCAGGGCATCAAAGTTTAAAGAGTATTCTTGTATTCTTTCAACAGATAGGAACAACTGACTTCTGGTAAGCAACAATACTTAAGAAGTTACCAAGTAATACTGAACATGAGCTTATCTTAAGCGCAAGAGCATTCTGCTCTTTCTGAGCAGCAATCTTAGTGTCTTGTCTGAAGGGAAGATACACCCAGGTCTCTGTCTCCTCCTCACCTCCCAAGAGAGTGGTGTTTCAAGGTAACTACCCTCACAGGGCCTTGTGGATCAAGCTGTCTTTGAACACTTCAACTGTTCACCACAAGACCAGAGGTCAGAAGTCCTAGCTATAACTTCGCCTTTTCTTCTAATCATTAACTACCTATCCTACCTCAGATTCCTTAATGCTACTTTTCATCTCTACAATGTACTTATCAAGTATTTTTAAATTCTATTTCTTTGTATATATGGCATACACTTCCTCTTTGATTATAACTATATAAGGACAAGAATTATGCTTTCTGTAAACTTTGTTTCTCTCCCAACAAGTGTTCCTCTCATAGTAGGCACTTGCTATGTGCTAAATCTTTGTTAATTTGAATATAGGATGCCTTTTTCCAAACCTAGTTTCTCCATATTTTATAGGTGTGTGTGTGTGTGTGTGTGTGTGTGTGTGTGTGTTGTGTGTCCCAATGAATACAATCCTGGGCCTAAATATGGCCTAAGACACTTACTAGTCTTGTGACCCTGGGCAAGTCACTTAACCCTGTTTGCCACAGTTTCCTCATCTATACAATGAACTGGAGACGGAAAAGGTAAACCACGCCAGTATCTTTGCCAAAGAAACTCCAGATGGAATCACAAAGAGTCAGAAATGACTGAAATAATTCAACAGCAAGAATGTTTGAACCAAAATATAAAACTTTAAAATTATATCTGTTGTGCCATTGACTGAGGATTTCAGCTTAAGAAGATCTGTTTATGAATCTTGATGCTGCCTTGTAAGGTATTAAATTTCCCTCCCTATCTTGTGTCATCTTTGATCTTGAGAAAAAATATCTTTTTATATCGTCATTCAAATCACTGATATAAACAATTCATGAGAGATCCCTCCAGGTTGACAGCAATCCATTCATCAACATATTTTGGGTAACGTTCTTCAAAGAGCTATGAATTCTCTCGACTGCATGATGGATGATTCATACCATTTTCCTGTGTGTGTGTGTGTGTGCGCGCGCGCACGTGCACACACACACATACACTCACAAGCAAGTACTCGTGTTTTCCACAAAGAACTCATGAGAGTATTCTTGGTTTTTATTTATTAAACTTATTTATTTTTAGCTTGTAACATCCACTTTTATAAGATTTTGAGTTCTAAATTTTCTCCCTCTCTCCTGTACACCCTCCCCAAGACAACATGCCATCTGATATAAGCTATACATGTACAATCATATTAAACATACTTCCACATTAGCACAGGACAAGGTTTAAAGGCATTGAGACAGATCAGAAAAAGCACTGCACTTAAAGTCAAAGAATCTGAGTTAAAATTCTATTTGAACTATTTGGCCAAGTCATTGAAAACATTTTGGGCTTCAATTTTTTCATCTGTAAAGTAAGGTAGAACTCTAGGGTAGCCTCAAGCCTATGGAATTCCCTTGATGAAATTAAAATAAGCTATTAATACAACATTTTAGAGCTCTTGAGTCTAACACTATCAAAAAAAGGAAATGAGGTTAATTTGGCATGACTTGTTCTTAGCAAACCCAATTATACTTTAAGTTAACAATTGATTGTCCTTCACAATAGAGTTCCAAATAGAACACTGACAAATGAATCTGTGCATTGTTTTTGATCATTAAATGTTAGGCTTAAATAACCCTGTTCAGTCTTCAGCAGTAAAACTGAATGGATCATGAATATTACTTTTCCTAGCTGTGTGACCCTGGGTAACTCACTTAATCCTTTTTACCTCAGTTTCCTTTCTGTAAAATAAACTGGAGAAAGAAATGGCAAACTACCCTAGCGTCTTTGCCAAGAAATCCCCAAATGGGATCATGAAGAGTTAGACACAATTGAAACAACCCGACAGCAACCAATGGCATAGAATACTAAGTTTTGTAGAAATATGTAATATTAGGAAATAGAGAGAATCTCGAAAAACTAATATGAGCATACAGTCTGCAGTTGTAAAAATAGCACAGAGCACAAAATGAAGAGACTTCAGTTGGAGTCCCAGTTTAGCTGTGGAACCCTGAGAAAAAACTTTATCTTACCCTATAGCCCCTAAACTGTCCCTAATCTGTATCATGTTTAATTTTAAAGTATTATATACTTATTTGTTTATAATCCATCAGCCCCTTGAGGACAGAGACAAGTTCTTTTTTATGCATTTATATTCCCAAACACTTAGCACAGTGCTTGGTACATAGTAGATATTAATTAAATGCTTATTAATTAATGATTTCTAAGGCCTCTTCCCTTAGATCTGTGATCATTTTATTGATCTGTGTTCATTTTATTAATTCCAGAGACTCAGTTTCCTCATCTATAAAATGGGGCAAATATCTTTATACTATTTAACATTTATGAAACATCTACCATGTGTTGAGCACAGGAGACACAAATACCAATTTTGCTTTCAACAAGCACACATTCTAACGGCAGAGACAAGATGTAAACACAGACACACACAGTAAAAGGGGGCAAAGAAAACACTTTGGGGAGGAAGAGGACCAAGAAAGGCTCTTGCAGATGAATAAGGGCACATTTTATACTTAGATATTTTTCCTACCTGGTCACCTACTTAGATTTGTCCTCTGATGAAACAGAAAGAGCCTCTGGGTTACGAAGACAGCATGAAACTTCATGAAGAGATTCCCATGTAGTTCCAGAAAGAAATTAGAATCTTGAAAGAAGTTAAAAGGTAATAAATGGCAGAATTTATGGGTTTTACAGCAGAAATAATTAGCAGAATGGAAAAACTTTAATTCCCAATGATGGGTCCTCTCCAAAGGAGTGAGAAAAGCAGCTTGGAAAAACAAATATACTGAAGTGAAGGACAATCTGGAAGAAGGGGGAAAAAAGGCATTAATATTAAAAGAAAATATAATATCTATCCAAGTAAAACACTTGGGTGTGGAGAGACAAATTAAGAATCAGAAGATCTTTACAAGTCAAAAAACCTGGACCACCTAACAGGAAGAACTTGAAAAATCATAAATCCTAAATGCAAGAAATAACAGAAGAAATTGCCCAGAACTTCTGAATATAGAAAACAAAGCACCAATCAATTAATGAATGTTTAAGTGTTTACTGTGTGCCAGCAATCAAAAGAATCTTGTTTGCCTCCATGAAAAAGAAAAACACTCTGCTACGAACTCCAAGACAAAAGAGTTAAATGTAACTACTCCAATGAAGGAAAAACATTCTGCAAATGACACAGAGCAATACTTTTAAAATATAAAGGGAATGAAATTAGAATAACACAGAAAATGCAGAAAGAAATGGAACATTATATGATAAAAATGAAGATGCAACCCAAAATGAAATAGCGTGCAAATGTGAATCTAATCATCAATGAAAAAAATAAGCAGTCAATAAGATGGAGGCTTTTGAAACATTTACATGAATACATACACCTACACACACACACACACACACACACACACACACACACACACACACACACAAGAAAGTTTTTTTTTAAATAGTCCAAGTAAGAAGTGATGAGCTCCCGTACTAGGGTAGTGGCTGTGTGAGTGGAGAAAATAATATTGTATGAGATGTAAAGGTGCCAATGGCAATATCTGGCACCAGATTGGATACATACAGTGAGTAAGAATGAAGATGCAAAAATGATGCTGAGGTCTTGAGTCCTAGTGCCTGGGAATCCAGATGGTAGTGATCTCACCAATGATAAGAATCTTAGGAAGAAGAAAGGGTTTTGAGGGAAAGATAATGAGTTCAGTTTTGCACATGTTAAGTTTGAGATGCCTACGACATGACATTTAATTCAAGACCCGTGTAAGGTTATTGGTAAGGTGAGACTTTACCTAAGGAGAGAAACCAGGAGTGTACATACAGATGTAGAAATCACCTGCACAGAGATAGTAACTGAACCTATGAAATCTAATGAGATCACAGTACAAAGTAGTATCTAGGAAAAAGAAAAGAGGACCCAGGAAAGGGATCTGGAGGACAGACACAGTTCATGTCCATGACCTGGATGAAGCAAAGGAAACTAAATAGAAATGCTTACATTGAGTAGAAGGAAGTTCAAGAGAGATTAATATCATGAGCCTGTATCCAGGATGGAAAAGTAATCAACAGGGTCAAAGGCTATGGAGAAGTCAACACAGACATGATGTTTGAAGACAAGGCCATTAGATTTAGAACGAAGTGATCCTTGTAACTCTGGACAGAGTAGCTTCAGCTGAATGCTAAGGACAGATGCCAGATTACAGAGGGTTTAGAAACAAATTGGGCAGCGAGATGGTACAGGTAGATAGAGTATTGGGTTTGGAGTTAGGAAGACCTGACTTCAAATCCAGCCTCAGATATTTCCTAGCTGTGTCACCCTGGGGAAGTCACTGAACCCTGTTTCCCTCAGTTTCTTCATCTGTAAAAAGACCTGCAGAAGGAAATGAATAACCACTCCAGTAACTTTGCCAAGAAAACCCCAGATGGGGGTCATGAAGAGTCAGACACAACTGAGCAACAAATTTTATTTATATAGAGACAAAATAGAGGCACCTACTGAAGTCTTCGTTCTCAAGAAGTGTAGCTGGACAGGGAAGGAGAGATGTAGACTTATATTTAGTGGGTATAATTGGATGAAATAAGAATTTTTTTTGTGAGTTTTTGTTTTATTTTGTTTTTAAGATAGGTGAGACACACTCAGACCACCATGTGTGATTGTATGAAATCAATTATAGAGAAAGAATTGGAGAGGTGTGTGTGCATATGTGTGTGTGAGAGAGAGAGAAAGAGACAGAAACAGTGAGAGAGAGATGGGGAGGGAGGGAGAGAGGGAGGGAGAGAGAGAGAGGGGGAGAGAGAGAGAGAGAGAGAGAGAGAGAGAGAGAGAGAGAGAGAGAGAGAGAGAGAGACAGAGAGAAGGAGAGAGAGGGGAGAGAGAGAGAGAGAGGGAGAGAGAGAGAGAGAGAGAGAGAGAGAGAGAGAGAGAGAGAGAGAGAGAGAGAGAGAGATGATTATTGGGGTCAATCTTCTGAAGAAGGCCTGAGGAGATAGATCAAAGGTTGAGATAGATGGTTATACCTTGGCAAAAAGAAGGGCCATATCTTCATTTGAGAAAGGAATGAAGGAGGTAGTGGAAGAAAATGTTGGCATGGTATGAGAAAAAAAGAAGATTGGGAAAGAACCTCCTGGAGAATGGCTTAAAATTATTTTTAAGGAAATATGAATTGGGATCCTCAGATGAGAGGATGGGGAAAGGGGTTGACAAGAGGCTTAAGGAAGGATCTAAAGGTTGGGGTAGGATAGCAAATTCATTAGGAAGATGCAAAAGGATTGCCTTTCTTCAGTGAGAGACCAGTTGAGATTATGCAACATAAATTTACAGTGAACCAATAAGTATGGTTTAATGATTTTCCCCACTTCTGTTAAGTAGAATGCAAATAGGGGCAAAGGTAACAAATGATGGGAGTGTAGAGTTGAACTGATGCACCAAGAGGTCAAGATACAGAAGAGAAGAGAGTATAGCCAATTATGTATACTCTGGAGGAAAACTGAGAGGTAGAGAAATTAGAGGTCATAACAGTTAAGGGTGACAAGGCACAGAAGAGGGAAAAGTGAAATGATATCCTATTATGGTCAGATAAAGAAATTTGAGTTCATAAATACGGAAGTAGAACATCTGTGGATAATAGAAAGATCTATGTGGAAGTAAAGGAGAGGAATAAGGAATGGAAAGTAAGTAGAATAAGGAACTAGGAAGTGATGGAGTTGGGGGGGGGGGGCGGATCAATGATCACGGTGAAGTTCCCTTTGTATGAAGGCAGCTGTAGAGGTGAGAAAGGCTGTTAGATTGTCAGGAACTCATTAAAGAGGGAAAGAAATCCAAGGGTTGTTGTGAACCAAGCATTTTGTCAACATCAGAGCCCGAGAGAAAAGCAAGTTGTTATTTTTTCTATTAGAGTTATGTTTCCCCCAAAAAAAATGCTGATTATGCATATCCCAAAAATTCATGAAAAGGGAGATAGTTATAAATGGATACATTAAATAAATATGAATCATTTTCATTGGAAGTTTCCCAAATGTAGTCGGTCTTTAAATATTTCATGCCAACTTCAAGAATGCTGCTTTATCATTTAGATTGCCTTCTTAGAACCCCGTCTTTAATATGAATTTGCCTTAGTTTTGATATTACTGGCTGTATAGAGGCGCCCTCTGCTGTTGTTGAGAGATTTTTATAATTTCAGTTTTCTAACAAAGCTACAATTTCTGAGAATTTCATTTTAAAAACTCAGCAGAGAAGGTTTACTCTGATTTGTCACTGGAATCAGCTATAAGCTGTAAAATTATAGTTAGAAAAGTAGACAGTCTGGGCTGTCTGCATAGGACAAGCACATTCCTAAAATATTGACATAGTCATTCTTTTGATTTGATTTGAAGTATACCACCTGATTATTAATTGCAAGGGTGAAAGATTTTACTATGAATAAGTACGCATTACTAATGGCATTTGAGAACATGATCTAAGATGGATAGTAAATTTATATCCACAGGACACTTTGGTTTGGGATTTTCTGAAATTTCCAGTATTGCACAGTAATCAACAAGTGTTTTTACTAAGTCGTTATTATGTGCCAACCACTATACTAGATGTTAGGGATGCAAATGCAAATAGAGATGGGTGGCTGGGTGGTACAGTGGATAGTGTGCTGGGTGTGGAGTCAGAAAGACCTGTGTTCACTTCCTCCCTGAGACTCTGACTAGCTATGTGTTTGTGAGCAAAGTGATTTAACCTCTCTGAGTATGAGTTTACTCATCTGAAAAACAAGGAAAATATTCCAGTATTCCCTCATAAAGTGTTTACTTTTACTTGTGTAGATTTTGCCTTTTAAGGAATACTTAGAGTCCAAGTTTAAAAATATTTGTCAAAGCTTCTTCCATAACACTGAATGCACAAAACTGAATAATAGCCTTTGACAAACCATGCTTGCTTTTCAGACTTCAATACCTTGAAAAATGTTGGCATGAATACAGGGTAAAAGTTATACAGATTCTTGGGAATTTGTGGTAAGACATGGTAGTAACAACTTTTCATCTAGACTTTTCTTCACTCCAATTAGAATGGACTGACAGTATAAAAGAAGTAGTGTCCATGCCTGGGGCATTTCAGTATCGAGTAAAATAATGGCAGAGAAAAAGAGTAGAATTAAATTACTTGTAATACAACCATTAAAGTGAAATTCCAGTTCCTAATCTTCAAAGTGTCTAGTGTACTGCACACAAACCTAGGTACAAGGCAAGGCAAATATTAGCAACACCAACTCTGAATAGAGGTAGGGGGGGTGTGTGTGCGTACGTGCGTGCGTGCGTGGTGTGTGTGTGTGTGTGTGTGTGTGTACATGTACATTTGGACTCAACCTCTGTTTTCACTCCAAAAGAGAACTTCTGGTAAGGAAATTCCCTCCCCTCCATCGATCTAGGTTGGCATTTGCTCTGCAATGTAGAAACCAAAAGAATTTCCTGAGGAACTGAGAGATTAAGTGATTTGCCTAGGGTCATATAGCCTGTGAATTTACAAGGTGGGACTTGAAGCCATCTCTCTAACCCCAAGAGCACACAGGGATTTACCTTAAGTGTGTGGAATATAAATTTAAATAGGTGACATGTAAGAAACATGACAAACACAAATGTGCAGTCTTTGATAATTTATTCCTGACACTAGCATTTTGTGTGCCACCATCAAATGGGCATCTTCAACATCTTCAGGTACCTAGTAACAAGCATTCCTCTGCTGCAATTTCAGTCTCTTCAGGCAGTTAAAATCCATCACTTCTACTGTACTTTTCTTAGAGCACCTAGGTACAATGGAAAGAGGACATGAATTCAAATCCTCCCCCTAGTGCTTACTATAGGTGTGACCTCAGTCAAGTCACCTTCCCTTCTTCTGTAAAATCAGGACAGACCAGGATCATTCATCCTGTGAAGCAGTAGGAGATTGGCATGCTGATGGAAGTGGATTTGTGTGTGGCACCCAGCCTCCTGGCCTGGCCTACTGCATCAGTTCTCAGGGTGGAATGGTGCCCATTACCAATAATGTCAAAAACCAGCTACTAAAGAGCAAGTGCATGCAGCCTGCATTCATTACTTCTGTCTGACATTGAGCACCCTGGAAGGAAAGCCAACAAGATGTACATCCTCAAGTTCATCTGAAGGCATTAGGTGACCTAATTATAAAAGAGGAGCCATTTTACTGCAGCCCTCTTTCATAAGCATTAGTCTTTGAGGATCTTTTAAATGAATACAACCTTTCCACACAACGTAACAGTAGGCAATCACTAAAAATAACTAAAATTTTACATTTAAATTAAAAATGTTTTAAATCACTTAAAATCCCTAAAAAAGCCTCTTAGAAATGGCATCTCAGGGTTTAGGATGCCTTGTTCAGGAGATAAATATTCTGCTTTGAGAGAAAAACCATGGTCTTTAAAGTAAGTTAGAAATGTCTGTGCTATTCAAGATGTGACATTGTTGCTGCCTGAAGTCATTTTGTGCAAATGGGAGTGACTGAGTCCAAGCGAGAGTCACTGTATATAGTCACGACTTTTATTTGTTCATTTTCTTTTTTTCTTATCTGTTTCTTTTTTGAGGCAATTGGGGTTAAGTGACTTGCCCAGGATCACACAGCTAGTAAGTGTCTGATCCAGATTTGAACTCAGGTCCTCTTAATTCTTGGTGTTCTATCCGCCATGCCACCTTACTGACCCTGTCCATTTTCTGTCTAACAGAGCTGGCCTCAGAGGAATGGAGTAAGGCCTCATTTAGGAGAGAGTACTTGAAAAGAGCTTTGAAGGAAGTAAAGGATTCTGAGAGTTCAAGATGAAGAAGAAATGCCCTCTAGGCATGGGACACAACCACACAGAGGAATCTGGGGACATAGGATGTTTAGCGAACCATAAGGAGGCCCGTGTGAAGGGACTGTAGAAAGAAAAGAGAACTGTGTAATAAGGCAGAACTTTGTCTCCTCATTTCCCACCTGATCACCCGCATTGTGGACTCTTCTTTGTTTTCTCCCACCATACTCGGTTTGAATTTCTTTTTTTACTTCATCCCGTTCCCAATAAAGCCATCCTTGGGAAATCTCTTTATCTTGCAAGATCTAATCATCCTTGGTACTCACAGCTCATGAGTAGCCTCTGATGTGGAAGGTGAAGCCATGAAATCCTCAAGCAGGCTAAGTCAGATATCTCCTCTGATATTTCATTTCCCACCTAACTGCCTTGGTTTTTGTTTGTTTGTTTGTTTTTGTTTCTCTGTCTTTTGATTCTCCAGCTTCATTTTGGATTTCTTTGACTTCTCCACTGTGTGCTCTTGCTGGGTACCGATCCACCCCTCTGCTTTTTAATTTTCTTCTGCGTGTCTTTCCTATTCGATTGTAAGCTCCTTGAAGGAAGAGATAAGTCTTTTTCATATTTGCATCTCCCGCTTAGCACTCTACTTGTCACATAGAAGGCACGTAATAAATGTTTGTTGACTCTTCAAGTGTTATGTGCTTAACGGTTCAGGGATCTGGGCCTGCACATAACTGTGCCAGTGAGACGGAGCTAGGAGCTGGGGACCAGAGAAGGATTGTGGTGGTTTTAGGTAAGGAAAGAGTCATCAACAACTCGTTTCTTAGTGAAGGCTGCTTTCACTGTCCTCCATCCTCATGTTCCTTCAGGCCTCCATACCACTTTGTGGCCATGTTCACACCATGCTACTGCTCCACTCTATCCCCCCACCTTCTTTCCAGTTCCCCTTTATTTGTTGTTTTCCTCCGTTCCAGTATAAACTCCTTGAAGGCAAAGACCGTCTTGCTTCCTTGTATTTGTACCCTCAGCCTTTTTCACAAAGCCTGGCATATAATAATCATGTAAAACATGAAATATGTGTCTAACTAGCTAATATAGCTATCACTTATCTTGGAATAGAGGCATTACCAATCAGACAAAAAATGCAAGTTGTCCTTTCTTATTCTTGGCTACTTACCCATCAAAACATAGCAGTTTTTATTTATGCTGTTAATGGATGCTTTAAGATGAGGGCAGGGAGATGGGTCTTTAGGCTATTAGACCAAACTGTATTAGTATTAAGAAGGGACTTTCAATAAGGAAGACAAAGATTAGTTGGGAAAGCTTTGGGCTAGGTAAATTTGTTTTGATTTTCTAAAAATGGTTCATCCAGTGGTCTCAAATTCCAGGGTTCATTTTTTTTTTAAAGTTTCCCCTAGTAAACCATAAAGGTTATAGAGAATTTGGAGGAGAATACTCTTATTTGGACACTCTTGTTTATCTCTAGATATGTGGGCATCTTTATTCCTAAAAAAATTGGAGTACTTTCCAACTCAGGTGTCCCCATACTTACAACTCCCTTGTAATGCAAGTTGACCTCATTTCCTATCCAACCTAGGTCAATTCACTTGCAATAATCTGGCCTTTAGTGTGATATTTTCATTAGACACCAAAATATTAGGATGATTGTAGCTAAAATCAGAGTATGCTAGGTACACAACTTTCTTTTCAATCAAAAAAGACTGAAATATCCTAAGAAAAGTCCAATGTCCGTATGACTCTACAAGCGGAATGAGTGTATGATAAAATATGTTAAGTAGAGTGATATATGCAGCCAATCCCCTGAATTTTCAAAGCTCTAAATGGATAGTGACCTCACGTTAATCATTCCATCTCCAGAACTGCCCTGGGGCTTCGTTTTTTTGTTTTCTTTTGTTTTGTTTAGTCTTATCATATGCAGAGGTCTTCTTTTCTCATTATGTTCATCTGTCATATTTTCTTTATCATACCATAGCATTTTTTCCATCAATTTCTTTTTCTTTGTTTCCCTAAAAATTGGTGAGCTATCATGGTATCAATGTCTGGTAACCTATACTATAACTTCAAAACCACTGTATGGTGTAGACATGTTTAACCAAGTTTCTTACACCTAAGAAAACTATAGTTGGGAAAGTTAGAAATCCTTTTTTTTCCAAGACTATTTCCAGGACCAAATCCTTAAAATGAAACATCAATAATATTTATTCTTTTCATTTCCATGTTTTTCCTAATACTGAGAGTCACTTGAGTAACATATGGTAGAAATTTAAAAATCAAAACCATATACAATTATTTTTCATCTTAAATAATATTGATTCTCTTTGCCCTAAAATTCACCAGTCAACCTATAAGTATGTTATTTTCCACTCACTAAGCATCCATTCTCCTGGAAATGCCCCTGAACAAAGATTACCAATAACTATTCTGCAGAGGGGCTGTTATTTGGCAACTTGAACAATGAGATGTATTTTTGAGAATGTTACCACTTTCTCAGCTAATAGTACAGTTATGCTTGAATGCCTTTTTTGTAAGGATCTCCAAGTGTTTCTATCCTCTCTTTTATTATTGTGCCACAGGGTAAAAGGACAGTTATCACATTTATGTGATGGTAATATTGAAAGAGTTATACAATGAGAGCTAATAACCAACAGAAGTACTGAGGTTTCTGGATCTAAGTCAGACATCCCCGTACGTATTCAATACAACCAGGATACATAGCATTGTACTACATAGTTATTCCCTCTGACTTTCAGACCTATTACAAATAAAAAACAATCTATAGTCTTGGCTATGTGTGGTAATAACAGTAATAATGACTTATATTACTGTTCCCATCACACAGATGGAGAAATTGTGGCTCAGAAAGGCTCATGCAATTCAAAAAACATTTTTAAAGCACTTATAATTGTATAGCTCAGAGACGGTATGGTAGAGTGGATAGACATGTGGCCTCACAGCCCGAAACAGGATGACTTCTGAATTTCTTTTGCCTGTGAGAATCCACGATTTGGTGAAAAGTAAAAGCAGCCATAATTCCCATTTCCCCAATCAATTTGTGTATCTACTGTTCCATAATGCTTTTTGCATTAACAAAATCTCCTTTCAGTTTGCCAAGAGAGTCTTTAAAAAGAAGATGAAATAAGGATCCAAGAAGAATTAGATTTTAAATTTGTTTTGAGACATTTGATTGATTTGTGACAATGGTTCCTGACCATGGAAACAGAAAGCACTTGCTAATGGATTATGATCTATTGACTAAGTAGATGACAGTACAGAAAGGGCTTTTCTTTCCCCCAAAAGGAAACAAGATCAGGAGGGAATGGAATCCTGCAGCTTATGATTTCTCTTTGGTTGAGTTAAGCTCATACATGTATTGGGTTTGTGGACAGCTTTGTCAGAAAAAGAGCAAAGTAGCAGTAATAGCAAAAGTAGCCAGAAGTAAATGTGCTGTTTACCTCAAGGAAATCTCTAAAGCATTCTGCTGTATCAAAGTAGGGTAGCCAAGCCAGACTGAGGCTGTTTGCTAGTAATTGTGGAAATGAATGCTTAAGGAAGGACAATTAAGGAAATTGTTTGGATGGAACATAAAAGGATTATGGAAGGAGAATACTAACAGTTGGGGAATGGCTATGACTGTCCTCTTCCAAGAAAATCTCCAAGGCCAGTTTTAAAGTAGGAAAATAAAGTGATGAATTGAGTCAGGAGTAGATACCAACACGCATTCACTCTGTAAGTGAAGAAAAACTCCATGGGTAGGAGATTGGTTGGTTTATATTCACTTTGCTTAACCAGTGGAGCTTTCTTTGGACATCTTTCTCTATGAACTGATTTTTTGTCAAGGTCACAATTATTCTTTTTGCTAAACTTGGAGTCAGGAACCCTGGCTTAAATTAAAATTTAAATTAAATCCTAGATTTAATATCTATAACTTGTACAACTTTGGGCTGGCTGTTTATGGTAAAGATTGTGACCAAGAGTCACAACAGCATGGATAGACTTCAGTGGTTTGTGACCTACATCCTTGGAGGGAACTTTCAAAGTGATAAGATCACGAAGTCCTCCAAGTATGAATGACCAGGCACAAGTCACTATTCGGAGAAACCCTCACTTTCCTCATCTGAAAAGCCTCACAGGGTTTCAGTGGGGGGAAATGCTTTGTAACCGTAAAGTTCTATATAAATGTGAGTTAGTATAATTATAGGCATGTCTACACACACACGCACACACACACACACACACATTGTGTTTTGAACCATAATCTGATTTGACAGCAAAAATATTTCATTATTTCTGTGTCACTTGTTTCCATAGTGTTCTAAGAAAGACATTTTAAAAAAAAATTAGCAAGATTATTGAACAGACAAGAATTTAATCCTGGTGTGAAGATCAATTTATCTTTAGCACCCTGGTCAGAAATTTTGTTTTCGTTCTGTAATGATTCCTATTTGTCACATGTCCTCAGGCAGCACACAAAGAATCACGATCTTGATTCTAATTAACTATTTTAGATAAAACCCTTACTCAAAAAAGGACTCAAGTATTCACTGGAAGTAAATAAATTGATGCTGTTCTTAATAGAGAAGATCTGTATGTTTTTAGAAATGAACATTCATATTGCCATGTATCGAGTTTCTTCTTCAAAAATATTTTCATGATGTAAGCAAAACCTAGGCAAGAATATAAAAAAATCACCTAGTGAAGACAGTCCACTGGTCTCCTTCCCTCCCACTCCCACAAACACATATATACACACATCTTGAGTCAGTTAAGTAATTAATAACCCCATTTTAAAGATGAGGTAAATGAGGTACAAAGAAAGATATTTGGCATTTAAAAATAGAAATTCTTGTTCTTGTAATGCATCGGTAATTGGTGGAATTTTAGACAGTGAGACAGAATAAACAATTTTAGGCTGTATATGAAAGGACAGTTTTGATGGGGGTAGGGAAGGGGTAGTGATGGTGTATACTCCCTAAAATCAACCTCTAAACTTCAAGCTGTTATGGGATCATTTGATTAGAATTTTAATTGCTTTCCTTACAATTGAAGTATATTTAAAATCAGACATTCCCAATACTCTAAGTTGAGAATCCTCATTTATTTTCTTTAAGTTCTGTGTGAATTTTAACAGACCTGCAGGATTTTCAAAGACTCAAGAGCTCTCCTGAGTGGTTCTAAGTACTTTTTAAACTTGTAAAGTTTTCCATTCAGTTATTTTTGTTTGCGTGGAGGAAGTTATTATGGTGATGGATTCTAGTTGTTGTCGATGTTTTAATAGCGACCAACTGAGAGTTACAGTTTCTGGGTCACAGTTCTTTTCTTTTGCCCCCCTTTCTTTTTTCATCACTTACCACATCCTCACTTCCTTACTTCTTTTAAGATGTTTTATAACCTCATTCCCAAAAGTATGTACTCCTAGAACTTCAGTCATATTTTCCTTTCTCTGTGGATGTGTATGTGTTTGTTCTTCATTGCTAAAGAGGGCCATGCCATCAGAGAAAAGCTGACATGGCTTGCACTTGGCTTTGTTTTGCATGAGGCAGGGCTGTGCAGGTCACCAGCCTCACTTCTCCTGCAGAGCCATCTGAATTCAATGACCAGATATTCATCAGGGGGAATGACTGGAAATGACCCAGGATAAGGCAATTGGGGTTAAGTGACTTGCCCAAAGTCACACAGCTAGTGAGTGTCAAGTGTCTGAGGTGAAATTTGAACTCAGGTCCTCCTGACTTCTGTACTGGTGCCCTATCCACTGCACCACTTAACTGACCCTTCTCTGTGGATATTTGTAATAGGTAAAGAGATAAGATAAGAAGGGTTTGATGGATGGAGTGCTGGGCCTAGAATCAGGAAGACCTGAGTTCAAATCCAACCTCAAATAGCTGTATGACCCTAGAGGAGATTTCACTTCTGTTTGCTTCAGTTTCCTCAACTGTAAGGAGGGTAATAAGAGCACCAATCTCTCAGGGTTGCTGTGAAGGTTAAATAGGTTTGGTAAGGAAAGTAAAGAGCTTAGCGCAGGGTCCAGCATAGAGTAGGTGCTAAATAAATGCTAATTGTTATTATTATGATATTTTACAAGCAGATGCCATTTCTATACAATATTGCCCAGCACTAGAAAATAAGGTAATTTCCTGTGTTATCATTTTTTTCAAATGAGATTTTTTTTTTTAATTTTAGGAGTAGATATTATTTTCTCAGTCAGTCAATAGTCAATAACCGGTAAAACTCTAGGACAGTATTTTGTCTCTTTTTGTATCCTCAGGGCTTGGCACAATGCCTGGCACAAATGTTTATTGATTATTGATAATTATTTATTGATTGCTGATTGACTATATCAGGCATTGTTCTATGCTTTGGGACACAAAAAATTAAGAAGACAGCCCATCTAATGAGATAAGAAAACACACCAAAGAAAGAAATGGGGAGTTCTGAGGTAACCTGAGGTTTCCTGAAGGCATGGTGGAGTCTAGTCCAAATACAGTACTGGGTGGGAAGTGAAGAATTAGCTGGCCTGGGACAGCTTTGTAAAAGGAAGTTTTGGAAGGAGTTCTCTCATCTGTCCTCATGCCAGCTGAGGGGCAGAAGATACTAGGGTACTAAAGTTGTATGACTACCAAATCTGAGGCAATCTAGCAACAAGAAGAGTTTCCCTGTGATGACATTTCCTGAGGAGCATGCCCCTTGATGCAGTGTAGTCCTAGTAGTGAAGCTTGGTGAAAAAGTGGTAATAACTCTCTACTCATTTGCCATCCTACTTTAGTGCTTAGAATGCCAAAACTGCAGTCAGGAAGACTTAAATTCAAATCCCACTTCTGGAAGTACTGGCTTTACTAATCATCTGACCTTTGCTAAGTCAATTGTGGACTTCAGTCTCTTTATCTGTAAAATGAGGATGTTGAACTAGATGATCTTTGAGGTGTCTTTCAGCTCTGAGTGGATGGTCCTGTATGATGGAAAGCATCTAGATGAAAACTTTAAAGATTGCCTAAGGTTGGGGTCCTACTGAGGACCTCATTTCACAGAGATCACTTTCTTCTAGGAACTGACCCACAAATTCTTTATTATAATGTAAATATAACTGATTTCTCATGTTGAGTTATTGAACTCCTAAGCTATCAGGTTCCTGAGTTCAGAGTCCTGTCGCTCTAAATCTCTGATTACTTATATCCCCTTATCTGCCCCCTCCCCTCTTTACTTAGGTGCTCTGCTATTAGTACCCACATCCTTATACCCTTCTGTCTAGATATTATAAATTCCCAGTGTGTCATTTCCAGATAAAATATGAGGATGAAGGCATTCAGAAGTGTTTCCACCCAGCTCATTTCGGGTGGCTCTCAAGTTTATTAATAAAACTTAACTAGCTAAAATTCCTGGAGTGTGCCAGCCATGCATCCCTAGCTCCTTAAAGTTTCCTGCTCCCCTGTGATATTAAAACAGTAACAAAAGAGAATGTACTTTGCCCCTGGAATATCTCTCTGCCCACCCACACACCCTCATTTAGAATTGTTTTAGTAGAGCCTTATGAGCAAAATGTATTCATTCCCCCTTGTATCATACTGTCTGGCAATAAGGCAGCCTCCCACATTCCTACATAACTATTTACTAAATTGTTACAATCAAATTGTAGTTGTAACCAACTACAAGCCACGCCCCTAGAATTGGGGAAGGAAGGCACAAGGAAAACCTCAGATCCAAAACAATTCCAGTTTTCCCATTATCCTCATCTTCTCCCCAAGAACCAGATAACTAGTTCATTTATCAAGTGCGTAAATGAAGAACTTATATGAATATTTTTCTAATTTGCACCAATCACAAAACTATTTGGAAATATGAAGATCTACTTCAACTATCAACAGACTTTTTAACTTTTTATATAGATTTGAAAGATATCACTTAAATGGTTGGACTGAAGTAGAAAAGACAAAGCCACTAAAACATGGAAGACTTAGCCTTTGCTTATCTTTTCATTTCCAAAATGGTAAACTGCTACTTCAGTAGGAAAATATTGTCCTAGCTTCTGCCAAATGATATGAAATTGGAAGAAAAAAGACTTCAAAATAGAAGCACAGTGAAAATTTATTAATAGTCATTATTGGCTATTACCTAAGTCCATGCATGCCTTTTGGTAAATACTGATCTGATTTGTTTCTTTGAAATGCACTCAAAGGATAATTTGGAAATTCTTTCCTTGTATTTCCCGAGTCTTTTATATTTCTTATTTAGTAGTAGACTCTTCTCCTGAAGTTTCCGAAATACTTAGCACTAATAGCCACTATAGCCCCTGCTCATAACACTGATAACCAACCCCCTACAGCCTCTCATTAGAGCTTCCTGAGCATTTTTTTTAAAATGGTCCCAATTTCTTGGGATATAGTCTACTGCAAAGCTCTAGCCCTAAAATACAAGTAGGTAAACAAGGGAAATATGTCAGCAAGAGAAAAAGGTGGATTTTTAGAATTAAGAAAAAAATTATTAAGAAGAAATAATTGGAGAAGATTGATATATAAGGAATAATTATGTCTGTGTACCTTGATTAACATGATAGATATGTGCCAGGAAAAAAAAAATCAATCTTTTAAAACATTATTTTTTTAAAATACAAAGGGACATGACATTCAATCCTGTGGTAAATTCTTTTGGAAAGTGAAAGGAATCTTTCTAAGCAAATAATCAATCCTTCAATTTATTGATTGAAATAATTTAATTTTCAAATATTGTTTGAATAAGGGAGGATGCAAGCACAGAGAAAAGGATGCAAGTCAAGAGGAACCCATCTTGGAGTCAGGAAGACCTGGTGCAAGTCCTGTATCTGACAAATACTGACCCTAGGAAAGTCACTTACCATCTCAATATTAATTAATCAGTCAGCGCTTACTAAATACCTACTGTGTGCCAGATGCTGTGCCAAGCTCATTAAGATGGTGATTTATAGATGAGTTTCCTAGTGGCAGAGGTAGAAGAAGGGGGAATTCACCATCCCTGAGGAAATCACAACTCTAGACTATAGCAACAGGAACAACAAAAAAAGTTAAAATAAAGCAAAGAATCAGACAGTAAATGCTTTACATAAGAAATTTCAGATTCTTTACTTTAAAGACCGGAGCAGAACATATTTTTGTGATCAGTGCAGACATAATATCAAGACAAAACTAAAATGAAAAAATACAACCACCGTAAATCTGCTTCATTTGAGCTCCAAATCAGAATCGAAAACAGCTAACCGCAGGATACAGTTCCATTTAGGGAAGATTAAAATTGTTTTAACAAAACCATTTCTTTTTAGTTGAGATTGACATTTCAGGCAAGCATATTCAAAAAGAAACCCAGAAATGATAAATCCAGGCAAATATTGTGGTCCTAAGTTTAAAATTGAGCTTGTTTGGACCTCCCTCTACTAGTATTTATTGTCTCATCACTTCCTATGAGTTTCTTTTTGTATGAAGATATCAGGAGTATTAAAAAAAAATGCCGAGAACTCAGATTGGAAGGGGGTATGAGGTACCTTTTTAAGAGTTTTGAGTCTCAGAGCTGGATTTTTGGAATTGTAGATTCTGGCTAGAACTAGTCCTGGATCCTCTCAAGAGCCAGTTTCCAAACCTTAATGTTGAAATCAGACAAGAATGGGTAGTACAACTTTCTGAAGGCCAAAAACCAAACCTGAACAAAAATTTTATTCTTTTCTTTCCTTTGCAGATTTTAGACCTTGCCACTTATATTTTAAAATGATATTTTAAGGAGTCTGCAGCTATTCCGTCCCTGATAAGATGAGCAGTATAACAATGAGACTAAGGTCATCAATTTTATGACCAGGTATGACTGTGTACTTCCCAGGTGCATGACTAGTGTAGACACTTCACCCCTGACAGCTTCCCAGCACTACCCTGTGCTCCCCCAGGCTGGATTTGAACCCAGAATGGGTTCTTCCACTGTCTTCCAGGTAAAGCATGATTAAAATATAAATGGGTTTCTCATCTTTGAGTACTGAAGGTAAATTATTTCTTACAGTCTTCAACCAGTAGATCTGATCTTCCTTTGAAAACAGTGCAATAACATTCATGAAAGATATAAAACACTATTAATCAGATAACACTAAACAGCTAGCATTAGCATTTCAGCCACATTTTCCATCCCATTGAGGTAGGTACTATTACTGCCTATCCTTGTTTTACAGATGTAGAAACTTCCACTGCAAGAGTTTAGGTTACTTGCTCAGAGTCACATAGTCAGTAAATGTCTAAGGCAAGATTTGACATGAGTTCTTCCTACCTCCCAGCCTGACAGGCTCCTCACTGCATCACCTAACTGCCACTGCTCCCACCTGGTAGAATAGGGAGAGCTCTGATGGTGGATGAAGATCATTTGAATTCATATACTGAATCCAACCCTGGCTATGAAAACAACCTCTCTAGGGCTCCATTTCTTAAACTAAACCAATATTTTATTAAGTACCAACTATACACAAGACACTTTACTGGGCAAGAGGGGAAAGATATAAAGATAGAAACAAGACAGTCCCTGCCCTCAGGGAGTTGAATCACTGACCGATCCAAACTGCGCTCACATAATAAAAGTGTATACGCATTGAGAGAGACAGAGGAGAGCAGAGCAGAGGAGGGAAGGGGATGGCGAGAAGAGAGATACAGAGAAACAGAGAGACAAAGACAGAGGGGTACAGGAGAGAGAGAGAGATAGAGAGAGAGAGAGAGAGAGAGAGGAGAGAGAGAGAGAGAGAGAGAGAGAGAGAGAGAAATTCCTAATACCTAGGAGGGACCTGGGACTGCTTCAAAAAGGAGGGGACAATGCCTGGACTTGGAAGGAAACTAAGAATTCTTGAGGCAGGGGTAAAGAGATCATCCATTCTAGACATGGAAGATAAAGGAAAAAGGCAAAAGCTGGAAAATTGTATACATGGAACAACCTGAAGGACCATTTCACTAGGACTGGAGGTGAGGAGACTAAATTAGAAGACTTTTTAAACAGACCAGGCTAGGGGTGATGTGGATCTGAACTAAGAGAGGCAGTGTATGAATGAATAAAGTGGACAGATGATAAAGATGTGGAAATAAATTGGTTTGAGCCAAGATAAACATCTCTAGTTCAGCCAATTCTTCCCCAACCTATTTCGGCTCCTCTCCTTCTGAGAATAGGATTATCAGGTCAGAGACTTAGTGCTATAAAGGACTCAGAGTTCATCAAATCCATATGCCACATTTTGAAACTGATGAAAATGAGTGTGAAAATGGTGAAATGACTCTGCCCAAGGTCACCCAGTCAGTAACTAACATGCCCAGAATTCAGGTCCTGCTTTTCAAATCTTGTACCATGCTTTTTCATGGAGAATAAGAAGAAATAACAGGAGGGTGAAGAATGAAAATGCTCTCATCCATCATCAATGCCTCTCCCTCTTTATCTTTAGTATAATATTCAAAGAATTTATATGAAAAAACTTCTAGAACACATCCTCCATAGATGCCAAAGGCCTTCTCAAAGCATTTTCCACCATCTCTGTGTTTATTACAGGTATTTGAGGTATTTTTGTAGTTTGTCCTTGGTTGCAATGAAATCTTCATAGCTATAGAATCCATAAAATTGGCAAATCCATCAACATTTATTGAGTATCCAATGTGTGCTGTGAAGGATATAAAAACAATTAAAACAAACAAACCAGATTAAATATGTGTGCTATAACTTAAGAACACTTAGAAATAAAGACGTTGACTCTTCAGTGGATCTATGATATCACCGATAGGGCAGTACTTCCAGTAACCCATTCACGTCTTCTCATTGTGCTTGACTCCTCTCCATTTTCTTCCATAAATTCTCCACAAAGCATCTACTCAATGTGCGGGAATCCTTCACTGAAATGCCTTAACATGGAGTAAATACCAGTAGAACATATGGGCTTTCCATCAGTGATCACTGCCTATTGCTATAGGATACTAGAGCTATCTGCTTTTCTGTTTATTTGTATTTTAAATATCCTAATATCTAAACACGCAAACCCTTAACCAGGTGTACTCTAGGATGGCAGTCTCCACAAGAATCTAAAGAGGAGAACATATTACAGGCCACACATTTCAGCCACTGCTGAGACCACTCTTGTGGGAAGAGGGTCATGGTAACTGATCAAATTATAAAGTGTATTGAAGCCAAGCTGTCTTTTCCATTTCCTAAATTCTTTTAGATGAATATAGACTTCCTTCTGCTTTTCCTATTTGGTCATGGTCTTGAAAAGATATATCTGAGAATAAATAAATAAGAATGGTGTTCTTTAGAAAAAAGAATAACAAGTATTATTCTTCTCCTTAGGTTGTTTATCTTATCAACCTTGAGTAAGGGAATAGCCATATTAATCATGATTTAATAAAAGATGACCCCTTATAATCTTTTCAGTAAAACTCCTGATTCCCCTTTCTTAAACTCTGTGACTATCCAGAGGATCATGAAGTTACAATTATTTTGAAATATGTTCAATGTGTTCTAGGTGTAACAGGCTTCTACTTTTTCTGAGATCCTGTCTTCATTTAAATTAAAATTCTTTCCTAAAGATGAATTTGTCCTTCATGATCAGATGGAGTATAATGCCTACTATGTGCAAGGGACTAGTAAGATTAAGATAGAAATTATAAAAATCCTGCCTTCAGGAAGATTGAGGGGAAGCAATATGTGCAGAGATAACTGTCATACAAGACACATAATTAGAAATAGAATATTCTCATATTCAGGGAATTCATACATCTATGTATGTAGGAAAATCTAATAATTGTGTAGGCAAAATAAACATATTTGAAAAGGTCTATATTAAATTCATATATGCTTAGAGTTTAGGCAAAGAAAGTATAAAATAACTAGAAATACTTCTGAAAATTCTAGCTATTGACACATGCCCTCAGAGCAAGATACCATTTCATCACATACCATTACTTAATTTGGTTTGAAAATGCCAAAGTCATTTTCGGCTCCTGCCAGGTGAGTAGTTCAATAAAGAACTCTTTACAACACCAAGGACAAACAATTATTTGTTCTCAAATATATGTGTATGTGAGTATATATAAATACACACACACACACACACACACTGGGGAATATGTGTGTGTGTGTTTGTGTGTGTGTCGATCTGCAAAATTTAGTAACTATTACTTGAAGAAAATGACATTTGTCGAAAGATACCTCTTTCATTACTTTGATGCTCTAATGTTGTCAGTAACAGCCAGGAGACATTGTTCCCAACTGTGACGACTCAGTGCTCAAGGGGGACAGACAGAGAAGGGAGCAAAATCAATTGAGCCTCTGTAATTTGGGCAGCCAAATTTTTACATATGTATGTATATATACACACACACACATATACATAAAATACATATATACCAATAGCCAGTAGGAGCTTTTAATTAGATACAGATTGGCCTTTTATTTCCATTCCAGTCTTATAATTCACTTGAAGTACCAAAGAAGGGAAGTATTACCTCTGCTGCTTAAGCAGCAGGTCTGCTTCCACTTAGCTGCTTAAGAGAGGCTTACCTCTCTTCTAGAGCTACTACCCACTAGAAATCCATTTTAATGAAAGCTATATTTAAAGTGGCTCCAAACATACTGCAGTAACTTTTTTTTTTTGTCAATTTGACCTTTTCTGAAAGCTTGCAGCAATAGCATTTCACACTAACTTGTGCAAATCCCTAGGTTTAATTACTTTCTTGAATAAGAGAGGACGTTAGGATATTCAAAATAGCCTTTCCTATTAATAATGTTAAATTGAGTGGGATGAGAGTATTCAAAAGAGTTGAGTTAAAATGGACATATAGTTACGAATTTAAAAAGGATAAATGTGTGCTTGTACCCCATCTCTAACCTTGAAGAAAAATATATAGTATAAGTTTTTTCCTTTGGAAAACTGGATTCTAGGGTTAGATCTAGGAAGTACTAGAGATTATCTAGATCCCTTTTACAGAGAAGGGAAACTCAAGGTCAAAAAAATTAAAGTCACTCAACTAATTAGTGGCAGAACCAAGAGTTTTATCCACTGGTAGTTATGGGGAGAGAAAAGAAGAGAATGGAATGAAAAGAATGAGCAGGAACAGGATAGGACATGGTATATGACAAAAACTGTTGGAAAGAGAATAGAAAAGGGAGTTTCCAGGATAAGATGTCCCCTTATTATTAGTTGAATATAGTAGGAAAAGACTTTTGTTTTGCCAGCTTTCACAATGAAGTGGATCTTCTACAGGACAAAAAAAAATGATAATGCCTCATTAATACTTGGCAACAGTAAATACAGCTCTAAATCCTCATAAAATATAATGGCAAAGCACTATTTAAAAAAATGGAAAAAATTCTCAACAGCCATTGGTTAATAAAACATAGCTGTCAGGGAGGAAGACATCAAAAATTTCTCAACTATTTTCTAGTTTCAGAATCTCTTTTCTCAGCCCAGTTTTAGTCTGTGCAATTTTTTAATTCTATTTTTTTCATTCCTTTGGCCTTAGAGCAAAATTAGAATTTAGATCAATTCTTCACCTCCAATATTAACTGCTAGATTAATAGGAGGAAAGAAGTATGAGTAAATATGCTAAATCAATTAATTTGGGTATCTTAAAAGTTATGCTTCAGTGATATAATATCAAAATATATATCCTCAGAGATGTTATTTGAAACTATTGATTATCCTTAAGCAGAAAGTAAAATCAGTCCATTAAACATTTTGATTCTTTATGATTCTTTTCTGTTAATGTTATGTAGTTATTTGACCAAAGAAGATGTTTTAAATTTAAAAAATTGAGCTTTCCAAGGCAAATAAAGTAGTTCTGGAACTTGATTATGGCTGACAGCCCAAAATTTGTTTCACGAAGAAGGGACTCTCTATTGCTTCCTTAGGAACATTAAGGGCTTAATTGCTCTTTCAAATAGTCCATTTTTGGAAGCATTGAATCCTTAGAAAGATGTTTGAAATGAAACAAAGCCAAACTTTTACTGTTTCAAATGCTGCTGCCTGGAATCAGTCTTCCTTCTGTAAGAGCAAATTCAAGATGGCAGCTACAGAAATTGAGTAAGTAATCAATTTCTTGAGTCTCTCTAAAATTTTAAAGTGAAGCCCATTGTTGTAAGGCTGTTCAGCTTAATGAACTTCATTGAAGTGTGGATTTTAAATGATTTAGTTCCCTTTTCCTATTCTTTTAAAATCCATTATAATTTCCAAGTACTTTCTAAATTCAAGGCTTTGGTTCATATTTCAGATGTTTGCAAATTTAAAACTACCTTTGAGAGCCACTTTTCATTATGGTTATGAATAATCTTGCAATTAATGCACTGTGAAATTCTAGGCATTTCTTCTTTTCCTTGCTATTAGAATTTTGTATCGATTTCATTTCAAACTACATACGTTTCAGTGCTAATTAAAATCTAAGATGTCTAATTGCTAATTTACTTCTTTGATTCTTTTAAAAATAATTTCCTTTTTAAGAATAATTTTAATAGCACTTTGCTTAGGTCTCTCATTGTATTTTCCGTATTCTAATTTTTATTATAGTGATTTGTGCATATATATTATTTGCCCTACTCTAGATTATGAGCTCTTTAAAGCAAGGGAATGTTTGAATGCCTACAGTACCTAGAATAGTGTCTGGCACACAGAAAGTAGGAACTTTTTATAAAATTCAATACCCAAAGTTTATAGGATTTATATCTGAAAGGGGTTGTAGAGGAAATGTGGTCCAATTCCATTATTTTATAGGATAAGAGTACTAAAAGCCCCAGTGACCCCTAATACATAGTGGACCTATATATTAGGAGTCATTGGATTGATGTATTCAAGCAAGAAAGAAATCTGATTGCTGTTCAAAAGATAATAGTGTTGAATACATAGTGAGAGTCTCAATCTGCAAACTTTATTAAATAAAGGCAGTATGGCACGATGGATAATGTGCTAGCCTTGAAGCCAGGAAGACCTGACTCAAACATATACTAGCTGTGTGACCTCGGGCAAATCATTTAAGATATTAGTGTTGTAAGAAACTTTATAAAACTATATATTGCAGAGAAGATGCCAACCTACCTTTCGGTAGAGGGAGTTTTCTTATTTGGGAGTTTTTTATACCAATAAAATCCCTGGTTTATTTCATAATTCTAATGGTAACAATGTCCCTGTCTTATTATATGTCAAACTCTGTGCTAAAACTGGGAATGAAAAGACAAAAGAAAATAGCCCCTGCTCTCAAGGAGTTTATTTTCTCTAAGGGAGATTATATATACACATATAGTATATGTAAATTTTAATATAAAAATGAATGGAGGAAGAAGGTGCTGGCAGCTAAGAAAATCAATAAATACCATTTATAAAGTATTACTTGAATTGAGTTTTACTGAAAACCAGGGATTCCAAGAGGAATCCCAAGAAGAGGTAAACAGGGAGTATTGCCCCACCATGGAGGATATATCACCCAAAGCAAAGGCATAGAAGAGAATCTTAAATCACATACACACACACACACACACATACACACACACACAAACATATTCATTCATTCATTTATTCATTATTTATTTATAGCTTTCAACATTCACTTCTAAAAGATTTTTGAGTTTTAAATTTTCTCCCCCTCCCCAAGACAGTATACAATATGACATAGGTTTCTACATATACATTGATATTAAGCATATTTCACATTAAGGGCAACTAGGTGGTATAGTGACTAGAGCACCAGTGCAGTAATCAGGTGGACCTGAGTTCCAATCTCACCTCAGACATTTGACACTCACTAGCTGTGTGACCTTGGGCAAGTCACTTAACCCCAATTGCCTCATCCTGGGTCCATCTCCAGTCATCCTGATGAATATCTGGTCACTGGATTCAGACGACTCTGGAGGAGAAGTGAGGCTGGTGACCTGCACAGCCCTCCTTCATGCAAAACAAAGTCAAGTGCAAGTCATGTCATTATTTCTCTGATAACATGGGTCTTCTGCAGTGAAGGACAAACACACATTTACACATTAATCATATTGTAAAGAAGAATTAGAACCAATTGGAGGAACCACAAGAAAGAAGAAAACAGTTGAGTCATATTTTGACAAAACAATTTCTGAAGGAGAGAGGGAAAGTAGGGAGAACTATCTAAAGCCCTTTGACCTGGGGAAATTACATCATAGAATTAAAGATGTAGGACTGGAAGACTCCACTAGAGGGACACCTGCTCTCACCCCATCGTTTTACATGAATGCATAAAATGTGTGTGTTGTTGGAGTCAGACCTTCCTGGCTTCTAAGCCAGCACTTTATCCATTGTGCCACAGTGCATCTGTTTAATAAATGTTTGCTGATTGATCGAGGTAGTTTTTAAACTTGGGCCAGGGAGAGGATATGATTTGCTTAGGGTCAGACAGGTCATAAGATTCAAAAGTGAGATCTGAAGCTAGGTCCTCGAATTCCAGAAACAGAATTCTCCACACTGGACCATACTATCAGATGAGACGTAGTGATGGGGGTTAACATTTGGAGAGGACTCAGGGAGCACTCTGTCTATCTCCTATCCTTGGTATGTCATTCTGATCTCTGACTTCCTTCTTACCATGTCATTGTCTCTTTGTAAACTTACCCTGTCATTGTCTCTTCTCAAATAATCTCAAAATACAAGGTAGAACATGACAAAAAATAAACTTCCCTAGAAAGATTATTTGCTTTTTTTTATTTTTCCGTGAATCTTTGTCTAAGAAGTTCTCCTTGAAAGAAAAGTTTGTTACCTTTTTAATATATATATATACACACATAGTATACATGTGTGTATATACATTGATGGTGGAAAGTCAGCATTTGATGTTAGAAATAGGAAAATCACACATTCCGATGGAAAAGATAGTACAAACTCCTCTCTCTCTCTCTCTCTCTCTCTCATCTCTCTCTCTCTCTCTCTCTCTCTCTCTCTCTCTCTCTCTCTCTCTCTCCCCCCCTTCCCCCCACCCTCTGTTCATGTGTGTGTGTGTGTGTATGTGTGTGTGTGCAGTCTCTACTGACCATCTTTTCCACTGGCGCGTATGTGAGTTTCCCTCTTGCTAACACATATCAAATGTTGTCTTCCCACCATCATAAAGCTGTTTTACATCATTCCAAAAGTGCTCAGTTAGAGCCTGTTCTCCTTTTCCTTTCAAAAACACTGTTCTGTAATGCAACCTTCCTTGATATAGAACATTGCTTTGGGAGCTATTATATGTGGTAATCAACAGGGATACACAGACCCTTGGTATTTCCTGAAGAAAAAGTTGCCAGGTCATTGCGCAGTCATTCTGTCTTATTTAGTGTATTCTTGTTACAGAGGGTAATGCGACAGTTCATGGAATTATGTTAGTCAATGAACTTCTTTCCATCTGCAAATGGTTCATAAATGGACTTTTTTGCCTGCAGTTGTTTGTATGTAAAAACAGAACCTGGAGTGGAAGCAAGTTACAATGTAACTAAGTCAGCCCACAAAACATTTCTTTCAGGTTGCTGCCATCTTTCTTTAGAAGCATATCCTAGCATATTCTTCTATATCTTGTTCTCGTTGAGATCAGAATTCATCTTGTCACTGTTTGAGTCTGAGAACAATTGGTTCATGATTAATAGGGTCATGTTAAAATATACCTCGAAGCGATTAGAGATTTTTTTAAAATTTTCTTTTTTTTTAACTGAAAGCAAGCAGCCATGTCCTAATGTCTTAAAGGTCCTCAGTATCACCCTGTCCTCAGGCATAGGTATATTCATATCTAGCAAGCAAAAATTAAACTTTGGTACTTCATAACTGACCTCAGTTATTAATGTTAGACTCTCTTAATTTTTCCTTTAAGTCAGTTAAGTGAAAAGTAGAGTGCCAGGATTTGGGGAGCGGCAGGACTCTTAGAGATCATGAATACTAAGCCTTTCCTTTTATTGCTGTGGAGACTGAGACCCAGAGGGGCTCAATGATTTTCCTGAGGTCAAGCAGCTAGTTAGAAAACTGAGCTAAAATTATTCTAGTGCTCCTTACAAACTGATTATTTTGATTATTTTTATAGGAGTAAGGACTAGTCCATTTTCTGCATGTTTTCTTATTCATTTCCTCTAACACCTAAGGTAAAGTATAAGGGTAAGCCTTTTTATAGTACTAATTAATATTTTATATTGCCTTATATTCACTTCAGTAAACATTTAAATTTAGAAGTAGGCGATTGCCATAAATAACCAAGATTTTACAAATTGAAATCAGTAAAGATTCTATTCTCTTCTCACATCAAGGAAATATTAAAAGATCTATCTCTAAACTTAAGTGTTTTTCTCATGAAAAATAAACATTTTTATTAGCACCAAGGAAATACTCAGTAATGCAATAGACTATAGGCTTTTCAGATTTGCAATGAAAACAAAGCTGGAAAAAAATAGCAAACACAGAGTTAAGACAAAAAATAATCTAATTGGAAAGTGTTCCATTTAGGATTCAATCACTGTTGGAAGAAGAAGATGGAGGATGTATGGCCAGACAGTAATTCGTCTTAATAAAATCTGGGAATATAGTTAATGGCATATTTGATATGAGTCAAAAAGTGTGATATAGCCTCTACAAAACTGGGCTGTATTAAGAGATATGTGGTTTCTAGAATTAGGGAGGTGATAATACAGCTTCACTCCACCCTAATCAGAGCTCAACAGGAATGTTGGGTTCAGTTGTGGATGCCATATTTTTGATAGATATTTATAAGCTAAACAGCATCTAAAGAAGGGGCAGTTGATATGGTGAAGAACCTCAAATAATGCCATATGAGGACTTAGAAAGGAACTGAGAATGACAAGAAAACTTTGAGGGGCAATATAACTTTAAGTATTTGAAGTCCTCATATGGATGAGGAATGAGGGCTGTGTTCTACTTGGCCCCAGAGAAACGAAAGGAGAAGCAATTTGTGGGAGGTGAATTAGAGTTGATGTAAGGGAACACTTCCTGACAATATAGCTATGTGAGAGTAGAAGAGGTTGCCTTTGGAGAGTCCTCCTCACTGGCCTCTGAGCAAAAGCTGAATGAATACTTGGTGGGTATGTTATAGAAGACATTTTTATGTTCAAGCAATGGGTTTGCACTCAAAGGTATGCTGGAACTTATTTGTATTGTCCTCTCAAAAGCCAAGTATGGAATTTTCTTTTAGACCTCAGAAATCAGCAAATGCTACAAATCGAGGCCTTGATTATTTTGTTGAAAATCTAGACTTAAGAGATGGAGGGGGAAAACATTAATAATGCAATTTAAGCTTGAAAATGTGTCATACATACATCATTTTTCAGAGTCAATTGTTTAAACATTTACCTTTACACCTCTGGTTGGACTAGTTGGCCTCTAGTACTGAACAATTCTGAGAGTCAGGATTCTGTGAAATACAATTTCTATATTATTTTTTCAAAAGAACTTTGGCACTTAAAGCCTTGCTATTCACAGCTTCATTTCAACAAACATTTATTAACTGCCCA